>OZ030010.1:88157861-88527861 GCA_964023405.1 Apodemus agrarius | reverse complement strand
TCACTCTAAGGGTGAGCTTTGCGGCCTTATGCACAAGGTCTCCCAAGTGCAGATGATACCCTCCTCCTAGCTATCTGCAGAACAGAGTCTCTCTCCTGGTTGTCTTCAGATTAAGATATAGAACACTCAGCTCCTCCTCCAGCAACAAGTCCTGTCTGCCTGCATGCCCAGAGTATTATTATTATTTTTTAATGAATGTTGCCTTGGTCATAGTGTCTCTTCACAGCAATGGAAACTGTAACTAAGATTATTTTATAACTCAAACACCTCCAACCATGATCATCTCTGTCAATTAAATTAACTTTAGCCCCATTTGGTCTCCTTATAGATATATTGTAGTAGGACACTTAATCATAGAGTTGCCTCCACTTTCTCAGAATGTTAAGTCTTATGGGAAACTGTTTAGTTAGATCTTCCCTCAATCCTCTCTCACTCCCAAATCCATAAATAGGTTCTTCCACATACTTCCACATATTCTTTCTCTGAAATACATGACTCTATAGATGTATCTTGACTCTCACAGCAAATAAAAAGCCCAGTTTGCTTGACTGAAAGTACATACTTGTTACATAGAACTGACACCAGATTTATGTGATAAGATCTATTTTGCAGACTTCCTATTGCTCAGACTATCTGGTAAGCAGTCAGTCCAGAGCTTTCTCTCTCTGTCTCTTTCTGTCTCTGTCTGTCTCTGTCTCTGTCTCTGTCTCTCTCTCTCTCTCTGTGTGTATGTATGTGTGTGTGTGTGTGTGTGTGTGTGTGTGTGTGTGTGTGTGTCTTGTTGGGTCCATACTCTATGAGACAGAGTCTTTAGCTTTATAGTGGACTTTCAGTCCTAACTTAAATTTATGGCCATCAGTAGCTAGATTTCCACATGTGAGTCTCTCTTGCCAGAAAGGACCCTTAGAGAAAGGGTGGGAATAATGCAAACAACACATTGTCAGGAAATTTGGCTTTGAGTTGTATCCTTATGGGCAAATGTGTTTGTAGCCATGGTCAAATTGTTTGACTTCCAAAGCCCTTGAAGTTTTGTTTGTAAAATGAGAGAATTGAATAATAGAGATCTCCAGGGCTCTTTCCAACTTCAATATGGTGGTTCTAATCTTTGAGAGCCACACAGGGGATATCACCTGCTCTTACTCATATACATGAACATATATTTCTGAGGAGATTTGTGGTGTGAATCATATCAAATACCCAAAGTACATAAAGGTAAACTTTGTAATTTTCTTTGCAAATATTTGCAAACAGATGGCTAACATAATTGTTTCTGGTATAAAAGCAGACATTGTTAAAATATAATAAGAATCAGATAAATCTGCAGAAACTCTCTTAGCTGTGTCTCTAGAGGATCAGTGCTAATAAGTCAAATTAGTCACTTTTATTTAGGAGATATAAAAAGGCATATGGTTTCACGTTGTACCAGCTGTCATAAAATTTGGGAGAAAAGTGTTGCTTACAAAGCTTCTGGAGGAATGATTCATGGAATCATTTTAACCTTTATAGCTTGCAAAACCAGTTGGCTTCCTTTCTTTATAATCGATTTTTTTTTTGCCCAAATCTTCTTTAACAATAAAGGTTCAGCAGGAAGGAAAAACATGCATCTAAGAGGAAAAGTAACTGAATTACTGTCTAAAGGAGTACTTGTTACAAATAGCTTTTATATGGAAGGTAATTTTTCATATAAATTTACATGTGTAATGAAATGTATTAAAAGTTTGTTTTAAAATGAATGGTAAATTCTACAAAACTGTCCTCTTGTTTAACCTTAATGCATAGTATGGGCTACAGATGTATTTCTTATTCATGTGTTAAAAATTTACTTACATGCAATGTCCTTTTAGGTTTTGGTTACTGTGCCATTTCATGTTGAACTGTGGTTGAATGCTTAAAATATTTTTCATTTTCCAGAGTTTATTTTTCTGAGGCTTTTTCCATTCTTTCATATTCTCTTTTACTTCTTTAAACAAATCCTTTCTTATTCACAGTGATGGTTGGTTTTGATTGCGAACTTGATTGGATTAGAAATAAAACCTAGGTCATTTATGAAGCACATTCTCCGGATGTGTCTGTGAAAGGTCTTCCAAAGCACTGAATATGGGTGGTACCATTCCAAAGATTGTAACACTAGTCTAAAAGGGGGCTTCTTCAGGTAGATATGGGAACGGATGTAGCGACCCACATACAAACATTAGGTGGAGCTCAGGGAATCCTGCAGAAGTCGGGGAAGACTCTAGAAGCAAGAAGTGTTGAGGATACCAGGAGAACACAACCAACAGAATCTACAAATCAAGGATCATAGTGGCTCTCAGAGACTGAAGTAGCAATCATTAAGCTTGCATGGGTCTGAGCTCTGGCTTCTGCATTAATGCTGTGGCTTTTTTTTTAGCTTGGAGTCTTTGTGGGACTCCTAATGATAGAAGAGAAGTTGTCTCTGACTCTCATTTCTGCTCCTGGGATCCTACTGTGCCTCTCATTCAACTTTGACGTGAGGGTTTGCACCTGGTATTACTATATGCTGTTATGCCATTTTCAGTTAATAGTCCTACTAGACCTGCTCTCTTCTAAAGGAAATAAAAGGATCTGGGGGAGAGAGGAGGTAGGAAGGAGTGGCTAGGATGGGAAGAGAGACAGGAAGCTGCAGGCTGTATTGTATGAAAGAAGAATAAATAAAATAAATAAAGGAAGAAAAGAAGGAAGGAAGGGAGAAAGAGAAAAAGAAAAAACAATGAGGGAGATAGAAAGAGAGAGGGAGAGAGGAAGAAAGAAAGAAAGAAAGAAAGAAAGAAAGAAAGAGAGAAAGAAAGAGAGAAAGGGAAAGCCAAATGGACATTAGCATTCTCTATCTCTTTGCTTTCTGACATACTGAGGTATGATCTAGCAACCTCGTGACACCATAGACAGGAGCTGGAGGCATTGCTATGTCTCACCTGTCATAACAGATTCTGTCCCATGAACTGGGAAGCAAAACACCTCTCATTCTTTAACTTACTGATGGTAGGTAACAAGAAAACCAGACACTGTTACAGAAAGCCACAACTGGTCAAAATACATATAAGGACTGACTGCAGCAGACCCAGCCACAATTGATATAGCTACAATACAGCTCCTATACATAAGGCTGAGGGAACATAAAGAAAAAGGGAGTTGGAAAGTTTGTAAGAGCCAAAGTATCAGGGCATCTTCTGTCAGATTGTGTCTTCTATATATGATAGGGAAGCTACACCCATGAAATCTCGACAATTTGGTTGCTGAAACAAGATATGCCAAAGGATAACACCTGTTAAAATGCTAATGTGGATGGTGGGCATCAAATGGGGTCCCAACTCCAGGTAAAGAGCTACAAGTAATTAATGACTGCTTAAAGAGGGGAATTAATATTTTGCAAGGGATGAGAAACCTGATTGGGTATCTAATATCCACATGTGTGTGTGTGTATGTGTATATATATACATATATATACACACACACATATATATGTATATATATATACGTATACATATATATATATATATACATATATATATGTATATATATACACTTACACACATGTGGATGTATATATACAAATATATATAAATGTGTGTGTATGTGTGTGTTTGTGTGTGTGTGTTCTTAAGGCTCTTCCCTAATAAAATTAATTATATGCATGTACATATGTGACACTAAATTTTTTAAATATTTGATTTATTTTTTTCTTTTTAAAAGATTTTTTTATTTTATATTTATTACTGTTTGCCTGTATGTATGTATACTTTGTACATGCCTAGTGCTTACACAAGCCAGAAGTTGTAGAATCCCTTAGAGCTAGCATTAGGGACTGTTAACAAGCCCTCGTGTGAAAGCTAGGAACCAAACCCTTGTCCTCTGCAAGAGCAATAAGTACTCTTAATAAATAAGGCATCTTTCCAGCCTTGACCTTTCTATTTTATAAAAGAAATTAAAGTATTCACTTTTACATTAAGAATATTATTTTACATTTCATTAAATGCAAAATGGACAAATAAAAGAGAAATCAGTTTCAAAAAGAATCTACCATCAGACATTTACAGATTTCTACATGAGAATCTGTAACTTCATGCCAAAGGAGAAATGTATACAAGACACTCATAACCCGCATTGTAGTGGGGGATGCCATTAATCTCACTGTCCAGGAGGCAGAGGAAGGTAGATTTCTATAAGTGTAATTTTTTTCTTCTGTAGTAAATGCTATTTTCAAAGTTTACTGCCTGTTTACTAACCTAGGCCTAGTCCTAGAAACATTGAGCCTCTGTACAATCTAATCTAGACCTAGAATGTTTTCAGCCTCTGAATATATTCCACCTTACTGGTTCTTTCTGTACTCTGTGCTACTCAACTCTTTTGTCTCAAACTCCTCTCTAAACTAACTGATTTCAACTGGCTTCTCTCATCAGACTGAATTGCTCTCCTTGGCCACATACTAATTTCAGTAATATTTTCTAATCCTCTGGCTTGCTCTGTCTTCACCTGTGTCTAGCTTGTTCTCTCTCTGCAACCGGTCCCTGTATGACTGTCCCTGTAAAACTGCTTCCTTCTCCCCTTCCTCTACACTGTTAACCTCTAATGTTACCTCTCTTTCTTCCGTTTTCCTCAGAGTTGGGCAAATTCTATTCCATTAAAACTTTCTCTGATTTGTCACTTTGTCTGTCACTCGATTAGACATCACCTTCAAACATTAGTGCCTCCTTCTACAAACTAATTTTACCTTCATGGTTTGCGATTAAAGGTGTGTGCTAATGACATGTCTGTACTGCAGACTGATCACATAGACCCAGAGGGTCTTTGAATGTGATCAGAGTAAGCATGGTGCTGAATTAAAAGTCCTCTACAGATCTATGATTTTGAGGGTATTCTGGTCCATAGAGTGATTTCCAGGACAGCCAGGGCTACACAGAAAAACCCTGCCTTGAAAATAATAAAAATTAATAATCATAAAGAGATTAGATTAATGAGTATGTTTCAGGAAATGACAAGAGAATAGAGTTGTCAAAGACTAACAGAAATTGAATGATTCTGATAACTGATGTTTATGGGGTGCATAATATTGGAAGGTATTAATTAGAACATATATTTATTTTGATTGCCTGATTTGACATTTTAGCATATGTGCTGTCATAGTAACTTGAATGTATTTGAAGTGATTTTTGATTATACAACTGTAGAATCTTGCAGGAATTTTTGCTATATATTACATAGAGGCCTTATGTCCTCTAGTTTCTTGAATAAAAGATTATATTTCTTTTTTTTAACTTTTACAATGTATGAAGATTAAAGTACATTATATTCCATTCTATAATAGTATAATATCTACAGAATTGTCAGATAATGCATTTGTTAAATACTCAAATAGTTGACCTTTATCATCATGTCAATGAATTAAGGTAATTGGTCTTGATTTACAAGAATGGAGATTTCTTGTGAATATCAAAATACTTGGAATTGTTCTTTTATCCTTGTCAGTAAGAAAAGAGGTATTCATTTATAACTGCTATGTAGTTTCAATAATTTTTTTTACTGTGGATATACATGTCTTTAGTTAGCATGAAAGAAAGGCTCAGTGGTAGAACACTCACATTATGGTACATGATAAACATGAATTAAAGGGTATAATGTGATCTGTTATTTTATAGGACGTATGCATACAAATGATTAAAGGGGAGTTTTACAAAAGTAACATCAGACCAGTAAAATTCACATCAATATAAATAAGGAAAACAAATCTGATGAAAATTAGTTCCATAAATTATTAATTAGCAAGTTATAGGCAGATGTGCAAGTCTTTTTGAAAAATGAAATCCTTGGGCATTCACAGTATTCTAGTAATCCCTACAATAGATTCTTTTTTTTCTTTTTTTATTGGATATATATGATATTTACATTTCATTTCCCTTTTTCTGGTTCCCTGCCCCCCAAAGGTCCCACATGCCCTTTTCCCTCCCTGTGTTCCCCATCGACCTCTTCCCACTTCGCTGTTCTGGAATTTCCCTACACTGATGATTTGAGCCTTTCCAGAACCAGTGTCCATTCCTTCCTTCTTCTTGGACATCATTTGGTATGTGAATTGTGTCTTTGGTGTCCCAAGGTTCTAGGCTAATATTCACTTATCAGTGACTGCATACCATGGGTATTCTTTTGAGACTGGGTTACCTCACTTAGTATAATGTTCTCCAGCTCCATCCATTTCTCTAAGAATTTCATGAATTCATTGTTTCTAATGGCTGAATAGTACTCCATTGTGTATATATACCACATTTTTTGTATCCATTCTTCCGTTGAGGGACATCTGGGTTCTTTCCAGCTTCTGGCTATTATAAATTAGGCTGTTATGAACATAGTGGAGCATGTATCCTTATTGCATGCTGGGGAATCTTCTGGGTATATTCCCAGGAGTGGTATGGCTGGGTCCTCTGGAAGTATCATGTCCAGTTTTCTGAGGAACTGCCAGACTGATTTCCAGAGTGGTTGTACCAGCTTGCATTCCCACCAACAGTGTAGGAGTGTTCCTCTTTCTCCACATCCTCTCCAACACCTGATGTCTCCTGAGTTTTTAATCTTAGCCAATCTTACTGGTGTGAGGTGAAATCTCAGGGTTGTTTTGATTTGCATTTCTCTAATGACTAATGATGGTGAACATTTTTTAAGGTGTTTCTCAGCCATCCGAATTTCTTCAGGTGAAAAGTCTGTTTAGCTCTGTACCCCATTTAGTGATAGGGTTATTTGGTTTTCTGGGGTCTAGCTTCTTGAGTTCTTTGTATACATTGGATATTAGCCCTCTCTCAGTTGTAGGGTTGGTGAAGATCTTTTCCCAATTTGTTGGTTGCCGATTTTCCTTTTGACAGTGTCTTTTGCCTTACAGAAACTTTGTAATTTTATGAGGTTCCATTTGTCTATTCTTGATCTTAGAGCATAAAGCTATTGGTGTTCTGTTCAGGAACTTTCCCCCTGAGCCAATGCCCTCAAGGTTCTTCCCCAGTTTCTTCTCTATTAATTTTAGTGTGTCTGGTTTAATGTGGAGGTCCTTGATCCACTTGGAGTTGAGCTCAGTACAAGGTGATAAGTTTTGGTCAATTCTCATTCTTCTGCATGTTGACCTCCAGTTGAGCCAGCACCATTTGTTGAAAAGGCTATCTTTTTTTTCCACTTTATGTTTTCAGCTCCTTTGTTGAAGATCAATTGGCCATAGATGTGTGGGTTCAATTCTGGGTCTTCAATCCTATTCCATTGATCTGCCTGCCTGTCACTGTACCAATACCATGCAGTGTTTAACACTACTGCTCTGTAGTCCTGCTTGAGGTGCAGGATACTGATTCCACCAGAAGTTCTTTTACTGTTGATGATAGTTTTAGCTATCCTGTGTTTTTTTTTTTATTCCAGATGAGTTTGAGAATTGCTCTTTCTAACTCTATGAAGAACTGAGTTGGGATTTTGATGGGGATTGTGTTGAATCTGTATATTGCTTTTGGCAAGATTGCCATTTTAACTATATTAATTCTGCCAACCCACGAGCATGGAAGATTTTTCCATTTCCTGAGGTCTTCTTCCTTTTCCTTCTTCAGAGACCTGAAGTTTTTGTCATATAAATCTTGCACTTGTTTGGTTAGAGTCACGCCAAGATACTTTATGTTTTTCGTGGCTATTGTGAAGGGTGTCATTTCCCTAATTTCTTTTTCAGTCTGCTTATCCTTTGAGTATAGGAAGGCTACTGATTTGCTTGAGCAATGACATAAATGCATTTGATGATTCAATTCCCAAAGTTGTTCTTAGTCCTTACCTATCCAAATCTGACCCTGTGGTTTTAGGTGTTCTATTACCAAAATGGACCATGCTCATTTTTTTCCTTTGAAGTTTTTTATGGGAGATAGAGATGAGAGGGCTGTTCTAGTTGCCACAGCTGAAGGGAGACATAGCAAGGGTTAGGCATTGAAGCAGGACATTTACTGCTCAAGAGAAACATGTTTGAAAAAAGCATGGTGAGATAACCTAGTAAAATTGCACAGAGGCTAAATTGAGTTAAAATATTCAGAAAAGCATACACAAATACAGTCTGAGCATATCCAAATACAAATCTAAAATGTTCCAATGTCTGTAAATTTTTGAGTACCAAGATGATCCAAGAGAATATGGAACATCATGAGATTTTACTTTATGCACAAAATTGTTAAGAATATTATATAAAATTTTCTCCTGGGTATGTTTTCAATGTATACATGAAGAATAAATGAATTGTATGTGGACTTGAGTACTGTCCTGAAGACAGCCTACATTTGTATATAAATATGCCAAAATTAAAGAAAAAGAAAGCAAAGCAAAAATCTGATCATTGAAGCATTTCTGGTACCAAGCATTCTTGGAGATACACCATGTAAAAAATTCAAAGTTAGAGTCAATGTATGGATTTATTTATGCCAAATGTTCAGGAGTTGGATTTGGAAAATTAGTAACAATAAAAGTATGATACTGCTCTCTTTCCTATGCTTTTGGTGTTGGTCCAGACTTGGCTGTTCATTTATACTAAATGATAGGAGACTGATTGGCTTGCCATACAAAGTTTTCCATTTGGTCTTCCAAATTATACTTTTCAGCTCTGTTTAGAAACTGGGAAGTTAATTTTTCACCCCTGTTCCATTTTTATGACTGAAAACCACAGGTTTGATGTAGTTGCATCATATGAAGAAGGATAATGTGTGTTTGAACTACAAAATCCATTTTCTGATCATCAATAATTATCAAAGCTAAATTTTGATGTGATTTTTCTAACACAAATTAAACAGTTTACCTTTTCTTAAAGTCTTCCCTATGGGCTTTCCTTCCCAAAGAGAAACAATCTGTTTTCTGTCTACAAGCTATTCAAGCAACTGTATCCAGCTGTTATGTGGCTAAGTGAAGCTGGGCATAGGGAGATTCTATGTAAATGAGTGATCAGTCCAATGATCCTTCTCTCTTAGCATACAAGCTGATGAAACTCAGGTGAGCTCCTTAGGCTGTAGAAAGACTTAAGAACATTTCTCTATTGCAATAGTTTTACACTATGCCAAGAGCTAAACAGCAAACCACTTAGATTCTAAGTAGTATATCTGGAGATGTAAAATGATATTTCAGTCAGGCCTATATTAAATGAAACTAAATAGATCTCTTACCTTCTTAAGTTATTATTGTAGTATTTCTTCGTTTTTGAAAAGTGACTTTTCCAAAATGGGATAGAGTACATTTTCTTTCCAAAACTTAGTCATTGTATTAGTCTAGTTTTTTGTTCATTATTATAAGAAAATGAAGCTTGTAATTTTTTTAATTTTCTATATACTTTGTTTACATTCCAAAGGCTTTCCCCTTTCCCAGTTCCCCCCTCACCATATGTCCCATAAGTCCTCTTCCCTCTGCCCATTCCCCAATCACCCCCCATAATTTTATAAACCAAAAATGTTTACATAGCACCGAGTTCCAGATGTTCAAGAACTTGAAACTGGTGGTTTTTTTTTTAAATGTCAGAGTCTTAGGTAGAATTGTATAACATGGTAAGATAAAGAGATCATACATATATATCCCCTTTGATCATTCTTTATCTCACATTAGGAAACCATCATCAATATTAAGTCATATATGTTCTGTGTTAGTTAGGGTTCACAGAACTTATCAAATGTCTTTCTATATTAAGGGACTTTATTGTAATGACTTGCAGTCCAAGTAACACAACAATGGGCATCGCTGGATGGTAAGGCCAAGTGCTCAGTCCCAGAAAGCTAGTTGTTTCAGCTGTTTTTTTGTACAAAGTAAAATCCTGAAGAAGTATGTTCCAACAGATGTGCTGGCAAGTTAAGTGCAAGCAGGTGAAGAAGAGTGAGTCTTCCTTCTTTCAGTGTCCTTATGTAAACCTCCAGGAGAACCATGTCTGGATTTGGAACTTGTTCTGTCCCTGGCTGGCCTTGAATTCATAGATCTGTTTGTTTCAGTCTTCTGGGATTAAAGGCATATACTGCCTTGCCTGGAGTTGAGTTTTCATGGTCACTATGCCTCAAGATCTGGATCAAAAGCTTGTGTCATCCCATGTCAAGATCCAGCTCAGAAGCCTGTGTCTTCCAGCCTCAAGATCTTGATCACAGGTGTGCCCTCCATTTTTGGGTTGGAGTTTGTTCCAGATGTAATCAAGTTGACAATCAGAAATTGCCACCACTGGCTCCATTGACATTAATTACTTCTAATAACTATTTGAAGGTTCTGAGTCCATATATCATAAGTTAAATATTCACCCTCATATTACCTCATAGTCTTGGAAAATGTAATTAATTCATATCCAAACTATAGTTTCTTGACTTCTTGAAATGTTTTTAGGTAGTGTAGCAAGGTGGCTTTCTAGTGAAAATATCTTCACACATGATTTGAGGCATTTTAAAGACTTGAGATTTCAAAGATGTTAAATTTAAAATGCCAGTTCAGTTAACTATTCATTCATGTTATTTTTGACAAAGAAAAAGTGAATATGCTTTAGAATTAGTAGAGCATTAAACAGGTCTGAGAGGTGAGTAAGTATATTCTTAAATTTCTACCATTTTGGTAAAACTCGACGATTGGGACACAAATCCAATACCAAAGAGCATCTAAGTAAGAACAATAAATTTCCACCTAATTCACCTTTAAACTCAAATAAATTCATTCCCTTATAGTAATAACAGCACATTATTTTTTATTCTAGATTTTTCTTTCTGCTCCTCAGTTTTGATCAGTGATAGCATTTTCCACCACAAAGAAAATCCCATGTTTACATTAAAACACACTACATAAAGTCCTATTCAGATCATCCACATCAAGACCTCGAAGACCTTTTCCTTGTAAGAAATTACAAATGCCACAGTCTTCTTTACATTCCTGTATTCACCTTTCAAGGACAAAATTCCTCTTAATTAAGAGTTTAACTTGTGAGGTAATATGTTTCAGTTGTCTGAATTAATGTCAGTGTGCCATAGTATGCCAAGACATCTGTTTGGAACACGAGTCACCCTCTCATCCAGTTAATTTATACTGCTAGACATAGCTTCTACTATCCTAAGGAGGTCATACTTGCCTGCAGGCAAACATACCAGTTGAGAATATACTTTCATTATGCATGTCTCCACATTGCTTCCTTAGTATTTTGCCGGATAGGAGAAGAGTGAGCAAGTGGAACTAGCTCAAGGTTAATGAGCTTCCTTAAGAAAGTTTTGTATCCTGTGGTCCATTGCCTAACTTCCAAGATTTCCTAGCAACTCAGTTCGGTTGGAAGTGTGCTGTTTCCACTGCATGGCATTTTACCAACACATCTTTTGGATAATTTATTGTCATAAATTGGATATATAGTCATATATTGGATAATCCGTTGTCATCTGATAATTTAGATGATTTGAGTTTGACAGCTTCCAAGTAGGAATATGTATTGTGAGCCCTGAAACATACAGTATAATGACAACCTTTTGGGGAAAAGACTATTTGCCATTGAAAAGGTAAGGGGTTTGTGAGGAACCTGATAAATTTAAAGTCCTAAAACTTTACTCGTCTCATAATCAGTCCACCTCTGGTCTTCAATAGTGATTATCCAACTTTAGAGAGAATACATCAGAAATATATGATTAGTTTGTTAAATGTAGATTTTTTATATCAGTCCTATAAGATTCCATTTCAGCAGATCTCTGTTGGAGCCCTGGAACCCCAGGGCCCAGGTTAATCTGCACATACTTTGAACTCAAGCAGAAACCTGGAGTCAGAAACTGAAGTAGAGTGTTAAGAAGCATGCTGCTCATGAGCTTGCTCTGGACAGTGTGCTTAGCCTGTTTTGTTGACCTACAGGCCAACCTGATGAAGGCATTTTCTTAATTGTGGTTCCCTCTTCCAAAGTGAACCTAGCTTGTGTCAGGTTGACAGAGAACCGAACCAGCACAGTGAATTAGGCTCATACAAATGCTACATGTTCTCTCTCATGTGGACCCTAGCTTCAAACTTTTTTGTTGTGTGAATTTAACTTGGAGCACAAATGGAAGAAAGGCAAATAGAAAGCGACCTTAGTGGACATGATGAGGGGGTAGATGGCAAATTATAGGGAAAAGGAATGTAGTGATGTGGAAAACTGGCATTGGAAAAGCTAAAATAGGGAGGGCTATGGAGGTATAGGGGAAGGGAAGGGACAACCTGAAGGAAGGGGATATAAAATGACATATGGAAGCCTATTATCTCACATTCCAACTTTTAAAAATGGCAGGATAGTGTAACACATGTGAAATTTAAAAGCAGGTAGTAATGAATACTGAAGGTTGAAAGATTAAGCAAAAGTAAAGGTTGGGGAAAGGAAAGAGGTAATGTTATCCAAAACTAAGGCTCTATGAAAAAGCCTTAGGAAACCCAGTAGTAACTAATCTAATTTCAAAGTACAAGTAAGAAAAAAATATTCAAATGGAATTGCTTTGCATGTGCTGACAATATTCCTTCTAAAAGACATGGATTATTAAATAAAAATACCAATGTCAGGCACAGAATACCTCTATATCAATTATTCGTCAGGGAGGTCCTAGGGGCCTCTGCAATAATGTACTCTACTACTGTTGTTATTGGCTACCTATGATGATTATACAGTAAGATCCCATTGATGGTGATACCACTTTGGATGCAGGACACAGAAAAATTATTTTCAGTCTGACCAGTAAACTTTCTTTCTGATTGCTCGCTCCTACCCAGCACTGCATGCTGCAATGACTATCTGCTAGGCAAGATGTGCCTACTAACGCACTAGTGATGTTACTCCTATAGGGTTACTGTCTGCTTTCCAGAAGATAACTTTTAAATATGGCAATGGAAACCATGGGATATTTCAATGTGAGAAGATACCTGCTGCCAAACTGATGACCTGAGTTCAGTTCCTGGGATCTACATGGTAAAAGGAAAGATGTCTTTGAAGCTCCATATGTATACCATGCCATCCATAAGGGTGGTCATGCACACACATCTAATAAATAAGTAAAATGTAATAAAAATGCAAAAATATATCCTATAATTAAGTCGATGGTCCTCATGGTTTTGTGACACTAGAGACACACTCAGAATCTCTCTGGGTATCTATGGTTTGCATAACTCCCTAGGGACTGTACTTAATGTGTTAGAAAACACAACTGTACTTCATTAAAGAAATACTTTTGTTTAGCTGATGTGGTGGTATGAATATGCTTGGCCCAGAGAGTGGCACTATTTGGAGGTGTGGCCTTGTTGTAGGAATTGTGCCACTGTGGGCTTGGGCTTTAAGATCCTGGTCCTAGTTGCCTGGAAGCCAGTCTCCTGTTTGTCTTTGGAACAAGATAGGCATTTCCATGTTCCTGCCTTAATGATAATGACCTACACCTCTGAACCTTTAAGCCAACCCCAATTAAGTGTTGTCCTTATAAGAATTGCCTTGCATTGGTCATGGTTGTTCCCAGCAGTAAAATCCTAACTAAGACAGTTGATATTTCAGTAAGAATATGTATGACTAAAAATACAGAATAGTTTATGGACTGTATTATCATAAGTACTTCTACACATGAATTTGAACTGTGTGCTTCATGCTCAAATCAGAATAGTAGCCATGGCTCCTCAGTGCATCAGAAACAATAGAATGTGAAAAAATTATTCAGAAAATCTGGGTTATATGATTGTATAAAATAGTGAGTTCAAAATTTGAACGGTGGCTGCTTTTACACACAGGAAACCAAAATTTCTAGTTTTAGCTGAAAGGCCAGAAGCAGGCTGCAACATTTATTACCCCATTGATCCCCAGGAATAATTTAGCTGATCAGGCTAGCTATTCAGCTGTCCCATTGATCCTCTTTGCTCCTTGTGTCCCTTCTGAAGCCATGCCATCTTTGGAGCAGAATGACCTTTTCCAATAGACGTGTACTTTTCTGGGTCAAGTGTATGCAAGTAATTGTGTTCCCTCAGAACCAACTCTGATAAAAACCTTTCAAGTGATTCTTAGAATGAAGCAAATAGAACTTGGCTTTCTTCTTTTGCACTGTGAAAGATCATCGTTTTGTGAGGGAGTAGGCTTCTTGTCACATGCACTGGCTCTAGATACTTAGCATATGGAAGTTCTCTACCATTCACAAACAACAACTTCTGTTGTGGGCAATTGAAACTACCCAGCCAAAGCCAATCCTATACTCCAGTGATTGCTCTCTGAGATCTCTCCAGTAAGCCTGCTATGCTTCCTGTCAGTCAAAGTGCTAATGCTCCTGCAAGAATGTTTCCTAATTCTCACTTCTCCTTCCTGAAAGAATGATTCCTAATTCTCACTTCTCCGATTGAAGTATGATTTATCTTTCCTATCAATATATCACCTTATGTTCACATTTGCTGTTGTGTACTTTATTATAATTCATGCTCTCATATAGGTACTTTAATAAGATGTTTTATTGACCTGTCACCCTAACTCTTTACCACTAATTTTTATGAGCCTCTGAAGAGCAAGTGTCATGTCACTTATCTTTGTCTTTCACTGCATCTGGCAATAAGCCTTGCTCATAGTAGGTGCGCCAATGGTATTGGTTGAAATGAATCAAATGTATTTGTGGAGATCTGAAGCGATACTGCACAGGCCTCCCTGAAGCAAATAAGAAGATAAACTGCTCACAGTCCTTAGCCTGGAAAGTCTAACTCTTGCAGTGTAAATCTCGATCCTTGTGTTCCTGCAGCGCCTTCTAGTGGAAAGGGAGCAAAATGTCTTGGTTACAGGATTGTCTGCACTCCATGACTTTTAGAAGCAACAGGAACCCTCCCAAACTGAATACCAGCTCATCTTAATTTACTTACTTTACAAGCACGGTTTGCCATGAAGCTCAGGTTGCCCTGGAACTCATATCATGATCCTCCTGCTTCTACCTCTTGAATGTGGAGATTAAATGTTGTGCCACCATGCCAGCATTACATTCTCTCTCTCTCTCTCTCTCTCTCTCTCTCTCTCTCTCTCTCTCTCTCTCTCTCCCTCCCTCTGTTTTAAACTTTGCTGCTGATCTCATGTTTCTAAAAGCTCTCCTCAGACTGAAGTTTAGGTTATTTTTAGAGATTCAATCTGAAAGCATTCCCTGGCAGCATGGAGACAGATCGACTAAGCAGAGAAACATTTGAATGCTTCTCAGAATTCACCTGTGTGAACAATGGACACCTTTCTTTATCTGAGTTTCATCCTGCAATTACAGTCCAGCAGTGTGGCAATGCAATTGTTGTGGTGTGTTGCTGGCCCTGAATATTTCCTCACGCTATGTGTCCCCCACAGACCTCAGCAGTACCTTCTACTTTGATCACGACAGCAGGCTTCGGTCAGATTGCCTGGTAATGACGATTTAGAATCCTTTAAGCATGTGCTTCAGAGAGCCTGTACTTCTGATAAAAGACAGTGTTTTGATATTTACATTTCTCTGTAGAAAAATGACTGCCTCTTCTCTTTAATACCAAAAATTTGAAGGGATGTTTGAATATTATATAAGCATGTTTAGTGATTTGTGTTCCTAGTGTTTTGAATGTATTCTTAACTGTATTTGTTCACTTACAGAATTTTGGTATTATTGAAGACAATATAATAAACCTGTGCCCTCCCTGTTTTTAATATATATATATATATATATATATATACACATATATATATATATGTATAGTATATTAAATCAATTGATGGACTGTACCATACATTGCCCAAGTCTGTTGTATATAAGATAAATAAAAATCTTCAAATGGAAAAAAATCCTTCTTTGCTGTGGGAAAAATAATTAACTGTTTAGCCATTGAACCATACCAGTGAATGTGATGCCCCTCAGCCTTTCTGAGGTTATGCATAACTCTTGTGTATCCAGCTTCATAAACTGTGCAGTAGGCTTTGTGGAGACAAAAATCTGAGAGTGAACGCTCTAACATGAATCAACCCTAGGTACAAATTTGATGTAGTGTTTGCTGGAACTGACAGCAAAAGGCAACATTAATCCATATACTTGTGCAGCAGTGCTTTCATTTCATTCCTTTGCAACTACGTGACTTGGAATATATTTGTGTTTTCATTTTATTTCAGTGCCTTTGAGGAGACAGTATTGTACCTTTTTGAGAAACAACATACATTTGAAGCAATGCAGTTTACACTCCTGTACAGCTACTCATTAGAGAAGCACTTGCAGGTTAGGACTGATCATCTTCCTATCTGGGAAAACATCCTATAATAAGGATAAGGAAGATGCCTGTTCAGGTGGCATAGGCCTGGAAAGCTCTGCTTTCCCTTTCCGAGAGATACTTTGCCTTGTCAGAATCTATTCTATGATGTTGGACAAGATACATGACTTCATTTTCTATGCTCAGATTAATTACTTGGGATTTGATTTTACATTGCTAAATTTACCTTGGAGTTAAGTACATATTCTCTTCTTCATTTAATCTAGTGATTTACATTTGATTACCAAGAGATAATCAGAGATGGAAGTTCTATAGTTGGTGAGGAACACAATCAACAGTTTAATTTTTTTCCTATTGATTATTTAAAGTGTAAGCGTGTGTACGCATGTGCACACACAGGCACACATACACACCCAAATCATACAAACTAGAGATTTTTTTCAGGGCAAGCAACAAACCCATTTTATCTAAATTTATTTTTAAATATTTTTTTCTTTTTTGTAAATAATGTAGGAGTAAAAGATATTTAAAGCATGCGTATGGTCCAGAAACATGTCTTTTGACTCAATGATTACAAGTGGTTGATACTGAACATTTTTTTCTTGTGTATATATTTCCACTTTATTAATAATTATTTCAGCACAGACAGCGTGCACTCACACACATGATATCATTAAAGATAATTAGGTGACATGGCTCAGTAGGCAAAAGTGCTGGCTGTACTTTCCCAAACTAAGTTCACACCCTTAAACATATGGTAGAAAGAAAGACCCGACTCCAAACAGTTGCTGTATAACATATGCAGAGTGACAGGCATGTGCCCACATTCACACATTTATCATACGTGCATGTATGAAAATAATGATGACGATGATAGAACATACTCTTCTAATAGAACTTTAATTTCATATCTGTCAATCAAAGGCATTATGTTTTGAGATTAAAATAAGTCTTGCACCATGTACAATTGCTACGAGTAATTAAAAATTGTCTTTGGTTTTCTTTTACAATCAAAATGATCCCGGTGTATGTAATAACCCTTCTGTAACCTCTCATCATGGCCAAGTTACTCCTTCTCCACACCCTTGCTACTGTATCAGTTAACCATGCATAAGAAAATAATTTGAAAACACCTTGCCACCAAGCTGTTTAGCATCCCTACTGATTTAGTATTACCTTTCTACTTCTTGCTAAGTGATGGAAGTTCCCTCCCTCTACTAGCAGGCAGTTGTACATAATTGAATTCTTTTTAGTAATTAAAGGAGGTAAAGTGTTCCCTAAATCACTCCCATTTTCATAAAAATGAACTGAAATATTTTGGCCCAAATTTGGAAGGAGAAAGGGGATTTTAGAATCTAGAATCACCACCTTTCTTGGTGTTGCTTCCTTCATTTTTGTATCTCCTTTTCTTAGACATTGCTTCCTTCTTCTCTTCTATATTTTCTTTTATTAAATGTGCCAGTTTGTATTCAAGGAACAAGATGAACCTAATGGACAAAAATCAATGATCATAGGGAATTTACATTATCCTAAGGAATATAGATAATAAAGGCTAACACAGGCATATAGACACATATATGCATATTAACTTTTACATAGTGATAAATGCTATGCAGAGGAAATAAAGCAGCAAAAGAGAATATTATAAAATGGGAGGATTCAAAATTTCAATATTTGCATATAGATTTAGGGTGAAGGTGACACCTGAGCAAACGCCACAGAAACCTGAGATCAAACTCACAAGGGTGTTTGAGAACAGTTTCTACAAAGAGAAAGACCAGCTAATGGCACCCTTTTAAAATTTTTTATTCCACCCCACCAGAATAATTCCTTTATTGCATTAAAGTTGGTGAGCCATGATTAAAATAAACAGAAGTTAGCAAGTAAGAAATAGTGCAATATCCTGCTAAACTGAAAGTGACACAGGCCTGTCCAAACTCTTCCTAGAGTTACAATAATATTCTAATATCTGCCTCAATGGGAGTCATCCTTGCCACTCACCCTGACTCCTACTACTGATAAACACACAACCAGACAAGGAGGAAGACCACTTATCTGCCTTTCCATTGGTTTCCTAGTATTTTTCAGCCTACAGTTTCATCTGTTACCAATAGCAGTTGACAATTGTCAGTCAAATAAAGATTCTAGCCGGGTGGTGGTGGCACATGCCTTTAATCTCAGCACTTGGGAGGCAGAGGCAGGCAGATTTCTGAGTTCGAGGCCAGCCTGGTCTACAAAGCGAGTTCCAGAACAGCCAGGGCTACACAGAGAAACCCTGTCTCGAAAAACCAAAAAAAAAAAAAAAAGATTCTAACTTCCTCAAAGGTAGAGTAAGTGTTTGACCAAAATCTTTGCATTGCCTTACATTCCTAATAATTAAGTTGGACTGGGAAATGTCTGCATTGTAAAAGAACCCATCTTTTTCTCAAATGTTACTTGATGAAATGTTCAATGGAGAGGTTAGAGTTTGTCTTTTATTGTTAAAGATTTATTTGCACTTATGTGTGTGTTTATAACTATGTGAGTATATGTACATGGGTGTGTAGGTGCCAATAGAGTGTATCAGAGGATGATGTCTGATCTCTTATATCTATAGTTATTTGTTTCTGAGATACCTCATAAGAATTCAAGAACTCAAAGCCCTGGATCTGGGCATGGATGGTAGCTGAGTTCTTCAGCACCCTTAGCTCTCCCATACCCACAACAACAGGGCACGTTCTCTTTACCTATCCCAGCTAGCTCCTGCGATGTCCAATGCTTCAGCCTGCAAGGGTTGCTCTCATACCTTGGCTTGCCAGCACCCATGGGATCAGGACCAGCTTTTCTGTGCTGCCCCAGGCAAGATTCGGGGCCCACTCTCCAGAGTGCTGCATCCTGTGAGAGAGGGTGAGTAAGCCCTCTTACTCTCAAACCCTCAGCAATGCCCCATCCAGGAATTGCTGGGGCATATGAAGAGGCCAGTCCTGCAGATTCAAAGCTATAGGATCTCCATGACACAGAGTAAATGATATCAGAGAGGAGTCCTGGTGAGGATCCAGTCTTGATAATGTAACAGAAACCAGAGGCCTCAAACCAGATCAAAGACTCATTGCAATGAACATTTCCAAGCAAAGATGTGTGGACAAAAGGGTATATATATAATATGCAACACACTGTAGTACAATGAGCTTCCACAATGAGATTTTTTTGGTTGTTGCTGTTGTTGCTTGTTTGGGTTTGTTTTTAAATTTTTAAAAATATTTGTTTCTTTTTTTAAATTTTCTTTTGTGGGAGGAGGTTCCAAGGGTGGAGGGCAGATGCACACTGACAGGGAGATGAGTGGGATTGGGTTGCATGATGTGCCTTTCGCAAAACATCAAGTTGAAAATTACTACAAACTGAAACTACAGTTCTTGTCAGGACATAGGAGGTTGGGGGACCCTCCAGAATGTACCAGAGACCTGGGAGGTGAGAAACTCACCTACTAAAAGGGAGGGACCTTAGATAAAATGCCCAAGAGTAGTTGAGAGGCAACTTATAGAGGCCACCACCAACAGGAAGACAAGGCTTCAAATGAGGGAGGGGGGCATCCCACAGTCACAACTCTGACCCATAATTGTTTTTGTCTGAAAGAGTTACAGGAATGGAAATGGAGAGGAGTCCAAGAAAAAGAAGGTCCAGTGACTGGCCCAAAGTGGGATCCAGCTCAAGGGGCGGTCCCAAGGCCTGACACAGTTACTGAGGCTATGGAGTGCTCACAAAAAGGGACCTACCATGATCCAACAAGCAGCTGAAAGAGTCAGATGCAGATATTTGCACCCAACCAATGGACAGAAGCTGCTGACCCCTGCTGGTGAATTAGGGAAGGCTGAAAGAAGCAGAGGGTGACCCTGTAGGAGGACCAGCAGTCTCAATTAATCTGGACCCACGGGATCTCTCAAACACTGGATCACCAAACAGGCAGCATACACCAGATGATATGAAGCCCCCAACACATATACAGCAGAGGACTGCTGAGTCTGTGTTCATTCAGAGATGATGCACCTAACCCTCAAGAGACTGGAGGCCCCAGAAAGTTTACAGGTAAGGAGGGGTGGGGGTGGGGACATCCACTTGGAAACAGGGGGAAGGGAGGAGGTAAGGGATGTGGAGGTATGGGAGGGTGAATAGGGTTGGCAAAGTAGGGAAAAATATGGAATGTATAAAAATATTTATAATAATAATTTTAAAAAGATCAGCAAAAGCTCTCAACAGATGAGCCAACTCTCAAGCACTCAGGTTTTCTTCAATATAGTAGGTTGAGCATCCTTAGCAATCATTTTTGGGGTACTTCAAAATAGCCTGAAGGAGGGGTTTTGAACCTTCCCAACACAAAATAATGTTAACTATTTGTGGTGATGAATATGCTAATTACCCTTATTTTGTCATTATAAATGATGTGCATATATTGAAAAATCACAGGCTATTTTATAAATGTGTATAAATAATATTTAACTAAAAGGAAAATGATAGCAATAACCACCAAAAAGAAAAACCACAATAAAGGAACACTTTGGCGTATGATGGATTTATTCCCTAAATGATGCCTTAAGTGCAGATTATTTAAGTTAAATCTAATTTGCCTAATCAAATGATTAGCTCTTTCTAATGATAGGTAGCTAAACAGACAGTAGCAGGCTTAGAGCCATTGAAGTATGGAACTCTTCCTCAGAATCAACTTGGTTTCTTTCCTGTTAATTCAGTGGTTCTCAAGCTTCCTGATGCAACACTTCTCCATGTTAGATGTCTCCCCAACCCTAAAATTACTTTCTTTGCTTCTTCACAACTGTAACTTTGATGGTGTTATGAATCATAATATAAATATCTGTGTTTTCCAATGGTCTTAGGAAACCCCTTATGAAAGGGTTGGTCAATTCCCAAAGGGATGAGAGTTGAGAACTACTGCCTTAAGATTTAAAGCTTTATATGAAAAGGTGAAAGGCTCAGGGCTTAGTTGAGTACTGTTGAGGAATAACTATTTCCTCCTGTTCAAAAGAAAGAGTTTGAGTTCTATCCCTGCTGTGGGTAGAAGCATAACATTCTAAACTGCTCAAAGTATTATACACTATTGAGCTTTGCCTTAACAGTTAATCCAGGGGCTGGAGAGATGGCTCAGCAGCTAAAGGCACTGACTGCTCTTCCAAAGGTCCTGAGTTCAATTCCCAGCAACCACATGGTGGCTCACAAACATCTGTAATGGGGATTTGATGCTCTCTTCTGGTGTGTCTGAAGACAATGACAGTGTACTCATATAAATAAAATAATTTTTTAAACAAAGAGTGTTAATCAATAGGGTCTGTCATTCAGACTGGTCAGATCTCTTTGCAAGACAGATTCACATGATAAAGTTATGGTACAAATGATTTTCTCCTTAATTATATAATGTGCTTATGTACCCAGAAGTCCTACTCATATACTTGCTTACAGATCTTTACTGCTAAGCATACCTACTTTTCTTAGTTCATATTTAAAAGGAGAAACTTTTCCATCCCCTTTTATTCCTTCCTCAGATATTATCCAAAGTCCTAGACATGCTTTCTTGGCCACATTGGATGCTCTCACTCTTTCTGTAGAGACACATCTCTCCCCAAGGAGCTATTTTGCTGACTTCCATTGGTAAACCTGATTGCTTTCTTGGACCCTAACTCAAGAGGCATAACTATCTTCCTTCTTCTTATCTGTCTCCATCCTGCCAGCAGCTGACAAGATTGATAGTTTTCCTGCTCTGTTGTTATTTTTCTCTCAAAAATCTAATAAAATGGCCCTCAAGCTTTCTTCAGAGTCAACTTTTAATTTTTTTTATCTGTGAGACCAAGAACCCACAAAATGGAACTTTAATTCCTTGGTAACATAGTTGGTGCTAAACATTGGTTGCCGTTTTTTGAAAAATCACCCAGATATTCTACTATCTAAACTAAAATGATAAGCCAGTACTCTATAAACTTTTAAAGACTGTGTATAATTTTTAAAATGCTATATATAAGTTGATTAATCAGGATGATGAAGTAAATTATGATTAGTGAAATAGCTTCTGTTGTCAAGTTGGCACACTTGGGAAGAGGGAATCACAGTTGAGGAATTACTTTCATTACATTGGCCTACAGACATGCCAATGGCCATTTTCTTGATTGGTCTCTAGTTGCTGCAGCAGGTTACAGTCTACTATGGGCAGTGTTGTTCCTAGGCAGGCAGGCATGGATTGTATGAGAAAAGTATCTGAGACAGAGGAAGGAAGTCACGGAGCAGTGTTCCTCCATGGACTTTGCTCCAGTTTCTGCCTCTAGATTCCTAACTGAGTTCCTTCCTTGGCTTCCTAAGATCATGAACTATCTCATGAAAGCCATATAAACCCTCTTCTCTCCAGATTGCTTTGGAACAGAATGTTCTATAGCAACAAAAAATCAAATGTGAACATTTACTAATACATTTATAGTTCTTACTCTCCATAATTTCAACTTATGTTTTATGATAATACAGGTTAAAATTAAAAGTAATATTTCCATTAGAACAAGGTGGTTAGGAACAGCTGTTAGAAGAGACAGGAGAGAGACCCAGAGGGCCAGGAGAATGATTGGAAATCTGCAGCTGCAGATTTATAGGAAGTCGTGGTAGGGAATCTCTAGGAAGTCTCAGAGACCTGGGATGGGGAAAGTTCCCAGGAGTCAATGCAGGTGACATTAGCCCAGATGCTTAACAGTGGGCACATGGAAACTGAAGAGGCCACCTCCTGTAGCCAGGCAGGAACCCTAGTGGAGAGGTAAGGACACAAAATCAGCCACAAACTTTTAACTCAAAACTTGTACTGTCTAAAAGAAATGCAAGAACAAAGATGGAGCAGAGACTGAGGGAATAGCTAACCAGTTACAGAGTTATGGAGTTCTCCGAGAGGCTCTATTCAAATGCAACTGACTGAAACAGATGTAGACACTCACAGTCAAACTTTGGTCAGAGGTTGGGAACTTTTATGGAAGTGTTGGGAGAAGGATTGAAGGTACTAAAGGGGATGGGAAATATGGAGAGTAAGAACTGTACTCTTATTACTAAATGTTCAAATTTGATTTTTGTTGCTATAGAACATTTTCAACAAAAGCAATCTTGGGAAGGGAGGATTTCTCTGGCTTGCATGATAGAGTCCATGATCTGAGGAAGCTAAGGCAGGAACTCAGTCAGGAATCTGAAGGCTGGAAGACCAACATTGTCAACTAACTTGCAGCACTGGGAACTCTTAGAGACTGAGCCAATAACCAAAGAGCATACATTGGCTGGACTTATGTGTAGGACCCATATGTAGCAGACATGTCACTCAGTCTCCATGTGGGACTCCCAACAACTGGAGCAGGGACTGTCCCTAAAGCTGTAGCATGACTGTAGTATTTGGTCCCCAACAGGGTTGTTTTGCCTGGTTTCAGTGGAGGATGTGCCTAATCCTGCAGACATTTTGATGTGCCAGGATGGAGGACACTCAGAGAGGAGTATCCTCTCAGAGGAGACATGAAAGAGGTCAGTCAGGGTGGGACTCTGAGGTAAGGATCAGGAATGAAAAATAGGTTCATTGAGATTTTTTTTTTTACCTAGAAGAGAGTTATGGAGAAATTTTAAAGGAATGTTTTGGGGGACTTTGTGTGTGTGTGTGTGTGTGTGTGTGTGTGTGTGTGTGTGTTTTGTGAAGTGGCTATAGAGGGTCTGATCTTGTTTTTTGTTTGCTAGGTTGTTTTTTGTGTTCATTTTTTTGTTTTTATTTTTCAAAAGAAATTGTTATGTAGCAAATAATAATTTATTGCCTATGAAATGCTTCCAAATCCACATGGTAAGTTAACATGCCATCTTATCACCAACAGCTAATTCACTCATATGCCGGAGAGACCTTATAAATAGATCTTTGCATGAACTAAATTTTTCATTGTTTGATTTTCTTGCTTATTCTTTAAAAAAAAAACTCAATGTTTTGTCTTTGGGATAGTTAAAAGATATACATGGTTGTTTATTTGAAAAGAAAAGAAAAGAATGCATTTTTAGTCACAGGTTGAGACTAAAAGTAAGTTCTCATGATGACATTTAGTGGGAGGTTACAACTGTCAAAAATTAGTTTTTGAAAGAAACAATCTGATATATTGGATACAATAATGTAATACTTCTTTTTTGATGATAAATATGCAGTGACTTTTAAATCCAAGTGAGAATTGTCCTCAATTGCATTGGACTAATAAGTATTTAAATTGATATATCTTGTAATTTTAAACATTGTTATGATTATTATTATTGTTATTATTAGTGTGTGTTTTCTATGGGTGTAAGTGCACAGTTATAGTACTTGTGAGTGCACATACAGAGACCAGAGGAGGGTGTGGGGTATTTTTCTCTATCACTTTGCACTTTATTCTCTTGAGACAGGGTTTCTCACTGAATGAGAAACTTGCCATTTTTATGAGACTATCTGGCTAGTGGACTCTTGAAATCTGTCTATCTGTACCTAACAAAGGAATGGAAAAGAGAATGTGCATCCCCGTGTACTGGAAATTTAAATTTATGTGTTTATTTTTTATGGATTTTGATTCTTTTATTGTGTTTTAAAACTTCCCTGTTTTCTTTTTGTGCATAAGCAATCCTAACTCACTAAGCCACCACTTCAATCCCTCAACCAATTTAATATATTTATTAAGTTGCTTTCAAATCTTAACCAGTCAAACATAAAACATTGCTTTGTAATAGTAACAAATTTGTCTTTAATCCATTCCATATGGCATATCCTTTATATTCTTCATTCTTTTAACAGTTAATAAACATTAACCTCACATTAGATTATAGTGATAACATAATGGTATATTTCCTAAAAGGGACATAGAAGATTGAAGGCTTTATGGAAAGAGATTGAGACATGTACTACTAGATTTCAACAAAAAAATATGTACTATTTACAGTCTGTTATCAGCACCTCACGCAGTGACTGAAGTATGGTAGACAGCTATTATTTGATTAACCCTCTAGTTAGTGTGTTGTTAACTTAAAATGGCCTAAACTAATGTGGGAATAGTGGTGTGATAGTTTGTATATGATTGGCCCAGGAAGTGACCTCATTAGGAGGTGTGGCCTTGTTGGAGTAGGTGTGTCACTGTGGGTGTGGGCTTAAAACCCTTACCCTGGCTGCCTGGAAGTCAGTCTTCTTCTAGCAGCCTTCAGATGAAGATGTAGTACTCTCAGCTCCTCCTGTACCATGCCTACCTGGATGCTGCCATGTTTCTACCTTGATGACAATGGACTGAACCTCTGAGCCTGTAAGCCAACCCCAATTAAATGTTGTCTTTTATAAAACTTGCATTGGTCATGGTGTCTGTTCACAGCAGTAAAACCCTAACTAAGACAGAAGTTGGTACCAGGGACTGGGGTATTTCTGTGATAGGCCTGACCATGCTTTTGTTTGGAAGAATGTGGATTTGGGGACTTTGGATTTGGAAAGCCATGGAATGCTTTAAGTGGGGTTTAATGGGCCAGCCTAGTAGGAATATGGAAGACAGTGGTGCTGAGGGTCATTTGAACTATTTAGGCCAGATGGCCCAAAAGGTTTCAGTGGAGAAGAACTTTAATATGTGGCCAAAAGACAGGTTTTATGATGTTTGGGTGAAGAACATGGCTGCTTTTTGCCATTGCCTGAAGAGACTGCCTAGGGCTAAGGTAAAGAGATTTATATTAATTGCATCTGCAAAGGAAGTTTCAAAGAAGCCCAACAAAGACTTTGTTCTCTGGTTAAGTCTGATAAAGAGAATTGTGAACAAACATAGCAAGCTGAGAACGGAAAAGTACAAAATATATAGTTTGAGTATTAAAGGGACTCCAGGAAGTGAAATGGAGCTGAATTCAAGGATATTAAACTGAATTAAGGGAGTAGTGACCTTGGGGGCAAGATTCACGCAGTTAACTTTAGGTCCAGGCATGATAGTACAAGCCTTTAATCCCAGGAGTCAAAGATAAGCATATCTCTGAGTTCAAGGCCAGCCTAGAACGGAGCAAATTCTAGGTGAAGAAAAACTTTAATCCAGGCTTGGTGGACCACACCTTTAATCCCAGTGTTTAGGGGACAGGCATGCAGATCTCTTGAGTTCAAAGTCAGTCTAAGGACCAAGATTCAGGACAGCCAATTTAGGCAGTGAAGGAGCTGGGAAAAGGAAGCTAGTGATAATGTAATAGAACGGGGTGGGGGAACAATGTTCCAGCTCCTGCAAGCAGCAGAACTCAGCAGCTTCAGCCATGTATCTCTGGCTTTATATTCAAGAAGAGACGGAGATTACTGGGACAATTGATGCTGGTTAGCAGGAGCTAAGAAATTAGTGGTGATTAAGAAAAGACCAGCATCACTGAGATGAAATATGGGAAGTGTTTTCTGAGAGCACAAAGAAGCTGTATTCCAGAGATAGCCATGTGTTCCTCATGCTACCGCTGTACTGGGAAACATGTAAGAAGCATCCAGGTGGTATTGGTTTTGAAGGCATGAAGGCATCATGAAGAACAGCTGAGGCTTGGTACTGTGAGAGGCCACGGAATGCCATTGGTAAAAGTGTACCCTCAGTTGTAATTGACAGCCCAGGACTGAAGGGGTCATGCAAAGAACTTGAGATTTGGTACCATGAAGAGAGCCTATGAGAGGCTTTGGTGAAGTATAGTTGCAGTGGAAGACCCTAGCATATTGGAGATGCCAGTACCATGGGATGAACACCAAGAACAGCAGTGGCAGTGGAGTGGATCAATCTGAACTTATAGTGCTACAGAGGGCAGAGCTGGAGAAGTGACACCAGCTCTTTGGAGATGTACAAAAGATCATGTGTGGATCTCAGACACTGGAACAAGAAGCTGTGAAGCTGAAATTGACTTGGGGTACACAAGATGTTAAAGATGCCAGAGCCACAGGATGCCTGCCAAGGAAAGCTGCTAACAGGGAGTGAAACAAGCCCAGGAGAAAGAACCTTGTTGAAGTCAACAAAGATGAAAAAGGAGTTGGATATCTGAAGACTGCTTTGCCATCAGACATGGAGATGCAGAATTTGGACTTTGCCCAGCTGGTTTCCTGTCTTGCTTGGGGGATTAAGTGATTGGATGAATCTCAAGAGACCTTGAAATTTGGACTTTTAATGCTGTTGAGACTGCTATAGACTACAGGGACTTTTGAAGTTGGGCTAAATGTATTTTGCATTATGCTATGTTTGAGTATGGCCCCCATAGACTCATGCTTGAACAAACCTATGGGGGCCATGGAGTGGAATGTGATGGTTTGTATATGCTTTTCCCAGGGAGTGGCACTATTAGGAGGTGTGGCCTTGTTGGAGTAGATGTGTCACTGTGGGTGTGGGCTTAAAACCCTCACCCTGGCTGCCTGGAAGTCAGTCTTCTTCTAGCAGCCTTCAGATGAAGATGTAGAACTCTCAGCTCCTCCTGTACCATGCCTGCCTGGATGCTGCCATGTTTCTGCCTTGGTGACAATGGACTGAACCCCTGAGCCTGTAAGCCAACCCCAATTAAATGTTGTCTTTTATAAAACTTGCATTGGTCATGGTGTCTGTTCACAGCAGTAAAACCCTAACTAAGACAAGTGGGTTGATTATTGCTGCAATTTGAGAACTACCAAGAAGAGGTAACTTTGTTGTGAGAATCTTCTTTACTCACAGAAATAAAGTAGGATCTCCTTGTCTTTGTTTTGGTATTTGACTTGCCTCTTAAAACACATGTTATTTCTGGCTCAGCCAGTATGCACTTTCCTCACTCTGTTTTCTTTGTAACATAACGCAGGTTTTATCCTTGTACGCATCTGCTCTGGTAAGAATGAACCTATTAAAGTCCACAGGAAGTAGTCCCAATTGATCATAGACATTACTCTCAGTCCCACTCTTCTCACAAAGATTGATTGCTTTAGCACCAGTGCAGGATCTGATTCTAGAAAGGCTTTCGGGGAAATTTTTTGTTTTTGTTTTTATAAAACGTTTTTATTGGATATTATCTTTATTTACATTTCAAATGTTACCCCCTTTCCCGATTTCCCCTTCACAAACCCCATATTCCATCCACCTTCCCCCTTTTTCTATGAGGATGCCCCCCACTCACCTACCCACTCCCACCTCACCTGACATTCCTCTACACTGGGGAATTGAGCCTTCACAGGACCAAGAGCCTCTCCTCCCATTGATGCCAGATAAGACCATTCTCTGCTACATGTGCAGCTGGAGCCATAGGGACTTCCATGTGTACTCTTTGGTTGGTGGTTTAGTCCCTGGAAGCTCTGGGAGGGGGTCTGGTTCCTTGATATTGTTGTTCTTCCTATGGGGCTGCAATCCCCTTCAGCTCTTTTTGTCCTTTCTCTATCTCCTCCATTGGGGACCCTGTGCTCAGTCCAATGGTTGACCATGAACCTCCATCTCTGTATTTGTCAGACTCTGGCAGAGCCTCTCAGGAGACAGCTGTATCAGGCTCCTTTCAGCAAGCACTTCTTTGCATCTGCAATATTGTCTGGGTTTGGTAACTGTAAATGGAATGGATCCCCATGTGGGACAGTCTCTGGATGGTCTTTCACCTTGTTCCCATATTTCTTCCTATGAGTATTTTGTTCTCCATTCTAATAAGGACTGAAGCATCCACACTTTGGTCTTCTTTGTGAGCTTCATTTGGTCTGTGAATTGTATCGTGCTTATTTTGAGCTTTTGGGGCAATTTTCTTTTTTGTTAGCCTCTGGTATTCATTATCAACAACCCATCCACAGACCTCATATGGATGGCCATTCACCAAGGAAGACTATGAAACTATAGAGAAGCAGAGAGTACTTTGCTATACATACCAGTTACAGTCCTATTTGCAGGTATCTTGTGGATGAAAGTTGGAGAATCTTATTTTTAAGATCTTAACATGTAGGAGTTTCTTTTACTTATAGCTATGAACTGCATAGTTGCTGTAGTTCCCGGATCTCTTCACTTGAATTAGAGTGTTTCTGCACCTTCTCAGAAGGATAACACTTGCAACAGTGAAACAGATAAGGAAGAGCAACTAGATGGACAGTGCCCCCATGTGTTTGTCGGTAGCTTCATATTGCAAGAGACAGCAGCAATTTCCCTTTCCCCTGGCACTGTGCCTGTTATAAAGATAAGGAAAGCAAGGAAGCAAGGAAGCACAGGAAATCATTTTTGTCCTTGACCAAAAGATCATTTTTAGGAACCTATTGTGCTTGAGTACTCCAAACTCAGTGCTAGAAGTAAATAATTCTCTTGATTCAAGTTGAGACTTCTGATTCCCCTAATTTTTTTTACAGTAATTATGTCTATTCCTATTGCTACTGAATACTCTTAGTGCTTGATTTTACAGTGTTCCATTGACTGGTGGATTCTGCACATAGCCTTTTCTTCATGTGTCTGTCAACTTTTGTTCCTTATCTATTATCTTTCAACCTTTCCCATGATACGTAGGGGTTCAAATTCCCATGCAAGGTAATGGCTTTACCTCACCCATGAACCATAGAAGTATTTAAGATGGGGCTATCATCCCAAACAATACTCTCCCAATAGGTCAGACTCTCTTGCCTTGATGTTCTAAGGCTTCTTATAAATTTTTACAAGTGTCTACTTGCCTTTTTATTAGATCCATAACTTCATTTGAAGTTATAGTGTGGTGTCACCACAAAAATGCAGTGGTGGACATAGGAAACCACTTTGAGGTATTTTGTTTACAAACTGAGTATACGAGTATCATGCCTTACTTAGAAATAAAAAATGCGATAATTTCCTCATACCTTGTGACCTCTCTTAAAGATCCACTCACCCTCAGTCCTCATAATGCTTTCTTCCATAACAACTTCTTTTTCTTATTTTTCATTTTTGGTTGACAAATTCACTCCTTTGCTGTCTAGATACCAGGAATAGCTACCACACCATACTTTCTTCCATTTTTCTGTCTTGATCATGCCCAATTCTACTTCCTTCAAAAAGTGGCAAAGGGACAATTATGGCTAATCATGGAAAGAACTTATAGGTGCATTAGTATATGAAAGGTCTGACATTCACTAACTGCTGAAGTCTAGTTACTCTATCAGGTACTTTATGTGGTAGGAAAATGGCACCATTAAAGGCAGCTATCATTTCTAACAAGTTTCCTGTAAAAAAAAATGGAAATATGCTCATTTAGATATTATTCTTGGTGACTATGATAATGAAGATTTTTTCTTAAAATTTGTGTATGTAGTGTTAAATCACAAATTTCATTCATTTTTTTTTCTTTAAGAGCAGTCAAATTATATTCAAAGCTGTATTGGTGATACTATACTGCTTTTAACCCCTTTCTTAGAACACTGAATTTTCTATTTCTGCTAAAAAAAGAAAGAAAGGGAACAAAAGAAATCAAGGGAAGTAGCCTACCTTAGTTCTTTCCTTGCCAGTCTCTGATTGTTTAGTTTCTGTTATCATCCTGAACATATCAGGTGCTGAAATGAACACATACTTTCTAGAGTAGTATATTTTTGGGGGTTAATTAAAGCACCCGATCTTGTAATTAAAAGAATGTTTACAATGTTAAAGGTCTGATTCCAAGATATAGAAATTGGTTGGATAAAAATTTATGTTTCAAGAAAAAAAAACATTAAACTTATGAAGCATGATGTATACTCGATGACAAAGAAAAGGATGATGCTAAGACCACTGTAAATAAAGCAATATGAGCCTTAAGGGGGTTCTTAAATAAATTCACAGTTCGTTTACAAGCCAATTCCTCTCTGTTTCTTCTTTCAACTGTATTCTGAAGTCTATCACTGAGACAGATGCAAGTCTCAAATTGGATTATTGAAGTCGCTTTTTCAATTACTTCTCTATGATAATTACCTTTGTATGAGTGAGTTTTAAAAAAATCAATAGTTTGCTCTTGGCAATATTTGGTAAAAACTAATTAATAACACAACTCATGTTAACTGTTACTGTCCTTGGCAAAAGTAATCATAATTTTAATGTCTGATAAGAGTATCATCTTGAATAAAGCATAATTTTACCTATTTTCATCATGTAAAAGAACTGCTCATTTTTGGTTGAGTTGAGAGCCAATTCCATAAGCACTTTCAGTGACCTCAACTGACAGTATCAATGAAGTTGTTATTGATTAACTTACTATCAGAGGGTATTTAAGTGTTCTTACATGTCTTTAGCTTGTGTAAAGGTTTGACTTCTTTACCTTGTCACCAGATTGTTGTGCACCAAGAATGCTATCAAGGAGATTACAAGTACAGACTGTGTTGGTCATCATGACTTGATTTCCAGTTGCTTGACTTGTAATGGTTTGAGTAATGATTTTTCAGATTCAAAGCTGTGTGAAAGTGATAAAAATTCAGTAGAAACCGTACTTTGAGTTTTCAATTTTAATGTACTATGATATTCCTGCAATGCTGAGCAGTAGCAATGACCTATACATTCCCAGTTAACTGCATGATCCCAAAGTAAATAATCCGTAACTCTACAGTGTGCTGTGCTGCTAGCATTAGGAAATTATTTTTTCTTTGTATAAAACACCCACCAGTGAATGTGAGATATTCACCACATAGTTTCAGAGAAAGATTTTCCCAAACATAGGCTAATGTCGATATTTTGAGCATATTCAGGATAAACTTGACTAAGCCATAGTGTTTGAGGATTATTTAATACATTTTTTTTCAACTTACAGGTATTTTCAGACTCAGGAGAACTTATCAAGATATAGCCTTGCTTTAAGTTATAGTCCTCTGATCCAAGAAAACACCAACTTGGAATGAGTTGCACCCCTTTTAAAAATATTATCTCATTTGGACTTTCAATATATGTACATAACTTCATAGAGGAGTGGGGAAGGTCAGGGAACCCTCAAACGAATATTCAGCTGCTCCCTACCACTTTTTAGATACAATTCTGTCTTAATTGTATTCAACCTCAGAGAGGGGCTGAAGTCTACAGGCTCAGGGAAACAAGGAAAGGGTGGCCCCATCTATACAGCTGTAGGGAAGCACTTATACTTGTTGGGTAAAGGTTTCCACATACAGCCTGCTTGTCAGGCATGGAGGGGCACCAATATCCATGTAACTCTTTACATATGCTTTGTAAGGAAGCTTTGTTGGTTCTCCCAGAGTGAACTTTGGAAGAATGATATATCAAATTGTCACTGGAACCTTTGGAGAGGAGATAGATGTTGGTTATGTTTCCTCTTGGGAAGAAATATTAGCAGCAAGCACTGTGGTTAGTTGAGGAGCAGCTGTAATATAGTTTACTAATTGTATTTATTGCTTTATTATCTCTTATTTCCATCCATACTTGCTAATGATTACCTGCTAATAAATAGGGGAAATTCTGGTTATATATAACTAGTCTTGGGCCGGGTGGTGGTGGCACACACCTTTAATCCCAGCACTTGGGAGTCAGAGGCAGGCGGATTTCTGAGTTCGAGGCCAGCCTGGTCTACAAAGTGAATTCCAGGACAGCCCGGGCTACACAGAGATACCCTGTCTCAAAAAAAAAAAAATGTGCAGGCATATATAACTAGTCTTTAGTGCATTTGTTTATTTGTTTATTTTGGAGGCAGGCTATTACTAGGTAGCTCTGGCTAGCCTGAAACTCACTATGTAGAGCAGACTGACTGAACTCATAGAGATGCACTTGCTTCTGCTCTCTGAGTGCTAGAATTAAAGGTATGTGAGACCATGCTTGGTGATCTTAATTTTTTCATCCATAGAATGAAGAGAATTATTGAAGTCTTAATTGGCTTGATTTGTGGGGTAACTAATACAAATTAATTGCTACAGGATTTGCAAATATGGACGTTCTGTAACTGAAATTAATAATCAGATTAGTCAGACACTTGTGGTTGTAACTTTAGGTATTTCCTGGATTGATTCCTCCTTTACATTAGAGTTTGTTCAGATCTTTTGAAAACAGTTCCATGTTCATTGACATCTTTAATTCTACTTGACAGAAAGAGTCAAAACCTTTCCTTCAACAGAATATTCAGTAACCTTCACTAAATAACCATTAATTAAGCAATTAAAGTAAATTTAAGCAAAAAGGGGTTTAGAAAGGAGAATAGAATTAACTCAAAGGATAGTTTAAAAATAGTTTTATAGCACTTCAGTCATTATTGACCAAAAACTTCCTAGGGGATATTAACAATGCATTTTATAGTTGCCAAGGAAACCTTAACCTTTCTTGAGAATGTGTCTGCCCTTCTGCATTCTACCTGATTGTCAGAATAACTTCAGCAACTGATTATAAGTGAGACATTCTCAACATCAGGCTTTTTCTTGTCAACTCCTTTTCACAGTCAAAGCTGTAATAGTCAGGTATCTTGTTCTGCATCTGTATTTATATTTCCAAGGTTATATGCTTCAAATGTGGACATTATAAGAATGTTTTTTTTTCTAATCAGTCCTTACCATGATTAGAGATAAATCAACACTCACTTATAGACAAGAAAGCTAAAGGTAACTAATAAAAATGCATTTATTGTGGGAAAATGATTCTGCCATAAAGCTTGCTGGTTTTCTTTGTTCTGAATACAACTAAATAGCTAACACCGCTTTCAAAGTCCATGGTTGCATGTATATCTATGAGCAGAGACAGTGAGTCTCTTTCTGTATAAAGTACCATAAATGGGTTCAGGTTACCTGTCAAAGAACATGACCTCAAGTGATCTATGTTTTAAAACTTATTTAAGGTGATGATACTATTTTTTAATGGACACTAGGATTTAGGATCCTTCAGTGAAATTCCATGCTGGGAATGTTAATAGCTCATCCAAAGAAGCCTGGTGTCAGGACAAACACTTAACCTCCAAGGAGTAAGACTATTCCTGAGACCTAATCTCCATATGTATGTATTCTGGCTTTTGTTTCATTTTGTTTCCAATAACTTGTAACAATGCTACATTATAGACAGGGTAGAGACAGTTTCTCCTCAGTTTAACCCAGACTATTTGTGTTTTGTGTGTGTGTGTGTGTTTGGGGGGGGTGTACTCAGCTTAGCATTATGATTGAGAGATACAGGAGCAATCCTCATAGTTCTTAGTTTCATTAATAATAAAATTTAAGAATGCACTCAAATGAAAACACAAGGACAATTTTATAAGTGTTCAAAAGAGCAATCATAAGGCAGGTAGGCTGTAAAACAGCAGCTGCTACCCAGGGGAGGAGAAAAGGAAAGAGCAGTGCCATTTATGCTGGTGTGGAGGTCAGACACATAACCTGGAAGTAGCCACAGGCAGAAAGGGAAGCTTTAGACATAGATTAAGAACTCCCAAAATACTTAGGGAAATGCCCAAAGTGTTACTGACAGAATGCTTAGAAAAGAGACAGAAATTAAGATGTGTGTATGTGTGTGTGTGTGTGTGTGTGTATGTATGTGTATGTATGTATGTGTGCTTTAATTCAGAGAAAATGGGCAGACTTACAGCATAATATTCTTCATTAGGTGTGGGAATTCTGAGAAGCAAATGTACAAACTCTCATTAAAGAACTAATTATTCTACCTATTCCTTGGGAATTACTTAAAGTATGCTACCTTCTTAGCGTAGTCCATCAACCAAAGTAATTGAATCAGGTTAACCAGAATCTTAGATCTCTATTCAAGGCAGGTAGTCTATTCTCTTAATCAGTAGAATTTGATTTTAAGCTTTGTAAAAAAATATTTAACATGGACAAAACCACCCATTCTGAGAATTTGTAAGTTACCTAGATTTTCATGTTTTATTTTTGCTTGTCTTTATGGGTGGTTTTGTTTATAGGCATTTGTGCACAGTGAATGAGGTTATGAGAGTATGAATTATAAAGGGAAGGTAAAAATATCACTCTTTAACCTTTTGTTCATTGCCATGTCTTGCAGGAGCTTAAAGGTGTCCCCCATCCCCACCCCTAAACTATAATGTTTTGGAAAATATTTTTATTATGTATATGTATATGCATATGCATATATGTATATGTATATATTGATAATGCTATTTTAACAGTTTTCAAGTGTACAAGTTCATGGTGTTAAATAACTTGAGGTTCATATGCAGCTATCACTAAAATCCATCTCCATGCTTTTTTATGATTCCAAACTGAGACCCTAGGCTCATTTGATTATTTCTCGTGTTCTTTTCTCTTGTTTTAATAGAAAACACCCAAAAAATCATCAAAAGATATCTTCTAGCTCCTAGTTTCATAGAGTTTAGTCTATAGTCAGGTAGAATCATTGCTTTGGTCCTGTGTGAAGCAAAAGATTGTGGAACACACATATAAGAATGTTGTTGCTGGGCGTGGTGGTGCACCCCTGTAATCCAGGCACTTGGGAGGCAGAGGCAGGTGGATTTCTGAGTTGGAGGCCAGCCTGGTCTACAGAGTGAGTTCCAGGATAGCCAGGACTACACAGAGAAACCCTGTCTCGAAAAACCAAAAAAAAAAAAAAAAAAAAGAATGTTGTTCACTTTACATCAGCTAGAAAACAGAAGACTACAAATTTATGCACCACAATGACCAATTTCCTCCATCTATGCTCTGCCTTTTGATAGCTTACTGACCTATGAGCTGATCAGTAGATTAACTTGTCCTAATCATCCCATCAAGGCCACACCTCTGAACACTATTACCTTAGGGATCAAAATCTTCAATTCCTGAGACTTTAGGGACTAGTCATTCTTAATCAGTAATATCATTAACCAATAAGAACCTATATCATTGACTTTCTCACCTATTCTCAAAATTTCTACATTTTGTCCTATGACTTTTACTGCTAGTAGTACTCATATCTCAATGATATTTGCTTTTTGTGCTTGGCTTATTTTATTTCAGTTATCATAATATTTTCAAGTTTCATCTAGGTATACTACATATTAGAATATATTTTATCTTGATGGATGGATAATAGTTGATTGCATACACAAGCAGTTTTTCTTTTTTTCTTTTTTCTTTTCCATATTCTTTGTTTACATTCCAAAGGCTTTTCTCTTTCCCAGTTCCCCCCTCACCATATGTCCCATAAGTCCTCTCCCCCCCCAACTATTCCCCAATCACCCCCCACACCATTTCTCTGTTCTGGTACTCTCCTACAAAACTGGATCCAATCTTTTCAGGCCCAGGGTCTTCTCCTTCCTTCTTCTTGGGAATCATTTGACTTGCTAATTGTGCCTTTAGTATTCAGAGCTTCTGGGCTCATAAATATCCACTTATCAGTGATTTCATTTCATGTGTATTCTTTTGTGATTGGGTTAACTTGCTTAGGATGATATTTTCCAGATCTAATCATTTGCCTACAAATTGCATGAATTCATTATTTTTAAGTCCTGAGTAGTATTCCATTGTATAAATATACCTCGGGACACCGTGCGGAATTCTAGAAGCTGGAGTCAGGTGTGTGGACTGAGACCTAGCTTAGTTTAGCATAAATAACACTGTCAGGTCTAGCCGACACACAGAGTCAGAGGAGATCCACAGATCCAGGCACCTACAGCTCAGCAGCGGTTACTGACCTCTGGGGACAGGCTCGCTGTGCTTTCAGCAGAGAGCCATCTTGCCTCGGGACACCGCGCGAACTGCGGGCACTGCGGGCGGATGGAGTCAGGTGCATGGACAGAGACCTAGCTTAGCTTAGCTCTGCAGGAGATCTGGGCACCTACAGCTCAGCTGCGGTTGCAGACAACTGCAGGCTGCCTCTCCGGGCGTGCTGGCAGTGAGGTGCCATCTTGCCTCGGGACACTGCGTGGAATTCTAGCAGCTGGAGTCAGGTGTGTGGACTGAGACCTAGCTTAGTTTAGCCAGTGCCCAGAGTCAGAGGAGATCAGCAGATCCGGGCATCTACAGCTCAGCTGTGGTTGCAGATTGCTGCAGACCAGCTAAACGGGCTGGAAGGAGGTGCTATCTTGCCTCAGGACACAGCAGACTGCTAGCTGCTGGGGTCAGGTCACAGCAGACGACTGGAGGCTGAGATCAGGAACAAGGACACCCTCTACTACAACAGTGCCAAAGGCCAGGCTCACAGGAGCTTCAAACTCCAACCAGTAACCATAAGACCAACTAACTCCAGAGATAAACAGATGGCAAAGGCAAACATAGGAATGTTACTAACAGAAATGAAGGCAATATGGCACCATCTGAACCCAATTCGCCAACCACAGCAAGTCCTGGATACCCCAGCACACCAGCAAAACAAGAGTTAGATATAAAAGCACAGGTCATGATACTCCTAGAGGAACACAAAAAAGACATAAACAAATCTCTTAAAGTAATGCAGGGGAACATTAATAGGGTAGAAGCTCTTACAATGCAAACAAAAAAACAGACTGGACCAGAACAGAAATACCTTTAGTCACATAATAATCAAAACCCCAAATGTACTAAACAAAGAAAGAATATTAAAGGCAGTAAGAGAAAAAGGCCAAGTAACATATAAAGGAAGACCTATCAGAATCACACCAGACTTCTCTCCAGAAACCATGAAAGCTAGACGATCCTGGGCAGACCTCATGCAGACCCTAAGAGAACACAAATGTCAGCCAAGACTACTATACCCAGCAAAACTCTCAATCAACATAGATGGAGAAATCAAAATATTCCATTACAGGACCAAATTTACACAATATCTTTCCACTAACCCAGCTCCACAAAGGATAATAGGAGAAAAACTCCAATACAAGGAAGGAAACTACACCTAAGAAAAAGCAAGACAGTAACCTTCTTCCATCAAACTCAAAGGAAGATAACTACTCAAAAACAAAAATAACATCAAAAATGTCAGGAAGTAATAATCACTATTCCTTAATATCTCTTAACATCAATGGACTCAATTCCCCAATAAAAAGACATCGACTAACAGACTGGATACAGAAACAGGACCCTACATTTTGCTGCTTACAGGAAACACACCTCAGAGTCAAAGACAAACACTACCTTAGAGTAAAAGGCTGGAAGACAATTTTGCAAACAAATGGTCGCAGGAAGTAAGCTGGAATAGCCATTTTAATATCAGATAAAATTGACTTTCAACTCAAAGTCATCAAAAGAGACACAGAAGATCACTTCTTGCTAGTCAAAGGAAGAATCCACCAAGAAGAACTCACAATTCTAAACATCTACGCTCCAAATGTAAGGGCACCCTCATTCGTAAAAGAAACTTTACTAAAGCTCAAAGCACACATTGCACCTAACACAATAATTGTGGGGGACCTCAATACTCCACTATCCTCAGTGGACCGATCAGGAAAACAGAAACTAAACAGGGACATGGAGAAACTCATCAAAACTTTGGACCAATTGCATTTAACAGATATATATGGAACATTTCATCCTAAAGCAAAAGACTATACCTTTTTCTCACCTCCTCATGGTACCTTCTCCAAAATCAACCATATAATTGGTCACAAGACAGACCTCAACAAATATAAAAAGATCGAACTAATCCCATGCCTCTTATCAGATCACCATGGAGTAAGAGTGTTCTTCAATAGCAACAAAAACAACAGAAAATCCCCATACGCTTGGAGGCTGAACAATATTCTACTCAATGATACCTTAGTCCAGGAAGAAATAAAGAAAGAAATCAAAGAATTCTTAGAACTTAATGAAAATGAAGGCACAACATATCCAAATCTATGGGACACAATGAAAGCAGTGCTTAGAGGAAAACTCATAGCCCTGAGTGTCTCCAAAAAGAAACAGGAGAGAGCATATACTAGCAACTTAATGGCGCACTTGAAAGCTCTGGAACAAAAAGAAGCAATTTCACCCAGGAGGAGTAGAAGACAGGAAATCATCAAACTCAGGGCTGAAATCAATCAAGTTGAAACAAAGAGAACCATACACAGAATCAACAAGACCAGGAGCTGGTTCTTTGAGAAAATCAACAAGATAGATAAACTCCTAGCCAGACTTACCAAAGGGCACAGAGACAGTATTCAAATTAACAAAATTAGAAATGAAAAGGGAGATATAACAACAGAAACTGAGGAAATTCAAAAAGTCATCAGATCCTACTACAAAAACCTATACTCAACACAACTGGAGAATCTGGAGGAAATGGACAATTTCCTAGACAGTTACCAAATACCAAAATTAAACCAGGATCAAATAGATCATCTAAACAGACCCATAACCCCCAAAGAAATAGAAGGGGTCATAGAAAGTCTTCCAACCAAAAAGAGCACAGGACCAGACGGTTTTAGTGCAGAATTCTATCAGACCTTCAAAGAAGTCCTGATACCAATACTCTTCAAATTATTCCACAAAATAGAAACAGAAGGAACACTACCCAACTCATTCTATGAAGCCACAATTACCCTGACACCAAAACCACAAAAAGATCCATCTAAGAAAGAGAACCACAGGTCAATTTCTCTTATGAATATCGATGCAAAAATACTAAACAAAATACTTGCCAACTGAATCCAAGAACACATCAAAACAATCATTCACCATGATCAAGTTGGCTTCATCCCAGGGATGCAGGGATGGTTCAATATATGGAAATCCACCAAGGTAATCTACTACATAAGCAAACTCAAAGAAAAAAAACCACATGGTCATCTCATTGGATGTTGAAAAAGCATTTGACAAAATTCAGCATCCTTTCATGCTAAAAGTCTTGGAAAGAGCAGGAATTCAAGGCCCATGTCTAAACATAGTAAAAGCAATATACAGCAGACCAGTAGCCAACATCAAGGTAAACGGAGAAAAACTTGAAGCAATCCTACTAAAATCAGGGACTAGACAAGGCTGTCACCTCTCACCATATCTCTTCAATATAGTACTTGAGGTACTAGCTAGAGCAATTCGACAACATAAGGAACTCAAAGGGATACAAATCGGAAAGGAAGAAGTCAAACTATCACTATTTGCAGATGATAGGATCGTATACTTAAGTGACCCAAAAACCTCCACCAGAGAACTCCTGCAACTGATAAACAACTTCAGCAAAGTAGCTGGCTATAAAATCAACTCAAGCAAATCAGTAGCCTTCCTATACGCGAAGGATAAGCAGGCCAAGAAAGAAATTAGGGAAATGACACGCTTCACAATAGCCACAAACAATATAAAGTATCTTGGAGTTACTCTAACCAAATATGTGAAAGATTTATATGACAAAAACTTCAGGTCTCTGAAGAGGGAAATTGAAGAAGACATCAGAAAATGGGAAAATCTTCCATGCTCGTGGGTTGGCAGGATTAATATTGTTAAAATGGCAATCTTGCCAAAAGCAATATACAGATTCAACGCAATCCCCATCAAAATCCCAACTCAGTTCTTCATAGAGTTAGAAAGAGCAATTCTGAAATTCATCTGGAATAACAAAAAACACAGGATAGCTAAAACTATCATCAACAGCAAAAGAACTTCAGGGGGAAGCAATATCCCGGACCTCAAGCAATACTACAGAGCAGTAGTGTTAAAAACTGCATGGTATTGGTTCAGTGACAGGGAGGCAGATCAATGGAATAGGATCGAAAACCCAGAATTGAACCCACACATCTATGGCCAATTGATCTTCGACAAAAGAGCTGAAAACATCCAGTGGAAAAATGATAGCCTTTTCAACAAATGGTGCTGGCTCAACTGTAGGTCAACATGCATAATGAGAATTGATCCACTCTTATCTCCTTGCACTAAGCTCAACTCCAAGTGGATCAAGGACTTCCACATAAAACCAGACACACCAAAACTAATAGAAAAGAAACTGGGGAAGACCCTTGAGGACATTGGCTCAGAGGGAAAATTCCTGAACAGAACACCAATTGCTTATGCTCTAAGAGCAAGAATAGACAAATCGGACCTCATAAAATGACAAAGTTTCTATAAGGCAAAAGACACTGCCAAAAGGATAAATTGGCAACCAACAAATTGGGAAAAGATCTTCATCAACCCCACATCTGACAGAGGGCTAATATCCAATGTATACAAAGAACTCAATAGGTTAGACCCCAGAAAACCAAATAACCCTATCCAAAAATGGGGTACAAAGCTAAACAGAGACTTTTCACCTGAAGAAATTTGGATGGCTGAGAAACACCTTAAGAAATGTTCAACATCATTAGTTATTAGGGAAATGCAAATCAAAACAACCCTGAGATTTCACCTCACACCATTCAGAATGGCTAAGATTAAAAACTCAGAAGACATCAGGTGTTGGCGAGGATGTGGAGAAAAAGGAACACTCCTCCACTGCTGGTGGGACTGCAAGCTGGTACAACCACTCTGGAAATCAGTCTGGTGGTTCCTCAGAAAACTGGACATGATACTTCCGGAGGACCCAGCCATACCACTCCTGGGAATATACCCAGAAGATTCACCAGCATGCAATAAGGATACATGTGCCACTATGTTCATAGCAGCCTTATATATGATAGCCAGAAGCTGGAAAGAACCCAGATGTCCCTCAACAGAGGAATGGATAAAAAAAAATGTGGTATATATACACAATGGAGTACTATTCAGCCATTAGAAACAATGAATTCATGAATTTCTTAGAAAAATGGATGGAGCTGGAGAACTTCATACTAAATGAGGTGACCCAGTCTCAAAAGAATACCCATGGTATGCAGTTACTGATAAGTGGATATTAGCCTTGAATCTTGGGATACCAAAGACACAATTCACGTACCAAGTGATGTCTGACAAGCAGAAAGGAGTGGACACTGGGGCTAGAATGGACCAAACCATCATTGTGGGGGAGTACAAGAACAGGGAGGTGGGAGGGGGTCGATGAGGGAACAGGGGGAGGGAAAAGGGCATGTGGGACCTTTGGGGGTGGGGACCCAGAAAAATGGAAATGAATTGTAAATATAGAATATATCCAATAAAAAATTTTGTCAAGCTTTCAATAAAATAATATAAATCAAATCGACAAATTTGAAGTTTTTGGTCCCCCTTTGACAATGAACTATATTTTATAAATTTATCATCTTATTAATTATTATTATGAGGATCAGTGTTGAGTTGACTTTCTTCAACTTTATAACAAATCCACATAACCTTAAAGAGTAAATGAATGCTGTTATAAAAACAATTACCAAGAAACTTGATACTTTAAAGCATACTTTCACATAAAAACAGTATAAAAATATATATCAATATTAAGACATTGTGGCTGGTTTTCTATCAAGTTGACACCAGCTAGAGTCATCAGAGAGAAGACTTCAATTGAAAAAATGCCTCTTAAGTTCAGAATGTATACCAGCCTAAAAGGAATTCTTTTTTAGTTGGTGATTGATTTATGAGTCCTGAGTCCATTATGAGTGGCATCACCTAGACTGATAGTCCTGAGTTCTCTTAGAAAGCAGGCTGAACAAACCATTGAAAGCAAGTCAGTTAGCAGCACCTCTACATGTCCCCTGCATCAGCTCCTTCCTCTATGTTCTTGTCTTGTTTCAGTTTCTGTCCTGACTTCTTTCAATGAATGGACTATGATGTGGAAATAAACTTTTTTTCTCCAAAAAATGTATTATTTATATTAAAGAACCAAATAACCCTATTAAAAATGGGGTACAGAGCTAAACAAAGAATTTGCACCAGAAGAAATTCGGATGGCTGGGAAACACCTTAAGGGATGCTGCCTCCAAATTTATACACTACTGATAAACATTGATTTTCTTAATGTGTTGAAGGTAACTAAGCAGTACAATGGATTCAAGAGAGTACCTCCATCAACTTCAATCATCAGCAGCAAACAACAGCATCTTTTTGTCTCTATCTATGATACTGTATTTAAATTAAAAGGCTAGTATATACTGCATTTATTTTGCTGTTAGGCATAAATATAAAGCAATTCAAGGACTAAAATGTGAGTTTTCTAGGAATGAGAAAGCATTTTGCTCTATGAATTTTTAAGATGTTTTCTACAGGGTTATGTGCCTCAGTAACAACTATAGCTATATATGTATGCATATGTTAGAAGTCTTTGATTTTCACAAACTGATGGAGTTTACAAATGCACATTATTGTCCTTCAATAAACACGTGACTCTTCTTTGCTGTGTTATTTTTAAGCACAGTCATCACTAATATCATGGACAGCTCACCTTAGTACTGTTTCAGTACTTAATTGACCCAAGAAAAATTGCATCCTGGTTTTGGCATCTTTATCCTGTAAAGACTGTTTTATCATCTCAGTGGTGTCTTTGTATGGGCAACGATGATGGAATAGTGATGTTTCATCAACATTATAGATTTGCTATGGAGTTTAGTTTTCATTACTGATGACCTTGGCAAACCCATCAATGAATTCCTTTGTTTCTTTGTGATCAGCAAATGTTTTATTACCAAAAATCATTAAAAACTTGATGTCATGTCTTCAGTTAATTTTCTGCAGTCAGCTTGTTACTTTCAACTTTCATTTCATCTTCATAAATCTTTGCTTGTTTTGTGATTAACATACTATTAAGTGTTTACTGTGACCCCGGCAGATATGCTCTTTTAATGCATGGTCAGTTTTCTACTTTTAGCATTATTCAATGTTCTTCTTGTCATGAACTACTTTTTAACATATAACTCATTAGTTTATCAGTTTTGTTTCTTTAGGTTACTCCACATTCTTCCTACTATATCCACATATTACTCTCTTTTAGTATTTATTATAATATATAATGCATTATAATATGTTATTATGTGTATAATTACAGATGCATCTTAAGTTCTTTACACATATTCATTGGCATATTAAAATCTCATAAATCCAAGGAAGTGTTATTATTTTCTCTTTATAGATAAGAAATCCAAGCTCAAGATTGTTGAATAGATTGCCTGTGGTTACAGACCTAGTGGACGTTAAATGGGTCCTTAGGCTCTGTTTATACAAATCTTGAATATGTGTTTTATTTCATTTGCTATATTTTGAAGTCCATAACATCATCCTACCTTGTTTCTTTCAGTAGGTTCTTCTCAGATGGTAATGGGCGTAGATTCTTGACATTTCAATCATAGCCAAGGATTTGACTTGCATAACTTCTTTGCATTTCAGTGGTATCAGTAGAAAGTATAGATTATAATGTTGTCAACCTTATGAGACAACAGGGAAAAATGTAGACACTATATGTAAAAGACTTGCAAACGCACATTGCAGATATTTAGCATTTAATAAGTGATATTGTTTCTGCTTCATTTTCTGGCCTTCATCCTGTTATTATCACCATGTCTTCCACATCTGCATCTTAAAATTCCTGTTGTCTTTATTCTTTAAAATGCTGTTCATAATTTTCACAAAAATTCTCCACTTTAGCTAGAGATTTTCTAGTGGTACCTGTTAGTGATTAAAGTGCTATCAAAATAATATTTATGAGACACTATCTTAAATTTTCTTATGATTTCTTTGTAAATATTGTTCTGTAAAAACACAATGCTGAGTAATCATATATTACCAATTAGAATTTATACAACAACATGGAAGAGAAGCTGTGAAATTTTCAAGGTTGCTATATTTTAATTCCAAAATATAGCAAGTAGAAGACCTATACAGTGAGGATTTACTTCTTTCTGAGGAAAACCTATGTTGAACTCCTGGTCTTTGTCCTGGTGTGTACCAGATCGTAATTCTCCTCAGGAAAGGGAAATACAATATATGATAGGGGTAGGGTTAGAATAGGAGGATCAAGTAAGGAGGTAGATGGGAGAGGTATATGGGGCAGGGAATCCTGAGACAGACAGACAGACAGACAGACAGGCAGGCACACACACACACACACACACACACACACACACACACCACACACACACACACACACACACACACAGAGAGAGAGAGAGAGAGAGAGAGAGAGAGAGAGAGAGAGAGAATCTAAATGAAATTGCCAAATAATAGGAGCACAAGAATTCCAAATAGATCTCTTGTTATCATATTAATTGCATTGGTCTGGGTTACATCTAATTGAATGTTGGCTAAATGGTTCCCTTTGGAATCCCCAAACAACCCAGGCTGTTGCAAAGTCTATAGATTGTTCTCTACAAGCTGACAGCAGGGCAGCGGCACATTGCTGAAGACAACACATATATAACTCATTGAACATGGAGAAGTCAAAATGGTGCCTACATAGAGCTTTTACTCTTATGTGCTAGGATCTTGGATAGAGGAAAGTATGCTTCATGCTATGGGAAGAGAAGCATAAACATCACAATGGCCACAAATCCTTTAGTAGACAACAGTGTACTACCTAAAAGATATACTAAAGAGATGTGAGCACAAATTTTGTACTAGCACTTGAACCAGTCAAAATGGCTAAGATTAAAAAACTCAGGAGAGGGCAGGTGTTGGCAAGGTTATGGAAAAGCAAATCCATTCTGAGAATCTTCCTGACTTTTATATATACTTATTCTTAAGAAATTTTAAGAGTAATCTGAAAATATGATCAATCATCATATTGAATATTTGAGAGTTTATTTCCAAAGAACAAGAATTCCCTTATAATATACTTACCAATCCAAACTATTTGACATTGTCACAATACTATTATTATCCAGTCTATAGATTTTATTGACTTTTGATAAAAGAAAAGTCGTGGTCTTGTCTAGTTGAAATATTTTTTGGAATAGTTTTGTCTGTAAAACTTCTTTAAACTTTGGTCTGATTTTACATCATAGGCATTTTTGAAGCACATATGCTTGTAATTAGGGTTTATCTGATGCTACTTGTGATGAGTTTCCCACTAAGGATATTTGTAATTCTACAGAAGTAATTCTGAATTCTTAGCAAACTGTCTCAAGTGCCATTGTTGGTATAATTCAGTTTCCACACCTTTTTTTAAGTCATGGTGTCTGCAAAGATTTTCCACTATGAAGTAATTGGCAAGTGGGCTGGGTGGATAGACCTTGACACTGCGGGTCTATCCTGTTTAGAACCAAACACTTGGGAATACTCCAATATTGGAGGTGATTTGGATAAACTCTCCTGTATGTAATGGGATAAATATAATATAGTCATTCTATGTAGCATTATGAATTTAGACTGTGGAGAGGTACTATGTTTGTAATGTGTGGTGAACATAAAGAGCTGATTTTAGTGGAGTTGTGTACTATGTCCTGTTTTACAGATATGAACCCCAAACCCAGAAAAGCTGATGCTACTGTACATTGTGTGTAAACTCCAGATAAGACACTTTCAAGGAAATAGGAGCATGAAGGATGTTTATTAAAAGATGTTCTTTCTTTTAATTTGGCCAATAATCATTGTACATGTTTATAGGTCACAATGTAATAACTTTATATGTGTATGCAATCAAATATTAGGTTCAACTCTTGTTTGACAAAGAAAAATATGTACATTATTGGGCCAATGGACACATGTAGTCATCTGCCTTCACAGGAATGGCCCTTGTTAGTCCTCAAGAGTTGAGTATAGAGGGGGTCTGTGGTCTCCCACTCCTTACCTTTCCTCTCTAACTTTCTCCTTCTACCTCTCCCCTCTCTCTGTGTTCTCTCTTAATTTGTTCCAATCTGGGCTTGAACTCATGATCCTTCTGACCATTTTCCACATGTTGGGAATATAGAAGGGTAGTACAAAGGCCAATAGTATAAGTCTTCATGTGTTCACAGAAATGTATCACTGAAGATTGCTTCTAGAAAAAGGGTATGGTTTCATTTTAGCTGTCTTTTTACCATATAAAAATTTCCATTGAGCAGCTATAATCTTGACATGATCTTAGAGAATAAAATCCTGATGAAGATTGGGCAGTGCTGCAGAATATTCATGACACAAGCCATTAATACAACTGACATAATTAATGATTATTTTTGTTTTCCCATTTTTGGCTAAATATTTAACATCTTACAAAACATGTATAATGTTTATAATTAGGAGCAAATAAAACTTACAGCAAGTGCTTTGGAAAATACAGACTGTGTATGCTTGCACTTCTTTACATCTTTAGAAGTAGCATGCCATAATGAGCCTTGGCGCTGTGTGAAACTATTTTCAAATAGAGTCTGCTTTATGGCCTTAGGTTTTTGCTCTTAATATATTACTTAATATTGCAGTTTCAGATTCCTCATTTGTAGATGGGATAGGATGGAGGAGGGAGGAGCTGAGTGTGAAAAGCTTGGAGGTGGGGAGTTAGCTGATACCTAAATGGAAGGAATGTTGTGAACACGACAAGATGACTATTGATGACATACCTACCACATATTGAGAACTCAATAAATGATAGCCATTTTTGCTTATTTATTTAGATTATAAATTTTCTTAGGTCTTTATATTTTGCCATTGGTTTAAAAATACTATCTATACCCTGCACATCTTCTCAGAAATTTTCTTTCTCTTAAGGCTAGACCAACTAAAAATAAAAACACCATTCAAGCATATTTAATTTTTCAATTCTCAGGAGCATAAGTCAGCCATTCTCTAGGTATTTGCTTAACCCTTTATTTTCAACTAAATGGTCATAGATCAATCAGATGAACTGAGAGCAAGGGAAAAGCAATAGCTTGTATTCTGTCATGTCTAGAATAGCTTTTTAGATTTAAAGGTATATAATCTTTCTTGGTTTTGTTCAATATTACACTTTGCTTAAAAATGTTCCTTTAATACCATGTTTTAGGCATTATAGAATAATCAACCATCTGCACAAAATTTAAATCCTCATGATTGCTTCTTGAAAAATTTGTAAGAAAGCACAGTATGTTAAATTAAAAGAAAATAATTTCACTGCAGCTTTGGTATGCTGGTCAATATTAATTGCAATTAAAACTTAGAGCATTTCATTGTGATTTTTATGTCATGCATTCTTCAACACTCTCACAACCCTCTGAAAGTTCTAACCTACCTTTCATGGCATAAGTTTGCCTTTTTTTCTTCAATTCATTTCATTCTTACTCTAAATCTTTGGCTAAAGCTGTTCAAAAATACAAATGTAACTTTATAGTGATTATCATTTTATACTCTCATTGTTTGATTCATTCATTCTGCAATGCTCTTTGATCCAATTGTAGGATTAATGGTAGGGAAAATTGCTCATAGGTCGTTAAACAGTAGTGGATCTTGACAACCTTTTGTATTTGAGATCTTTGTTCCTTTTTCTAAAATTTGCAGAATACAAATATCTTACTCTGTCTAACTATTGTACAACCTAACTATTTAGAAAGGATATGAAAATAAATTAGTCAAATAACTGAGCACATAATTTACAAAAATGTCACTGAAAAAAAATTAACCAAGTATCTCCAGAAAATCCACACACACACATCAGTTGCTGACAAACAAACACAAAACATTTTAATGTACTTTGTGGTCTTAATTAACTATGGGAGCATCACATATAGCTAGTAAGACATTTTGGTTATATTTATTTTTAGTCGTTAACTTTACACATCAACATTTCTGGACCATGATGTAGTCCAGACATATGGAGAAACATTATTCTGGGTATTTTTGTGAATATGTTTTAAAGTGAAATTACCATTTTATTTAGTTGAGTGTGAAAATAAGTTTGCTCTTTATAATATAGTTGGGGCTTTTATACTCTGCTAAAGTTTGGAATGGAACTAGAAAGGGAAGATTACTACTGAGTAGGAAAACTTCCCGCCTGACAACCATCAGATTGAGACATCAGCTTTTGCTCCATCTTTACAGTTGAAATTAAATATATTTCTTTTTTTGCATCTTAACCATATTGGTGTTTAGATTGAAACATTGACTCACTTGGATTTGTAGATCTTTGTATTGGACTGGAACCAAGCTCTTGTTTCTCTTGTGACTACTAAATTACTGACTTGTCAGATATTGAGACTTGTACATGTGTATGCTATGGAATTTTTTATTTAGAAATGTAAATGTCATTGTTGCTGCTTACCAACAAATTTCTGACTCATACACCATTGTAGTTGTTATAGTTAATATTGATTATCAACTTGATGGAAGTAAGTCTCTGAGTATTATTATTATTATTATTATTTTTAGATTAAGTTAATGGAAGTGGGAAGATACCAAAAAGGTGAATAATACCATTTCATGATCTGGGGTCTGAATGTAAACAAAAGTGAGATGAACACAAGTATTTATTGCTCTTGGTTTCCTGGTTTGATTACAAATATAGTGGGACCAATTGCCTTAAATTCCTACTGTCATGCTTTCCCTGTTACAATGGACTATATTCTCAAACTCTAATTCAAAATAAACCCTTCTTTAAACTGTTTTTGTCTGATTGTTTTTGTCATAGCAATGAGACCACATTTAGGTGGTCACCTGTTAGTATATATAGTTTGCCATTCAGTATTTTGTTTTAATACGATCAATACATTTAATGTTCATAACGACAATATAAATAAAACATATTTTTGTGATCATTTTTAGAAGCTTAAGAAAGGAAAAAGTGTAGAGTATCCTTAAGTATGGAGGCAGACATTCAAACCCAGGCTACCCTGCTTGAGAGGTACTACAAAAGCAATATGCTACATTACACCTGTTTCTCTAGTAAATTACAACATGTAATCTTAGGAGCCAGTGACTTGAGTGACATTCAGATATTTGTCACATATAATATTGAGTCTCCTTTTAGTGTGTATTCAATACTGAGCAGGCATGTTTGTGTTTAATTCTAAGTTCAAATGTTAAAAACCATTTCCTAATCCAGCCATCTTTATAACATCCTTGTGAGGAAAACATAAACATCTGTTAGTCCCCTGTAAGAAAAGGTGCACAAATAAATCTAATATTAAATCATAAATGCACTCAATTCCTTGGAAAATTGTCTGTTTGAGTTCTTTGCCCATATTGAACCAGGTTGTTTATTTTTGCTATTGAGTTATATGTTTCCCTATTCTGTACATTTTTTCACCCACCACTTGTTTGCTTTGCTGTGTAGAAGCTTCATAGCTTGATGTTAACCTACTTGCCTAGTTTTGTTCATATATAATGTATTTTCAGTGTTATTGTGAAGAATTTCTAACAGTAAGGTCATGAAGCTTTACCCCAATGTTTTTGCCTAGGTGTTTTTATAGTACTAGGTTTTATTTTTAAGCTGTTATTCCATTTGGAGTTGATTTTTTTCTGTAAGAAATATTAATTCTTATCTAATCTTATGAGGCCATATAGATACTTGGCATCTTTGATGCAAACCAAGGAAATGACAATCCAAACACAATGAACTGTCAATTTACACCGGTAGGGATGGTTATTAGTAAACTAAAAATATAGTATATTAATGACTTTTCAGTTATAGTGGTAAAATACAATGATTAAGATAACCAATAGAGGGAAGAGTTTACTTTGGAAGACATTTGAAGACTAGAGGTCTATAATCCCGGGGACAGCATTACAATCAGCTGCACACATGGCACCTGGGGCATAAAATCTGTAACTTCATATCTTGAGCTGAAAACAAGAAGCAGAGAGAGGGGATCTGGTAGTAGGTCATGGTTTTATGCTCTTAAAGGCTGCCCCGTGTAACGTACTTCTTCCCTCAATGCTGCAGTGCTAAAAGCCCCCAAAACAGTGCCTCTAGCTTGAAACCTAGTGTTCAAATTCTTCATACTATGGAGGACATTTCTTATTCAAACACAAGTTGCTACTTGTTAACAAGGCTGTGGAGCCCTTATGGTAATATGAGAAGTTTCTGTACCCAGGGAAACAAGTAGGGAGGTTCCTCCTAATATTAAGAATAAAGCCATTAATGTATAATTCAGGGTCCTGCATGAATATTTTTGAGGTTATTGCATATGCACCTGCCTTGTAGCATTATTATCTTCCAAGGTGTGATAAAAGCCTCCATATTTAAGAAAAAGTAAATATCTGAGAAAAAATGTGGAATATAGACGAAATGTAATAGTCTTCAAATTAATAGAAGAATAAAGAAGTCATACCATATGCTATCACATCGGTAAACCTGATCACTACTATGCTACATGGATTAAGCCAAGGAGGGGAAAGTATTGTAAGATTACATTTTTTTGAGTTGCTTAAAGTAGTATAACTGGAGTGCAGAGAAGAGCAGTTGTGTTTCAGTGTCAATGGGAAATGAAGGGTTGCTATTAAATTAACATTACATGTTTATTCATGCAAAATGCTTAAGTTTGGGGCTTCCATTGGAAAACATTGTGCCTATAGTAAATATTGTAATATTCATTCATAAGTTTACATAGTAGAACTTATGTTAAATATCCTTACAAAAATTAAAAAAATCATAATTAGATCACACCATTTTTTATGTGTAACTGTAGTTCAAATAAATGTGAACACTACCTAATTTAGGGCTAATCCTAGAAATCTGAAGCCAGATATGTTGTTAAACATTGGATGTCTTATGCTTCTAATGATCCCTCATTGATCTTTCAAGTAAATCAGCCATAATTCCTTTTTAATACTATCCTAAAAGACTAATTTTATTTATGTAAATGTAGCTAATCAGATTAGGATATAATCCTCCTATTACCAACATCCCTAATCAATTTTTTGTGTTATTTATTATTATTACTATTGTTGTTACTGTGATTTGGCAAGATCAAGTTCTAGATAGTTTTCAATGTGATGAGGGTAAGCTACTTGCATTACAGCTTTGAATAGATATAACTAAATGAATAATTTAATGTGTAATATATTTTAAACTCAGTAGATTCTTAAAATAATATTGATTTCTTTGTATGTAAAGATCACACTCATACTTAATTCAATATTATATCAGAATATGAAGATTTTACATATAAACATTTCCATATTTTCTATTGAATATCTTGCATTTTTCCATTATAGAGGAGCAAGCAAAACCTTTGCTTTTGCTTAAAACCATCCCTGGATGGACTGGCACAAATGTGTTTTATGAGAACCAATCAGTATATTTTGGAAATGCATGCCAATTTCCTGTTTCTAAATTGCACAGTAAGTTCTTGATGGCAGTTCTTGCCTGAATAGACTGAAAATACATGAGCAATTTAGAAAATACAACCATCTTGGACACACTTTCTGTAAACCTTGTAGAGTCTAATTTCTCTCAGGTTAAATAAGCATTGGATGCTTATTCACTAGAGCAGCTAAAATTTACCTTGCAGGCAACTGGTCAGCTAGATATCTTAGGCTCTACCAAATCTAGTAAAAATATAAAATACCTCAAATCTAATCACTGTCTATGAAAATCCCATCATAAAATTTTTCAGTATTGAGACACAAACATGCCTGAATAGATGATGATTTTACCTGCACATTGGGTTTTATAGTTGCAGAAATAAGGTTTTATGTTGTTCATGTCTCAGATATTTAACTGTTTTAATTTGTTGTCTGAGATATTCATATATGTATACCATACATTTTATCAAACATACCTCTCAATTTTCTTCCCTTTAGCTCCTCCCATATGCCTCTTATACTTCTCCCTTCCAATTTGATGCAGTATTTTTTTTGAAATTCTAAGCATTTATTTTATTTTATTTCTTATTTTTTATTGGATATATTCTATATTTACATTTCATTTCCCTTTTTCTGGTTCCTGCCTCTCAAAGGTCCCACATGCCCTTTTCCCTCCCCCTGCTCCCTCTTCCACCCCTTCCCTCTTCCCTGTTCTTGTATTCCCCTACACTGATGCTTTGATCTTTCCAGCACCAGTGTCCACTCCTTTCTTCTTGTCAGACATCATTTGGTAGATGAATTGTGTCTTTGGTGTTCCAAGATTCTAGGCTAATATCCACTTATCAGTGACTGCACTATTCTTTTGAGACTGGGTTACCTCACTTAGTATGATGTTCTCCAGCTCCATCCATTTTTCTAAGAATTTCATGAATTCATTGTTTCTAATGGCTGAATAGTACTCCATTGTGTATATATACCACATTTTTTGTATCCATTCCTCTGTTGAGGGACATCTGGCTTCTTTCCAGCTTCTGGCTATTATAAATAAGGCTGCTATGAACATAGTGGAGCATGTATCCTTATTGCATGCTGGGGAATCTTCTGGGTATATTCCCAGGAGTAGGATGGCTGGGTCCTCTGGAAGCATCACGTCCAGTTTTCTGAGGAACCGCCAGACTGATTTCCAGAGTGGTTGTACCAGCTTGCAGTCCTACCAGCAGTGGAGGAGTGTTCTTCTTTCTCCACATCCTCTTCAACACCTAATGTCTTCTGAGTTTTTGATCTTAGCCATTCTGACTGGTGTGAGGTGAAATCTCAGGGTTGTTTTGATTTGCAGTTCTTTAATGACTAATGATATTGAACATTTTTTAAGGTGTTTCTCAGCCATCAGACCCCAGAAAACCAAATAACCCTATCCAAAAGTGGGGTACAGAGCTAAACAAAGACTTTTCACCTGAAGAAATTCGGATGGCTGAGATGCAGTATTTTTTTAACTCACTAATTTCATTTAGTGCTGCCAATATGTACATGGATGTGAAGCCAGAGGTAGCCCATCTTGGGTATATCTCTGAAGAAAACTGACTCTTATTCCTCTTTCAACTGGCAAAAGCTTCAATGCTATAGGAAGCACATTCATGCTGGAGTTTTTGCTAGACTGAGTTTGTGTAGACTTTGAAGATGAAGCCACAGTTACTGTGAGTTCATATGTGTAACTCCTTGATCATAACCAGAAAAGACTGCTTTGCAGTAGTCTACTGAAATCTCTGATTCTTCAGTCTTTCATACTCCTCTTCAATTATGATCTTGGGATGAAGGGGTGTGATATAGATGTCTCATTTATGGCTGAATACTTCACAGTCCCTTATACTCTGCATTTGGACCAGTTGTATTTTTTTCTTTTATTGCATAAAGAAGCTTTTGTGATAAAAGTTGAAAACTGCACAAATTAAGCTACATTTAGGGAATACAGAGAAAGGGGAAAGCAAGTATTACTGGGTACCTAATACATTCCATGTGCTTATCCAGGCATTTAGGTATATGACCAGTACATTCCATTTACCTACCAACTATGTAGTGAAAACTGTGTATCTTCTAGCATCCTACTTAGCAATTCTTAGAGAACAAAGTGGCTCTACATCAGTTGTATAGCCTTTATTGAACTGTCTTTGAAAGAAAGGGTTAGAATACTTTTTATTTGAGACTAGAATTTTTTACTTGAGCAAGACTAGAGTCATACAAATCATATGTCATGGGGATGTCTTATGAAAACAAAGAACAACTAAAGCAAGAAATTAGGAAAACCTGATGAGACTGCACTTTTGAAGACTGGGATGATAAGATTATAAAGTTTAAGCTTATGGACATACATAAAAGGAGCTTGGAGGAAGCAATAATAAAACAGAAGCAAGAATTAATTAACAGAAAAGGGCAAAGCCAGTCAATAAAAATAAAGTTAATTCTTTAAAATTCCTGATAAGAAACATGCTCAAGAAGAAGGAAACACAAAAATAGTGTTGTAAATGGGAAAGTAACATAATATTTATGGAAGACACCATAAAAAGACTACATTATTTCAGAGCTAATGGGAAATAGTACATTTGCTTCAACATGTCATCATCCAGCATTTTTTGACACTAGACACTGACTGATTTGTACATGAGAGTTATGACCATTTACTTATATTTTCTATGACTTAGAAACTTATAGAGCTTCAGATAGATAGATAGATAGGTAGATAGATAGATAGAGATAGAGTAAAAAATGACTATCTTGAGTAGCATGAATGATGTTGAATTGAAAGGTAAATAAAAATAATATTTTCCTCAGTCTTGCTCCATTATAAAGGTATCAGGCCCAAGAAGATGTAATTTCTCCCACTCATACTATACTGGCTAGTTCTCATCAATTTGGCACAAGCTACTCTCATCTGGGAAGAGGGAACCTCAACTGAGGAATTGTGTCCATCAGATTGGTCTGTTGGCAAGTCTGCAGGACATTTTCTTGATTAGTAGTTGATGCGAGAGGGCCAGACCCACCCATTGTGGGCAGTGGTAGCACTGGACTTTTGGTTCTGGATTCTGTACCAAAGAAGGCAGAGCAATCCATGAGGCATAGCAAGCCACTGAGTAGCATTCATTCACAGCCTCTGCTTGAGTTTCTGTCTCCAGGTTTCTGTCCTGCTTCAGTTGCTGCCCTGACTTACCTGGACAATAGAGTGTCAGCTAAGATTTGGAATATGAAGTAGACCCTTTCCTTTCCAAGTTGCTTTTGTCATATTTTGTCAAAAGAATAGAAACCCTGGCTCTGACATATATGCACGAACAATGCATGTTGTTATGTCAAATTCTATAATAGCCCCAAACAGAAAAATATTAAAATACCACAGTTAATTAGTAAACAGTTTTGACTAATTGGAGTACTATGTAATGAATATGAAAAAAATGATAAAGTTAATGGACTGAATTTTTATACATCAATATGGATAGATCTGAGAATCCTAATGTGGAAAAAAAAAACAAAAGTTGAAGAATGATGGGTTAACTTAAAAACCAGTCTAAGCAATATCATAAAATATTTCATAATTAGGTATTTGTTATACTTATGAACATGATATGAAGGATATACACCAAATCCATTATCATTGATGTCTCTTGGTAGGAGAGGAGGGGGAATTTGTAATGTTTAATTTTCAAGTAGAGAAGAGTTGTCAAGAAGTTATGGGAATATTGTTTAGTTGATTTAAAAGATCAATAAGTATACTCATGTTTTACTGTTCATTGTAATTTCCTGCATATTTAAATAATTTTCATAATATAATTGCAACTCTAATTGGCAGAAAATGCTCCTATTAATGTGTTACTTTTAGAGAGAATGTCTCAATATGTAGCCAGGATAACCTCAAACTTATGATATTCCTCCCTCTTTCTCCAGACTGCTAGGATTAGAAGCAGGTGCCACCATGCCTAGAACATTAAAAAACTTTAAGAATCAAGCATTATTTGTAGTTAATTATGAGAAACATGCTTTAATCAATTAATAAAATTTGACAAGATTTAAGAAGAAATAAAAGTATCAGAGTACATAATTACTAGTCATATAAAATAATTTATCAGGCGCCAAGAAATAGAAATTAGAGTAATAAGAGGATGAGAATGACTTATTTATTATGATCCATTGAACTGTTTTTATGTGTATGCATATACATGTTCCTGTTAGTTTGCCCATCCACCCGCCTACCCATCACACATTACAGTATTAGTGAGCAGGACATATACATTGCCCCTGATATTACAAAACCTTTCTTGAAAGACATTTATTGAGAGTTCCAAATGTTTATGCCATTTTCTTAATTACTATTCTAGTAGATCTCTTTATGAAAGATGAAGAACATGTTACAAAATAGTCATGTTTATTACAGTTGTATAAATGAAAATTTAAAACAGGTTAAATGGTTTTAAGCATGCTTTAAATAAGTTGGCCATTGATTGAATATTTTCTTGTCTTTTAATACATTCCAGTTCAGTATAAATAATTAAGATGACAGCTATATCTGCTGGTAAATAATTTCACAGTATTCATATATATATTATATATATGCTATATGTATTAGTTTCTTTTGCTGTTACTACAACTGAAAGGAGACAATGTTCATTTTGGGTCACAGTTCAGTTATAGCAGGTGATGGTTGGGCAGTCACAGCAGCAAGGGTTTGAGGCAGCTGCTCCCATTTTGTCCACAGTTAAGAAGTAGGAAATTGAATGTATGTGCTCTTTTAGCTTTCTCTTTCTGTATAGTACCAAGTCCAAGAAATGTACTGCTCACTTTTAGTGGGTCTTTCCATCTCAGTTAACCTAATAAATATGGTCTCTTAGAGGGTTGGCCAATGGCTAAGTCAGCCCTTGCAACTGTGCTTGGAATTTGTGTCCTAGATGAGTTCAGATCTGTTAACATTTAACACCATAAACATATATATGTGTAAATATGCACATCCTAGGTGCATGAGGATCAAGTATGTACCATATAAAGTACAAAAATGTGCATGATGCACTGGAAGGAATAGCAAGATATTGGCATTTGTATTTTCTGAGTTTTGGAATAATAAATGTTTTTTATAAATGTTATTTTCTTCCTTTCTGATATTACACATTTTCAATAAAACCTGTGGGTATTTTGGTTTTGTTTTTTGTTTTTTTGTTTTGTTTTTTTTTTGTTTTTTTTTTTTTTGCTTTAAGCAGAGAGAAAAGCTTATTCCTAGAATGCTCTCAGAATCCATTTCTAGTAAATCTGTTGTGGAATATAGTGCATTTCCTGCAATGCACAATGCCATCTACGTTTACTTTTTAGTCAGCTATCAACTATAGTACAAAAGACCAGCTGGACTATTATATAATCCTACACCATATAAAGGACACCTAAATCAGGCCCATTTTCTTAGTGTGCATTTTCACTTATACAATGCTTAAATACTACTGCTAGCTCATTAACACTCTAAGCAGTGGCAAATTTATCCCTTTTACAGATACTGTACCATTTAATTATCCACAGGAAAGGAAATTAAGTATACTTGGTATTCAGCTGGTGTCCTAGTCATTTCCAAAGGAAAGAAGATAATAGTGAAGTAAATTGCTGAATCTTAAATGCTGAGTAAAATTACTTCAAAGGGCTGTGTGTGAATATTCCAATAATCATCTAATACTCTTGCTAAATCTATGGGTACTGAGGTGGAAAGTGGAAAAAGTGTTTATAAGCCAGTAAAAGTTTACTATCATTATGAAGTATTAGCTGTCATATGTGGTTTGCATATGCTATGGTTTTATGTGAGTGGCAGTGAAGTAGATTCCTCACACCAGCATCGCTATAAAGATGTGACCAATGCACTGAATTATAGTGTTATAGTGTTAACTATAGTAAGGCCATCACTAACTAGGTGCTAGAATTGTGTGTGTGTGTGTGTGTGTGTGTGTGTGTGTGTGTGCCAATTGTGTATGCCATCATTGAATAGGAGATTAGGAGATTACATGGCACAATGTCATATTTTAAAACATCAGAAACATGATACCTTTCATACATTTGCATCCATATCTAATATCATTTGGTATATGCATCAAAGAAAATATGAGGAAAGACATCTAAATTTATATTGTAAGTGTTTAAAAATGGTTATGGTAGAGTAATGCCTCATTTTTCTAGAATGGTGTGGCCCACTTAATAAACTCAACAATCTTAATTTCTTAGGAATTTGTTGGCTTAAAGGAGTTTTCTTTTTAATTTTGGAAATCATTTTCCAGTATGACAAATACTGATCTATAATCAGGGAATGGAGATAACAAGAAGACACAATCTTTTATATCTATGGATTATAATTACTGGCCTTATTCCCTGGAGGAAATTATATGCCATATTATTTTCAGCACATTGCACACTTTTTAAAATATAATAGGCATTTAATAAATATTTAATGAATAAAAATGCCTTTTATATTGTAATGCCTTTCTTGGCTGTCAGCTGTCATATCTTATGGTGGACCATATTTATCCTTCTAATCTGATTTATTTTCAATCATTTACACATCTGTGCCTATTATGTACAGGATTTCACTTCAAAGCTTTGAGAAGTGCAAAGATGAGCAACATGCAGACCTTTCCCCCAAGGAACTTATAAAGCTTCCCATTTACCTAATGCAGTTGAGAAGAAAAAACATACTTACAATGAAAGTATGTGGTAAATGTTAGGCACTAGTGAAAGCCTGCCCAAATCAAATAGCCTTTTCCTCATTACCTTGACCTTTCTGCAGCCTTCACAGACTTCAAAGGAGGGACAAAAAGTTCTGTAAAGAACAAAAATGAAAAAACTGGCATTGTGGAGATTAAGATAAATTGGATATGGATCTCTCAGCCCAGATCTTCCAGGTTGGTGGGGAAGTCAACGCATTTACATAAATAATTGGAGTAATAAGGAGTAATTGTAAATGCTATGAGAAAAGGATAGATAATAAGTAAGAAGAGCTGAGGGGAAGGTGGGGGAGTGATTATGAGCTTATTTCAAGTTTTTCATTTTAAATGAAATATGAATAGGCTTTTTCTGACAACTAGCCTTTTGGAAGACGTATTTGCCTTTACAGAGGTTTGTGACAATTTTTTTCTTGGTGATTAAAGTTACTAGAGATTTATTCTTTGAACAAAGAACATGTTTTGCTATGCATTTTTGAGGAAGGAATGTATTTATATGCAGATGCACAGACATAGAAGAAAGAGCAGAATGGTATGTGGAAACAGGTTTTCTGCTTGAGTGTATACTCCAATGAGTAAAGATGAGTCATTGGAGGTGTAAGCATTGAGTTTCTTTCCTCTGCTTGAAAAAGCAAAATAAACATCACCATAAATGCAGCTGATACAAAAAAAATTGATTTTAAAATTGTTAAAAAGAAAATCTATTTCCCTGCCTTATATGACTATATTTTATACGAAATAGTATTTTGATAGCAATTACATAATTAAAGGTAGATATAACAATGCAAATCTGTTAATGAAGAACACTCTTCATTAACAAAGATAAAGTCATTATTTGGAGTGTGAACATCAAATCTTTTTAGTAAAATAACTATCCACAAATTGACTGAGGGCAAGTTGCTTCGTGTGCTTGTCAGAAATTATCCCCTGAACATAGAAAGCACTTTTCTGAGGGAGGGTGATTGTTTGAGTGGAAGAATTGGTCAGCTGGGCTATTATCTGTGCAGAAGGATTGAGCTTTGCAAAAACAACATCTGGCACGATTAAACTTGACTGCCAAGGTAGAGCCAACGGTGAAGGATAAGAGTGTAATAAAATTTTACTCATGTAGGCAGAACCATTGTACTAGAAATAGCATAGTGAACTAGAAGAAAGGTATTATGAATGTAATTCAGTCCAACAAGTCAGTGAGACTGACACACTACATTAGTTTGGGAAATTTCTAAAAGGAATGTGACATAGCTTTTTCCTCAAGAGTTCCCCATTAAGATTCAAGCCATTGTTGGAAGGAACCATAATACTAGATAATAATGCATAAGGAACTGTGTTTATGAAATAAAGCTCATCTATATTGAAACCCTTAAGGGCAGGCTAAAAATGGCCATGAACTGGGAATTGTATATTTTTATGCACTGAAATGTCTCCATTGTCTGTTTCCTTCACTGAACACAGAAACATTTCATTACTGGTAGTACAATGTCTGTTCATTTACAGGTACCAGCAGTGATGTCAAAAATAAAGTGCTATTGGCTAAGAAGAGGACTCAGTAGGAAAAGATTTTTTCCACACAAAGTGAGGAACAGAGTTTATATCCTTGGCTTCCCCAGGAACACCCTTCAAATTCAGTTGAAAAATTGGAAGTGTGCTTGTATTCCCTGTGTTTGGGAAGCAGAGATAACAGCCTCTGGTGAAAGTTGACTATTGAGAAAGCTGGATTGGAGAGTTCTGAGTTCAAGTGGAAAGACCATGCTTCATTTAGTAAAATGGAAATAAGTTGAAGAAGATATTCAACACCAGCCTCTGAGTTCCACACATGTTCACATATGTACCTACAAAAATGGAAACATGCGTATATGCACATATATAATACATGTACTTGTGAAAGAATTGCTAATTTTTATTTTACCCGATGAATAATAGTTGATTACACAATATTAAAGCTATGTCATTTCATGGAAAAACTTTAAAAAAACACGTTAATACAGATGTCTGCCTTTTGCTAAAATAGTAAACCACACATCAATAGAAAATAAGTTCATATACTTAATTGCTTGAAATTATATAAGTATTTATGATGTATAATTATTTTTGCTTTGACTCAGCATTTTGAAAACTAAAGTTATTAAAAAATATATCATTTCATACTAAATCTATACATGTACAAATGCATAATTGTAGATTTTAGTCTTTTAATCTATCAAATGAGAAAATGAGAATAATCCTCTCTAGGGTCCTTTACAGTTCTCCCATTCAAAGATCCTATGTTCATACAAAGAATAAATTTTCTCCTCATAAGTGTCTCATCTGTGAGATTTAATAGATTTTTTAAATTTGAAGTTATATATCAGTGAATGAAAAGGGAGAAATTCTCTACCACTTCTTCCAAACTATCCAGTTTCCAACATTTATTATACCATATTGTATATCTGTGATTGAAACAATTTCTAACGTAGTCTGAGTGCCTTGCAGACAAGGATCTCCCATTTAAACTACCAGTGTCTGGAACATCTTAATCTTTCCATGAATGCTAAGTGGCTGGCTAGGTGAATAAAAGAATGTGTCTTAGTTAGGGTTTTACTGCTATAAGCAGACACCATGACCAAAACAAGTCTTATAAAGCATAGCATTTAATTGGGGCTGACTTACGGGTTCAGAGGTTCAGTCCATTATCTAGTATCATCAAGGCAGGGACATGACAGCATCTAGGCACACATGGTTCAGGAGCAGCTGAGAGTTTTCCATCTTCATCTGAAGGCTGCTAGCAGAATATTTGCTTCCAGGCTGGTAAGATAAGGGTCTTAAAGCCCACAACCACAGTAACACATCTACTCCAACAAGACCACAACTCCTGGTTATGCCATTCTTTGGCCCAATCATATAGAAACCATCACAGCATAGTTGTGCATATTTGTAACTAGTTATTTTAGTTTCTGTTTGTTAATATGGCAGAACAACTTTGTCCCCACTCTCTCTTTCCTATGTATGTTAAATCATATAATAGTAGAATTACTGATATGAAGGAGATTTTGATGCCTTAATCCTGATACAAAAGAGTAAGCATTTTATTATTTCTATATTTAAATAAAGAGATAGAATTACTCAAAAGTTTTGAATATTATTTCTCCTTTGTTCACTACTTTTGTAATCTAATTATAAAATGTTAATATTGGGTTTGATTGTAACAATTTCTTTTCTCACAAGTTCTTCATTTTAAGTTAAAATATATCTTAGTAAAAGTACCAGAGAGTTTTAGGAATGCTGAAATTTAAAACACTTTGAATAGAAATAAAGTCTCATTTGAAAAATTAGAGGAAGCACTTAGTTGTTTGTTTGTTTTTTTCTAGTAGAATTTTTAGTAGAAAAGTCATCCAGTCTATTCTACTTGTCAATATGCAAAGTAGAAATTTGCATGGAAATTAATTGTTCCATGAAATAAAACTGATGAGATTTTTAAGAACCTCCCAAATATATGAATTGTCAATTATGAATGGTGCATGATATGACTATAGTAATCTTATGCATATATGCTATGCATAGATCATAGAAATGGAAGAATCAATGATTATACAGAGCTTCAGAAGTTCTACATTAATCTTCTGAGTAGAAAGAACAAGCATGCAAAAACACCAAATTTTTCAAATTTTAATAATATTTCATGTAGAGTATGAATGAAAATGATAGCAATGGAGAACCATATTAGTGATACATGAATATATTTGGCAGTTAACAATTCAAATTCTAGAGGTAGTAATATTGGTAGGACAATAGTGAGTCTCTAGAGGGGAAGACATTTCATATGTCTTGTAGTCATTTTTTTAGTCATTGAAAAGAATTATTGTCAGGATTGTATAGTTATTCCAAGCAAAGCAGATAATACAGTTTTTAAACATATCAAACTATCATCATGAACTCAAAATGTATAGTTGAGCAATTCGATACATCATTTTTCAGACACTTTTGATGCATGCAGACACAATCTTATCTTTCAGTACCAGATACAGTGTTTCAGTAATAAAGCTTTTCTTAATTACTAGAATTACACATTTTATCTTAGGGTGTATTCCATATTGAGATTACTAGATGAAATCACATGTCATGTTTATTGAGTTTGCATCACATTCTTCTTTAGAAGATTTATATTAATCACCAACTAATTGAGGTTAGAGTCTCTTCTCTGCATATCTTGGATAGAATTTTGTTCATAATATGTGCCATATATGAGCTCTGCATTCAATGTAACATGAGGAGACCATTAGAGAGGACTCTACTGCAAGAGAAATAATTCAAATAAGTCTCAGAATAAATGAGAACTTACATTTTAAATTTAAATTTTTATTTGTGAAAAAACATATATATATACCATGGCTTGTGTGTGGCATTCAGAGTGAAACTTGCAAGAGTTGGTTTTCTCTCTTACTATTGTGGTTCTGAGGGCCAAACTAATGTCTTCAGGCTTGGCAATAAGCACCTTCGCTTGGTAATCCATCCTGATAGTGATGAAACTTGTGGTTTTATATTAAGAAAACTCTAAAGGTAAATCCATGTTTACATAATGCTGGTCAAGGACCCAGTTCTACAAGATATTTTCTCTTCTTGTCTGTCATATTTATAAATATAAGACATAAAAACAAATAACATTTATACACAGAAAAAATATACACTTTTGTGTGTGTGTGTTTGTGTTCAGGCCCAAGATGCTCAGGCAAAGTTTGATGTTACTCTATAGCCCAAGCAGGATATTAATTTAGGATTTTTTTTTGCTTCAGTTTTCAGAGCAGCTGGAATATAGCTCTGGACTAAAAGGTATTATGGATAAAGTGCTTTTGAATCATCTGTGCATGAGCATGCACACACACACACACACAATGTGAGAGAGAGAGAGAGAGAGAGAGAGAGAGAGAGACAGAGACAGAGACAGAGACAGAGACAGAGACATAGACAGAACGAGAGACAGAGACAGACAGAGACAGACAGACAGATTGAGACAGAGACAGACAGAAACAATAGAAAGAGACAGAGGCAGAGACAGAACTTAGTCAACTCATTTGGCTTTGCAGAACATTTAGGATCTAGTCTTAAAATATTTCTGTTTACAATGTAAATGAAGGTAAGTCCCTAAGCAGTATTGGGAAAAGTTTTTCAGTAAGAGTTTAAATAACACTGTTCAGACAGGCCTTGTTGTACATAGATGTAATTACTATGCCAAAGTTAAGTAGGCAGAGCACCATAGTGTAAAGTCAGGAAAAAAGAAGACAAGTAGTCAGGATCTCATAAAGAAGCATAATTGTCTGCCCATGAAATATTTTTAAGATGACTGGTACTTACTAACTTATAAAGTCTCTGTGAATCAATATTAATTCTGAAAACGTAAGGAAAGGTGCTTAAAATAATTGTTAGCTATCTATAAATAAAATAACATGGAAATTCCAAATATAATCACTGTATATTTCATATAACTTTTGATGTTCTTATAAAGGTATTGAATTTACCAAAGTTGGTATGGTATTCAGGCACTTACACTTATTCTTCAATATTCCCTGAAAAAAATGCAGGAGCTATGATATAGGTTTCTCTATTGCGATTGTGTACCCTATGGTCCATTGTTCGCTGGATGTGCCCAGTTATGGTTTTCTGCAGAGGCTTTCATTTTCTATAAACAGAAGCTTCTTTGATAAGGGGTAGTAGCTATAGTATAAGAATAAAATTTAGAATGTAGAAAGGAATCATGCTGATCTAGCAAAGTGGAAGTGGCATAGTAGTGGATTATATTCTGAGGTCTATGATTTTTCACCACCAACAAGAATGGACCCAGCAGGTTGTATTTATATATTTTTGTATATAATAATGAAAGAAAAGAAAGTGATCAGTTTGTGAGTGAATAATCATGGGAGGGGCTGAAAGAGGGAAAGTGAAGGATGAAAGTGTTGTCATTTTAATTTAAAATACATTAAATATGTTCCTATGAACACACACGTTTGTTTTGGCACTATCAGGAAAGTAGTGCCACAACTTTGGGAAAAATCAAAGTTCATTATTTGTAATGTTTCTGTAGGAAGAACTTTGAGAACTACAGATCAAAATCCAAATAAGAACCTTGACTTTTCTAATTATGAAGAAATGCCTGTGTCATCCTAGTATATGGCCTTGTAAATCACATTTTTAGAGGCTTCAAATCTATTATTCTCTATTGGATTTAGCAGGGCAAGTTGCCCAGCAAGGGCAAAAGTCCATTGGCCATGGTTCTTGACCAAAAGCCTACTACTTTGCTCCTCAACTCTTTTATCCCTTAGAGTGACTTACTTCATCCAGTGTCTTTGACCTGATGTTTTTGTAGCTGCCTAGCAGGCAATTGTGGAGGAAAGAGAATAATTTTAAATTGTAGAGTCTTCAATGGAGAAATATATTCTCAACTTTGTATTTTAACACTAGTCTGCAATTTCTCATATTTAATGCAGTAAAATATTTTTAATACATTTTAAATATTTTGTATGCATGAGAAAGTTAGGTCATAAATACTTTTATTTTTTTTCTGTCTGTTATGTCGTGAGTTTTAAGTAATAATTTTTTTCTTTTTTTATTCTATATTCTTTGTTTACACTGTTAATTTTAGTGTATGTGCATGAAGCAAGGCATGATGGTGAATGTCTGTCAGGCTACTATTTGGGAGGCAGAGGCAGGAGGATTACTGAAAAAGCAAAGAAAATCTATCCTATACAACAAATTACAGGTCATCCATTGTCATATATGCAAATTTTGAGTCCTCCCCCCCCCAAAAAAAAAAACTTGCAAAGCCAAACAAAAAGAATGAAATTAGTGTGGAAGTTCCTCAACAGATTAAAAATAGAACAGCTATTTATAACCCAACCATACAACTCCTGGACACAGCCAGAGAACTCTATTATACACAAGGATATCTACCTACCTGTGTGTATTGGTGCACTATTCATAATAGCAAAGAAATTGGACCAGCCTATAAGTCAACCCACAGATGTATGGATCACTAAAATGTGGCATATTTATAAAATTAGGCTTTATTCACTTGTTAAGAAAACTGAAATTAGGTAATTTACAGAAAACAACTGAAGCTAAGAACTATCATATGAACTGAGGTGACTTAGACTCAGACGTGTAACTTATGTGTTCTGTTATATGTGGATCCTAACTCTCATGCTACCATGTTTGTGTTTGTGTCCATGCAAATAAGGATTTGGAAGAACGGGTATAGACTATGAAACTAGATTGGAGACCACAAGAGGCAAATAAAAGATGCTGAAATGGCATAAATTACATGTGGCATGAGTGTGGAAAGGAAAGTACACTGGGAGTGTGTGCTGCATGTAGTTTTTATTTACTTATCTTTTATTATTATTTATTATTTTAATTTATTATTCTTTAATCTATTTTTTACAGTTCATTCACTATCCCCTTCCCTTTCCACCCTCTGACTCTTCATTGTCCCATACCTTCTCCCCCATCTCCAAGATTTCCTCACACCCCTCACTCTCACCCTACCAGACATCTCCACCCTGGGGTCGCAAGTCTCTGGAGGGTTAGGTGCAACTCTCACTGTGGACAGACCAGGCAGTCCTCTGTTGTATATGTGTCAGGGGCCTCATATCACCTAGTGTATGCTGCCTGGTTGGTATCTCAGTGTCTGAGAGATCTCAGGGGTCCAAGTTAGTTGAGACTGCTGGTCTTCCTATGGGGTCACCCTCCTCCTCTGCTTCTTACAGCTTTTCCCCAATTCAACCACAGGGGTCCCTGACTTATATCCATTGGTTGGGTGTAAGTATCTGCATCTGACTCTTTCAGCTGCTTGTTGGGCCTCTCAGAGGGCAGCCATGCTAGGCTACTGTCTATAAACACATCATAGCATGAGTGTTAGTCCTGGGAGCATCCCCTTGAGATTGGTTCTAATTTGGGCCTGTCACTGGACCTCCTTTTATCAGGCTCTTCTGCATTTTTGCCCATGCAATTCTTTTGGATTGACACAATTCTAAGTTATAGTTTTTGACTGTGGGATGATAACCCCATCCCTCGCTTGAGGCCCTGTCTTTCTATTGAAGGTGAACTCTACAAGTTCCTTCTCCCCACAGCTGAGCATTTCATCTAAGGCCCCTCCCTTTGAGTCCTGAGAGTCCTTCACCTCCCAGGTGTCTGGTACATTCTACATGGTCCCCCACCTTCTACCCACTAAGATTGTTTTCATTTATTCTGCTGGCCCTCAGGACTTCAGTTCTCTCCCCCAATCCCTGTAATACCTGACACATTACACTTTTCCCCTCCCTGTCCCCTCTTCCACCAATGTTCCTCCCTCCTTATATAGCATCCTTACTTAGGCCCTTCAGCTTGTTAATTATAAAATTATAAAATGGATGCTATATATTTCTAATGAATAGTATTATATGTTTACCATTTTGAATGACATTTTCATTCTATGTTCTTGCACCTATCTATTTTCTGCCTTCCCATGTACTCATACATGTGTGCAGACCTGTGTGTGCACATGCAGAATTTCAGTAGTGCATGTGTTTTTGCTTTATAATTGTCCCCTTTTTCTATTCCTTCCACACCTCATGGTTTAAATATGTTCTTTTAAAAATGTGTGTGTGTGTGTGTGTGTGTGTGTGTGTGTGTATGTGTGTGATGTAATCTTTAATACAATACTGTAGGGAGGTGATGTGTAATGGAAGGTAATTAGGCCATGAGGGAGAGTGAATAGCTTAATGCATTTTCTTCTTCTATCACCAAAACCTGATGAATTTGTGTTTATTAGAAATTTACCAGACTGAACCCATGCACTTCTGTAATACAACATTACATGGCAGGCATATATAGATGGATTGTCAATTCCAGGATAGCCTAGGCTACATAGAAAGACACTATCTCAAAAAATTAAAAAGAAATTCAAGCCTAAATTATACAGTCTATAATATTCTTTTCGTGAAGTACAAGAAAGAATAACATAATTTCCTCTATTTTAACTCTTCTTTCATTTTCTCTTTCCATATCAATATCAATATATCTCTTGTATTTCTTTTTCTTCTTTCCCACAGATGTAGATTCTCTCTTCTGTACTTGTCTATGCCTGCTTTATATTGTTGTAATGAAATAGTATGTAATGAGCAAAATAAATAAAACAAATCTTTGGTTGTGATGCAAGCCATTACACCAGAACCAAGGATACTAGAATATGACACACAGAATCAACTAACTAAGGTTCATAAGAGCTCAAAGAAACTGAACTTACAATCAGAGATCCTTATGAGCAAGGTCATCTATAGTGGGTAAAGGCTAATAAGAGTACCATCCTGCCAGGCCTCTGCCCCACACTTTTCAAGTATCCAGTAAAGCATGACTCGTAAACTTGAATAGTTAACCAAATATACTTATGTGTAAGAAATAAAGTATTGCCCTGCAGACAGCGCCATCTTGCCTGCTGCTTCCCATCCAGCCAGCAGCAGGGAAGCCAGCCCCAGCCAGCTTCCCAGGTGCTCAGACCCAGCCTGCAGAACCAGGTACCCGAGATAGCCCGAGTTTAAGACCTTTGGGGACTCAGGCCTGGAGTGGGAGCTGCGCACAGAGTAGCAATTTGGGGGACAGCGGCCGAGCCTGTGCTCTGCGCTTGCAGGGCAGACCCTGAACTCCCTGCAAACAGCACCATCTTGCCTGCAGCTTCCCATCCAGCCAGTAGTGGGGGAGCCAGCCTCAGCCAGCTTCCCAGCAACTTTGGACCAGCAGGCGGAACCAGATAACTGAGATATCCCGACTTTAAGACCTCTGGGGAATCAGGACACAAGACAGCAAACCCTGAGCAGGAGCAGTGCAGAGCAGCTGCCCAACAGGTGGAACCAAGTACCTGGGATATCCTGAGTTTAAGACCTCGGGGGATTCAGGCCACCTGTCAGCAATCTGTGAGCAGGATCCCTGCAGGACAGTGGTTCAGGTGTCCCAGTCGCGGGGAAATAGCCTTACGAGCCCACAGGAGGGTCAAGCACCAGCTAGTAACTACAGGACCAACTAACACCAGAGTTAACCAGATGGCAAAAGGCAAACGTAAGATCATTACTAACAGAAATCAAGGTAGTATGGCGGCATCCAAACCCAGTTCCCCGACAGCAATAAATCTTGGATACCCTGAAACACCAGAAAAACAAGACTCAGATCTAAAATCACTGGTCAGGATGCTGATAGAGGAACACTTAGATAAATATCTTAAAGTAATACATGAGAAAATAGATCAAAAGCTAGAAGCCCTTACAAGGCAAACACAATTAAATCTCGGATATCTCAACACACCAGAAAAACAAGACTCAGATCTAAAATCACTGGTAAAGATGCAGATGGAGGATCATTTAGATAAATTTCTTAAAGTAATAGAGGAGAAAGTAGATCAAAAGCTAGAAGCCCATACAAGGTAAACACAAAAATCACTTAAAGAAATCCAGGAGAATATAGAGCAAAAAATGAATCCCAATAAGGGGGAGAAACAAAAATCACTTAAAGAAATACAAGAGAACATGGGTCAACAAGTAGAAGTCATAAAAGAGGAAACACAAAAATCCCTTAAAGAATTACAGGAAAACACAAACAAGCAATTGAAAGATCTGAGCAAAACCATACAGAATCTAAAAACAGAAGTAGAAACAACTAAGAAATCGCAAAGGGAGACAACATTGGAGATAGAAAACCTTGGGAAGAAATCAGGAGTCACAGATGCAAATATCAACAATAGAATACAAGAGATAGAAGACAGAATCTCAGATGCTGAAGATACCATAGGAACCATGGATTCAACAATTAAAGAAAATGCAAAATGCAAAATGATGGTAACTCAAAACATTCAGGAAATCCAGGACACAATGAGAAGACCAAACCTAAGGATTATAGGGATAGATGAGAATGAAGATCTACAACTTAAAGGGCCAGCAAATATCTTCTACAAAATTATGGAAGAAAACTTCCCCAACCTAAAGAGAGAGATGCCAATGAATACACAAGAAGCCTATAGAACCCCAAATAGACTGGACCAGAACAGAAATACTTCCCATCATATAATAATCAAAGCCCCAAATGTACTAAACAAAGAAAGAATATTAAAGGCAGTAAGAGAAAATGGACAAGTAACATATAAAGAAAGACCTATCAGAATTACAGCAGACTTCTCACCTGAGACCATGAAAGCTAGAAGATCCTGGGCAGACCTCATGCAGACCATAAGAGAACACAAACTTCAGCCAAAACTACTATACCCAGCAAAACTCTCAATTGCCATAGATGGGGAAACCAAAATTCCATGACAAAACCAAATTTGTACGATACTTATCTATAAACCCAGCCCTACAAAGGATAATAGGGGGAAAATACCAACACAAGGGGGGAAACAACACCCCAGAAGAAACAAGATAGAAACTCCATCTCATCCAACCCAAAAGAAGAGAACCACTCAAATACAAAAAAAAAAAAAAAAAAATAGTAATAACGCCCAAAATGACAGGAAGTAATAATTACTAATCCTTAATATCTCTTAATATCAATGGACTCAATTGCCCAATAAAAAGACACAGACTAACAGACTGGATGCAGAAACAGGACCCTACATTTTGCTGCATACAGGAAACACATCTCAGTGTCAAAGACAAACACCACCTTAGAGTAAAAGGATGGAAGACAGTTTTACAAGCAAATAGTCTCAGGAAACAAGCCGGAGTAGCCATTCTAATATCAGATAAAATTGACTTTCAACCTAAAGTCATCAAAAGAGACTCAGAAAGTCACTTCTTGCTTGTCAAAGGGAAAATCCACCAAGAAGAATTCTCAATACTTAACATCTATGCGCCAAATATAAGGGCACCCTCATTTGTAAAAGAAACTTTACTAAAGCTTAAAGCACACATTGCACCTAACACAATAATTGTAGGTGACTTCAACACTCCACTCTCCTCAATGGACCGATCAGGAAAGCAGAAACTAAACGGGGACACAGTGAAACTAATTGAAGCTTTGGACCAATTGGATTTAACAGATATATATAGAACATTCCATTCTAAAACAAAAGAGTATACCTTTTTCTCAGCACCGCACTGTACCTTCTCAAAAATTGATCATATAATTGGTCACAAGACAGACCTCAACAAATACAAGAAGACCGAACTAATCCCATGTCTCCTATCGGATCACTATGGAGTAAAAGTGGTCTTCAAAAGCAAGAAGAACAACAGAAAGCCCACATACACATGGAAACTGAACAATACTCTACTCAATGACACCTTGGTCAAGGAAGAAATAAAGAAAGAAATCAAAGACTTTTTAGACTTCAATGAAAATGAAGGTACGACCTACCCAAATCTTTGGGACACAATGAAAGCAGTGCTAAGAGGAAAATTCATAGCCCTGAGTGCCTCCAAAAAGAAACTGGAGAGAGCATACACTAGCAACTTAACAGCACACCTGAAGGCCCTGGAACAAAAAGAAGCTTATTCACCCAGGAGGAGTAGAAGAGAGGAAATCATCAAACTAAGGGCTGAAATCAATGAAGTAGAAACAAAGAGAACAATACAAAGAATCAACAAAACCAAGAGCTGGTTCTTCGAGAAAATAAAAAAGATAGATATACCCTTAGCTAGACTAACCAAAGGGCACAGAGATAGTATCCAACTTAACAAAATTAGAAATGAAAAGGGGGATATAACAACAGAAACTGAGGAAATTCAAAAGATCATCAGATCCTACTACAAAGGCCTATACTCAAAACAACTGGAGAATCTGGAGGAAATGGACAATTTCCTAGACAGTTATCAAATACCAAAATTAAATCAGCATCAAGTAGATCAGCTAAACAGTCCCACAACCCCTAAAGAAATAGAAGGGGTTATAGATAGCCTCCCAACGAAAAAAAGTACGGGACCAGATGGTTTTAGTGCAGAATTCTACCAGACATGCAAAGAAGACTTAACACCAATACTCTTCAAACTATTCCACAAAATAGAGACAGAAGGGACACTGCCCAACTCATTCTTCAAAACCACAATTATGCTGATACCTAAAGCACAAAGAGATCCAACAAAGAAAGAGAACTACAGGCCAATTTCTCTTATGAATATTGATGCAAAAATACTAAATAAAATTCTTCCCAATTGAATCCAAAAGCACATCAACACAATCATTCACCATGATCAAGTAGGCTTCACTCCAGGGATTCAGGGATGGTTCAATATACAGAAATCCATCAATGTAATCCACTACATAAACAAACTAAAAGAAAAAAACCACATGGTCATCTCATTAGATGCTGAAAAAGCATTCGACAAAATTCAGCATCCTTTCATGCTAAAAGTCTTGGAAAGAGCAGGAATTCAAGGCCTATACCTAAACATATTAAAAGCAATCTACAGCAAACCTGTAGCCAACATCAAAATAAATGGAGAGAAACTTGAAGCAATCCCACTAAAATCAGGGATTAGACAAGGCTGCCCTCTCTCTCCATATCTTTTCAATACAGTACTTGAAGTTCTAGCGAGAGCAATTAAACAACATAAGGAAGTCACAGGGATACAAATTGGAAAGGAAGAAGTCAAAGTATCATTATTTGCAGATGATATGATAGTCTACTTAAGAAATCCAGAAAACTCCACCAGAGAACCTCTACAGCAGATAAACAACTTCAGCAAAGTGGCTGGTTATAAAATTAACTCAAGCAAATCAGTAGCCTTCTTGTACTCAAAGGACAAGCAGGAATGTAAAGAAGTTAGGGAAATAACACTCTTCACAATAGTCACAAACAACATAAAGTACCTTGGCGTAACTCTAACCAAAAAAGCAAAAGATCTGTATGACAGGAACTTCAAGTGCTTGAAGAAAGAAATCGAGGAAGATGTCAGAAGATGGAAAAATATTTCATGCTCTTGGATTGGCAGGATCAATATAGTAAAAATGGCCATCTTGCCAAAAGCAATCTACAGATTCAATGCAATCCCCATCAAAATCCCAAATCAATTCTTCATAGATCTAGAAAGAGCAATTCTCAAATTCATCTGGAGCAACAAAAAACCCAGGATAGCTAAAACTATTCTCAACAATAAAAGGACTTCTGGGGGAATCAATATCCCTGACCTCAAGCAGTACTACAGAGCAATTGTGTTAAAAACTGCATGGTATTGGTACAGCAACAGGCAGGTAGATCAATGGAATAGGATTGAAGACCCAGAAATGAACCCACAGACTTATGGTCACTTGATCTTTGATAAAGGAGCCACAACCATCCAGTGGAAAAAAGATAGCCTTTTCAACAAATGGTGCTGGTTCAACTGGAGGTCAACATGCAGAAGAATGCGAATTGACCCACTCTTATCTCCTTGTACTAAGATCAACTCCAAGTGGATCAAGGACCTCCCCATAAAACCAGACACACTGAAACTATTAGAAAAGAAACTTGGGAAGACCCTGGAGGACTGTGGCACAGGGGGAAAGTTCCTGAACAGAACACCAATAGCTTATGCAATAAGATCAAGAATTGACAAATGGGACCTCATAAAATACAATGTTTCTGTAAGGCAAAGGACACTGTCAGAAGGACAAAACAGCACCCAACAAAGTGGGAAATGATCTTCACCAACCCCACATCTGACAGAGGGCTAATATCCAATATATACAAAGAACTCAAGAAGTTAGACCCCAAAGAACCAAATAACCCTATCAAAAAATGGGGCACAGAGCTAAACAAAGAATTTTCACCAGAAGAAATTCGGATGGCCGAGAAACACCTTAAAAGATGTTCAACATCATTAGTCATCAGGGAAATGCAAATCAAAACAACCCTGAGATTCCACCTCACACCAGTCAGAATGGCTAAGATTAAAAACTCAAGAGACAACAAGTGCTGGCGAGGATGTGGAGAAAGAGGAATACTCCTCCACTGTTGGTGGGATTGCAAAATGGTAAAACCGCTCTGGAAATCAGTTTGGTGGTTCCTCAGAAAATTGGGCATTTCACTTCCAGAGGACCCTGGCATACCACTCCTGGACAAATACCCAGAGCATTCCTCTGCATACAGTAAAGACACATGCTCCACTATGTTTATTGCATCCTTGTTTATAATAGCCAGAAATTGGAAGGAGCCCATATATCCCTCAAAAGAGGAATGGATACAGAAAATGTGGTATATTTATACAATGGAGAGCTACTCAGCAATTAAAAATAATGAATTCATGCAATTTGTAGGTAAATGGTTAGATCCGGAAAATATCATCCTATGTGAGCTAACCCAATCACAAAAGAATGCACATGAAATGCAATTACTGATAAGTGGATATTAATGAGCCCCGAAGCCCTAAATACTCAAGGCACAATTAGCAAGTCAAATGACTCCCAAAAAGAAAGGAGAGGACCCTGGGCCTGTAAAGATTGGATCCAGTATTGTAGACCCAGAACAGAGAAATAGTGTGTGGGGGGGAATGATTGGGGAATAGCTGGGGGGGGAGGAATTATGGGACATATGGTGGGGGGGAGAACTGGGAAAGGGGAAAGCCTTTGGAATGTAAACATAGAATATAGAAAATAAAAATTAAATTAAAAAAATAAAGTATTATCCCAATATTTCTAACTGCTCCAAAACACCAGAAATACATCTGAAGCCCTCTTGATATCCATGTCTCCTCCTCTGCCCCACTCTGCTCTTGCTATCCTCTCTCTCTCTCTCTCTCTCTCTCTCTCTCTCTCTCTCTCTCTCTATCTATCTCTATCTCTATCTCTATCTCTCTCAATCACTGCCCTCTCACTGACTCAATGTGAATTGATAGGAAATATATTCCAACAGTCTTCTGCATGTATAATATTGTTAGGTGGCTTGGTTTTGTTGTGGGACTCCCACCAGAGTGAGTGGCAGGTGCCTCTGAATATTTTGCTGGCACTTGGCACCTCTTTCCTCCCACTGACTTGCCTTATCTAACCTTGATATGAGATTATGTGCTTACACTTATTGTAACTTGATATGCTGTCTGTAGTTGATATACCTGAAGGTTTTCTCTTTTCTGAAGTAGAAGGGAGAAAGATTATATCTCAGGGGTAGGGGTAGGAGGATAACTTTATGAGGTGCTCAGGGTATATTACATGAGTAAGAATAAGTAGAAAGAGGGGGATAAATTTGTCATTCTTAAAGCTGCAAAATTCACTATTAAGGTACTGATATCTTTTCAAGTCTTTTTTTATATATATCTTTTAAGGTCTTATTTCCTATGTCATAATGGTGGAGAGGATGATATAATAAATGTGTGTGAGAGAACAAGAGAGTAGAAATAAAAGAGGAAAGAGAAAAAGATAGACAGACATACAAAGAGAGAGGGGAAGGAAGAGGAATGGGGAGAGAGAGTAGTACTTATCTTTATAACAAAACAATTTGAAGTTTAATACAGTATTTATTGAGTAAAGACACTAGTCATTTCAGTGCTCCCATAGACTCAGTTCCTCTTAATAAGTCCAGCATTTCCAAATCATAACAGTGAATTTCTGCCAATCTGATTTTGAGAGGAAATATTCTACCCATAACTTTCCTAGGCCCCCTCATCCATCCTCTTGTTCTGCATATCTCCTCTAGTACACATACATATTATCTCCTTAAAAAACCCTCTTTCCCTTTTCTCCCATTTCTCTCCAGCTCACCCTGACAAATTTCCTTCCCTTGACACCTCTGCAAGTTTTCTGTTAGCATATTATTCTCTTTTGGTGTGTGTGTGTGTGTGTGTGTGTGTGTGTGTGCATGCTCTTCCTTGTTTGTCTGCTCCTATGTACTACTGCACACTATATTTCTCTACTTATTGAATATATTTATTTTAGCAATGACCGTCCCTTTTCATCTAACATATTTCCTTTTCTACTGAACATGTTTCTGTACAGCCTACCATGATCTTCCCTTCGTATTTTCAGCACTCATTCATAGCTCTAACAAGCATATTTCTCACTTTTTATTCCTGAGTATTAGGCATAGTGATTGCTGCTGAGGCACGAGGCAGGGAAAAGCCATGAAAGCAAAGTTGCATTTGAATCCTCCCCAGGTCACTTGGGTGCATTCCTGAGCCTTGTCTAGTCTGTTCGTCTGATATTTTAGTGTGACTTGTGTAATGTATTCTAAATGATGACAACTTTTTTTCTGAGATTAAAAGGCAGTTCTTCTCAATCTTGTTAACTCTCTCAATCATCCCTAGTATCACTAGTATAAGATTCCCTGAATGCATCACAAACAGGGAAGAGGGGGTATAACTTTTTGTACAGAATAAGAGTGTTTTCTAGAAATAGAGAAGGCTGGTTGCTTCTGAAATATGGGTATTTTTTCAAAATATTTTGTTTCTTGTCTTCTAGCCCCCACATGGCTCCACTGATAGTGCTTATTTGCTACATGAGCCTTTGAAAAATCTTCTGAGTCAAATGGGCTATATTATTATTATTTTCTCTGATAACAGTGTATATTCACTTTTCCTAGGAAATACTGAGTCATTTACCATTTCTTATATATATTTTAGTTCCTAAATTCTGTCAATGTTTTCTCTTCTATCACTCTTGTAAGTTTATCATGTCTTTAAAGATATCTCTGCTTTTTAAATTTTTCTTTTAATATTTATTTAATATTGACATTTGATATAATGTTATTATAGATTTTAAAAAACAAATGAGAAAGTTCAGGATCTCCATACATTATGTGTTTGATTTTAAACTGGACACAAAATAGAATCATCTTAGGAGGTGTAATTTCAATTGAGAAGATGCCTCCATCAGATTGGCTTGGAGGTAAGTTTGTGGGGGCATTTTATTAATTACTGATTCATGTGAGAGGGTTCAGTTCACTGTGACTGGGGAATGGGTAGGTGATCCTGGATGTTATAAAATAGCTGAATGAACAAGCTTTGGAGAACAAACCAGTAAGTACCATTCCTCCATGGCTTCTGTATAGGTTCCTGATTCCATATTCCTGCATTGAGTTCTTGTCCTGACTATCCTGCATGATGGGACTACAATCTGTAATGATGGGACTACAATCTGTAAGATAAAATCAACCCTTTCCCACTTAAGTTGCTTTTGGTTATGGTGTTTTGATCACAGCAGTAGAAAACCTAACAAAGACAGAAATCAAAATAAGACATAGCCCTTCCATCCCAGCATTGCTACATATGCACTTTCCCCTATTACCACCATATTACATTAGTCTGGTACATTTTTATTTTACAATTGATGACTCAGTAATAATACAGTATTACTACAATTTATAGATTATGGCTTATTTTTATTGTTGATTAGAAAATGCATAATATTGTATAACCATTGTGAGAATATCACACATTGCTCCAATCATGTCACATGCTGCATATGTTATCCTTTACTGCCCAGTCTAGGACCTCTGGCAAACACTGACCCTTTTACTATCTCCATAGTTTGTCTTTCCAAGTATGCTATGACCTTGGAATAAATACAGTATTCAGCTCTTTCCAGCAGAGTAATTTCACTTAGCAATGTGCATTTACATTTTTATTGCATAGCTTGAGAGAACTTATCTTTTTATTACTGAAAAGAAATAAATTGTGTGGGAATACTATAGTTTGCTTAGACCATTGAGGGACATTTGGGTTGCTTCCAAGTTTGAGTAGTTGTGACTAAAGCATCTATAAATATTTGTGTGCAAGTTTTTGTGTGGGCATAATTTTCAACTCATTGAGTAAATACCAACAAGTACACTTTTTGACTAGTACGCTAAGACTTTATCATAGTTAGAAACTTCCAAGCTGTCGTTTAGTGGTGATGCTCTTTTCTATATTCATTTCCAATAGTAAATGAGAGAGTTATTGTGTTATCATTTTCAAGATTAGACTTTATCTAAGGGTAGTAGTATCTCATTATTGTTTTATTTTGCAATGCTCTAAGGGACTATGCAATAATATCTTTCCTGTCCTTATTTGAAACCTAACTATCTTTTTAATGTAGAGCTCTAACACACTCAAGATCACAATTGAGACCACACAATTGGGACTACTCACAGTACCCAGGGAAACCCAAACTCCCTGCTCAGTCAGAGGCACAGGTACTTTATAGCTTACACCTGGGCTCTGGTCCTCCACCCAACCTTGCAACACCCAGAGAAAGCTTGACTCCAGGATCCCTGAAACAACAGCATCTCAGGAGCTTGGTCACACCAGATTTCAGGATCCCAGAGACAGCTTGAATTCCAGGAGATCTCACAAGCCCAAGATCACAGGATCACAGTATCCAAGAATCACAGAATCACAGAAACATCTGTACTCTGAGGAGTTCTGCCACACCCAGGATCACAGGAGGGAAAGGCTCCAGTCATATACAGCAATGGTTGTAGCCCTAAAGATAACCAGATGGTGAGAAGTAAGGTTAAGAATAAAAACAACATAAACCAAAGATACTTGGCATCATCAGAACCCATTTCTCCCATTTCAGCAAGTCCTGGATACCCTATGACACCAAAAAAAAGCAAGATTTGGATCTAAAATCACTTCTCATGTTGATGATAGAGGACTTTAAGAAAAAAATAAATAACCACCTTAAAGGAATACAGGAGAACACAGGTAACAGCTAGAAGCCCTTAAAGAGGAAACATACACACACAAAAATATCCCTTAAAGAATTACAGGAAAACAAAACTAAACAGGAAAAGGAATTGAACAAAACCATCCAGCATCTAAAAATGGAAATAGATACAACTAAGAAATCTCAAAGGGAGACAACACTGGAGATAGAAACCCTAGCAAAGAGATCAGGAGTCATAGATGCATGTATCACCAACAGAATACAAGAGATAGAAGAGAGACTCAAGTGCAGAAGGTACCATAGAAAACATTGAATCAAGAGTCAAAGAAATGCAAAATGCAAAAAGCTCCTAACTCAAAACATCCAGGAAATCCAGGACACAATGAGAAGATAAAACTTAAGAGTAATAGGTATAGAAGAAAGAAAAGATTCCCAACTTAAAGGTCCAATAAATATCTTCAACAAAATTATATAAGAAAACTTCCCTAACCTAATGAAAGAGATGCCCATGAACATACAAGAAGCCTACCGAACTCCAAATAGGCTGGACTGGAAAAGAAATTCCTCCTGTCACATAATAATAAAAACACCAAATGCACAGAACAAAGAAATAATATTAAAAGCAGTAAGGAAAAAGGTTTAATAACATATCAGAATCACAACTGACTTCTCAGCAGAGACTCTAAAAGCCAGAAGATGTTGGGCAGATATCATATAGACCCTAAGAAGACAAAAATGCCAACCCAGGCTATTTTACCCAACAAAAATCTCAATTAACATAGATGGAGAAACCAAGATATTCAACATTGGAACCAAATTTATACGCTATCTTCCCACAAATCCAGCCCTACAAAGGATAATACACGGAAAACTCCAACACAAGGAAAGAAACTACACACCAGAAAAATCAAAAGGGAATCTTTTAACAATCCCAAAAGATAACTGCACAAACATAATTCTACCTCTAATGACGAAAATAAAAGAAAACAACAGTCACTATTCCTTATATCTCTTACCATCAATATACTCAATTCTCCAAGAAAAATAAATAGACTAACCAACTGGATATGTACACAGGACCCAACATTTTGCTGCATACAGGAAACATACCTCAGTGTCAAAGACAAACACTACCTCAGAGTAAAGGGATGGAAAACAATTTTCCAAGCAAATGGACCCAGGAAACAAGCTGGAGTCGTCGTTCTACTATCAAATAAAATCCATTTTCAACCAAAAGTTATCAAAAATACAAAGAAGGACATTTCATACTCATCAAAGGAAAAATCTACGAAGATGAACTCTCAATTCTCAACATCTACGCTCCAAATGCAAGGGCACCCATATTCATGAAAAAGAAAGAATCTTTACTAAAGCTCAAAGCACATATTGCATCTCACACAATAATTGTGGGGGACTTTGACACCCCACTCTCATCAATGGACAGACCATGGAAACACTAACTAAACAAAGACACAGTAAAATTGACAGAAGTTTTAAATCAAATGGCTTTAACAGGTATCTATAGAACATTTCAAACTAAAAAAACCAAAAAACAAAAATATACCTTCTTCTCAGCACCTCATGATACCCTCTCCAAAGTTGACAATTTAAGTGGTCATAAAATAGGCCTCAATAGATACTAGCAGATTGAAATAATCCCATGCACCCTATCAGATCACTATGGTTCAAGGCTGCTCTTAAATTCCAACCAAAAAAATTGGAAAATACACATACACATGGAAGCTGAACAACTATCTACTCAATGATAACTTGATCAAAGAAGAAATAAAGAAATTAAAAACTTTTTAGAATTTAATGAAAATGAAGGTATATCATACCCAAACTTGTAGGACACAATGAAAGCATGATAAGAGGCAATCTCATAGCTCTGAGTGCCTCCAAAAAGAAACTGGAGTGTGCATACACTAGCAGCTTGACAGCACATCTAAAAGCTTTAGAACAAAAAGAAGCTAATACACCCAAGAGGAGTGGACAGTGGAAAATAGTCAAACTCAGGGCTGAAATCAACCAAGGAGAAACAAAAATAACTATACAAATAATCAACAAAACAAAACAAAACAAAATCTCCCAACCAAAAAAAAAAAAAAAAAAAAAAAGCCCAGGACCAGTTGGATTTATTGGAGAATTCTATCAGACCTTCAAAGAAGACTCAATTACAATACTCTTCAAACTATTCCACAAAATAGAAACAGATGGAACGCTACCCAATTTATTCTTTGAAGCCACAGTTATGCTCTGTATTCATTCTCCCTTGGAAGTGGAAGTTTCTGTCTAATAGGGAAATTGTCACAATTTCCTTTCGTAGAGGACTTCATAAGAGATATTTTTCTTTTTTTATAATTTTTAGTGTGCCAAAATGATTTTTACAAACTTGCTAAGCTCATATTACTTTTTTTTATTTTTATTTTTATTTTCTATATTCTATGTTTACATTCCAAAGGCTTTCTCCTTTCCCAGTTCCCACCCACCATAGTTCCCATAGTTCCTCTCCCCCCCAACTATTCCCCAATCATTCCCCCTCCCCCCTCGGTTTCTTTACTAAACTGGATGCAATCTTTACAGGCCCAGGGTCCTCTCCTTTCTTCTTCTTGGGAATCATTTGACTTGCTAATTGTGCCTTGAGTATTTAGGGCTTCTGGGCTCATTAATATCCACTTATCAGTGATTGCATTTCATGTGCATTTTTTTGTGATTGGGTTAATTCACTCAGGATGATATTTTCCAGGTCTAACCATTTACCTACAAATTGCATGAATTCATTATTTTTAATTGCTGAGTAGTATTCCATTGTATAAATATACCACATTTTCTGTATCCATTCCTCCTTTGAGGAATATTTGGGCTCCTTCCAATTTCTGGCTATTATAAACATAGTGGAGCATGTGTCTTTATTGCATGCAGGGGAATCCTCTGGGTATATGCCCAGGAGTGGTATGCCAGGGTCCTCTGGAAGTGACATGTCCAATTTTCTGAGGAACCACCAAACTGATTTCCAGAGCGTTTTTACCATTTTGCAATCCCACCAACAGTGGAGGAGTGTTCCTCTTTCTCCACATCCTCGCCAGCACTTGTTGTCTCTTGAGTTTTTAATCTTAGCCATTCTGACTGGTGTGAGGTGGAATCTCAGGGTTGTTTTGATTTGCATTTCCCTGATGACTAATGATGTTGAACATCTTTTAAGGTGTTTCTTGGCCATCCGAATTTCTTCTGGTGAAAATTCTTTGTTTAGCTCTGTGCCCCATTTTTTGATAGCGTTATTTGGTTCATTGGGGTCTAACATCTTGAGTTCTTTGTATATATTGGATATTAGCCCTCTGTCGGATGTGGGGTTGGTGAGGATATTTTCCCACTTTGTTAGTTGCCGTTTTGTCCTTCTAACAGTGTCCTTTGCTTTGCAGAAACTTTGTAATTTTATGAGGTCCCATTTGTCAATTCTTGATCTTAGTGCGTAAGCTATTGGTGTTCTGTTCAGGAACTTTCCCACTGTGCCCATGTCCTCCAGGGTCTTCCCCAGTTTCTTTTCTAATAGTTTCAGTGTGTCTGGTTTTATGTGGAGGTTCTTGATCCACTTGGACTTGATCTTAGTACAAGGAGATAAGAGTGGGTCAATTCTCATTCTTCTGCATGTTGACCTCCAGTTGAACCAGCACCATTTGTTGAAAAGGCTATCTTTATTCCATCGGATGGTTGTGGCTCCTTTATCAAAGATCAAGTGACCATAAGTCTGTGGGTTAATTTCTGGGTCTTCAATCCTGTTCCATTGATCTTCTTGCCTGTTGCTATACCAATACCATGCAGTTTTTAACACAATTGCTCTGTAGTACTGCTTGAGGTCAGGGATATTGATTATCCCAGAAGTCCTTTTATTGTTGAGAATAGTTTTAGCTATCCTGGGTTTTTTGTTGCTCCAGATGAATTTGAGAATTGCTCTTTCTAGATCTATGAAGAATTGAGTTGGGATTTTGATGGGGATTGCATTGAATCTGTAGATTGCTTTTGGCAAGATGGCCATTTTTACTATATTGATCCTGCCAATCCAGGAGCAAGAAATATTTTTCCATCTTCTGAGGTCTTCTTCGATTTCTTTCTTCAGGGACTTGAAGTTCCTGTTGTACAGATCTTTTGCTTATTTGGTTAGAGTTACTCCAAGATACTTTATGTTGTTTGTGGCTATTGTGAAGAGTGTTATTTCCCTAATTTCTTTCTCAGCCTGCTTGACCTTTGAGTACAAGAAGGCCACTGACTTGCTTGAGTTAATTTTATAACCTGCCACTTTGCTGAAGTTGTTTATCAGCTGTAGAAGTTCTCTGGTGGAGTTTTTTGGGTCGCTTAGCTAAACTATCATATAGTCTGCAAATAATGATAGTTTCAATTCTTCCTTTCCAATTTGTATCCCTTTGACTTCCTTATGTTGTCTAATTGCTCTCCCTAGAACTTCAAGTACTATATTGAAAAGATATGGAGAGAGATGGCAGCCTTGTCTAGTCCCTGATTTTAGTGGGAATGCTTCAAGTTTCTCTCCATTTATTTTGATGTTGGCTACTGGTTTGCTGTAGATTGCTTTTACTATGTTTAGGTATGGGCCTTGAATTCCTGCTCTTTCCAAGACTTTTAGCATGAAAGGATGCTGAATTTTGTCGAATGCATTTTCAGCATCTAATGAGATGACCATGTGGTTTTTTTCTTTGAGTTTGTTTATGTAGTGGATTACATTGATGTATTTCTGTATATTGAACCATCCCTGCATCCCTGGGATGAAGCCTACTTGATCATGGTGGATGATCGTTTTGATGTGCTCTTGGAATTTTATTTAGTATTTTTGCATCTATATTCATAAGAGAAATTGGCCTGTAGTTCTCTTTTTTTGTTGGATCTTTTTGTGGTTTAGGTATTAGCGTAATTGTGGCTTCGAAGAATGAGTTGGGCAGTGTCCCTTCTGTCTCTATTTTGTGGAATAGTTTGAAAAGTATGGGTGTTAAGTCTTCTTTGAAGGTCTGGTAGAATTCTGCACTAAAACCATCTGGTCCTGTACTTTTTTTGGTTGGGAGGCTTTCTATAACCCCTTCTATTTCTTTAGGGGTAATGGGACTATTTAGCTGGTCTACTTGATGCTGATTTAATTTTGGTATTTGATAACTGTCTAGGAAATTGTCCATTTCCTCCAGATTCTCCAGTTGTTTTGAGTATAGACCTTTGTAGTAGGATCTGATGATCTTTTGAATTTCCTCAGTTTCTGTTGTTATGTCTCCCTTTTCATTTCTAATTTTGTTAATTTGTATACTATCTCTGTGTCCTTTGGTTAGTCTGACTAAGGGTTTATCTATCTTGTTGATTTTCTCAAAGAACCAGCTCCTGGTCTTGTTGATTCTTTGTATGGTTCTCTTTGTTTCTATTTGATTGATTTCAGCCCTGAGTTTGATGATTTCTTGTCTTCTACTCCTCCTGGGTGAATTAACCTCTTTTTCTTCCAGGGCTTTAAGGTGTGCCGTTAAGCTGTTAGTGTATGCTCTCTCCAGTTTCTTTTTAGATGCACTTAGAGCTATGAGTTTTCCTCTTAGCACTGCTTTCATTGTGTCCCATAGATTTGGGTAGGTTGTACCTTCATTTTCATTGAATTCTAAAAAGTCTTTGATTTCTTTTTTTATTTCTTCCTTGACCAAGGTGTCATTGAGTAGAGTACTGTTCAGTTTCCATGTGTATGTGGGCTTTCTGTTGTTTTTGTTGCTATTGAAGAACACTCTTACTCCATGGTGATCTGATAGGAGGCATGGGATTAGCTCGATCTTCTTGTATTTGTTGATATCTGTCTTGTGACCAATTATATGGTCTATTTTGAAGAAGGTACCATGCGGTGCTGAGAAAAAGGTATATTCTTTAGCTTTAGGATGAAATGTTCTATATATATCTGTTAAATCCAATTGGTCCAGAGTTTCAATTAGTTTCACTGTGTCCCTGTTTAATTTCTGCTTTCCTGATCGGTCCATTGAGGAGAGTGGAGTGTTGAAGTCACCCACAATTATTGTGTTAGGTGTAATGTGTGCTTTAAGCTTTAGTAAGGTTTCTTTTACGAATGAGGGTGCCCTTGCATTTAGAGCATAGATGTTCAGTATTGAGAGCTCTTCTTGGTGGATTTTCCCTTTGACAAGCAAGAAGTGACCTTCTGAGTCTCTTTTGATGATTTTAGGTTGGAAGTCAATTTTATCTGATATTAGAATGGCTACTCCAGCTTGTTTCCTGAGACCATTTGCTTGTCAAATTGTCTTCCAGCCTTTTACTCTAAGGCAGTGTTTGTCTTTAACACTGAGATGTGTTTCCTGTATGCAGCAAAATGTAGGGTCCTGTTTCAGTATCCAGTCTGTTAATCTATGTCTTTTGATTGGGGAATTGAATCCATTGATGTTGAGAGATATTAAGGAATAGTAATTATTACCTCCAGACATTTTTGAAATTATATTTATTTATCTTATTTATTTTTTATATTCGAGAGGTTATCTTCTTTTGGGTTTGATGAGAGGAGGTTTCTATCTTGCTTCTTCCCCGGTGTAGTTTCCGTCCTTGTCTTGGTGTTTTCCCCCTATTATCCTTTGTAGGGCTGGATTTGTGGAAAGATATCTTGCAAATTTGGTTTTGTCATGGAATACCTTGATGTCTCCATCAATGGCGATTGAGAGTTTTGCTGGGTAAAGTAGTTTTGGCTGAAGTTTGTGTTCTCTTAGAGTTTGCATTATATCTGCCCAGGATCTTCTAGCTTTCATGGTCTCAGGTGAGAAGTCTGGTGTTATTCTGATAGGTCTTCCTTTATATGTTACTTGGCCTTTTTCTCTTGCTGCCTTTAGTATTCTTTCTTTGTTTATTACATTTGGAGTTTTGATTATTATGTGACGGGATGTATTTCTGTTCTGGTCCAGTCTGTTTGGGGTTCTATAGGCTTCTTGTATATTCATGGGCATCTCTCTCCTTAGGTTGGAGAAGTTTTCTTCCATAATTTTATTGAAGGTATTAGCTGGCCCTTTAACTTGTAAATCTTCACTCTCATCTATACCTATAATCCTTAGGTTTGGTCTTCTCATAGTGTCCTGGATTTCCTGGATGTTTTGGGTTACCACCTTTTTGCATTTAGTATTTTCTTTGACTGTTGAATCAATGGTTCCTATCGTATCTTCGGCTTCTGAGATTCTGTCTTCTATCTCTTGTATTCTATTGTTGATACTTGCATCTATGGCCCCTGATTTCTTCCCAAGGTTTTCTATCTCCAATGTTGTCTCCCTCTGTGATTTCTTAGTTGTTTCTACTTCTGTTTTTAGTATCTGGATGGATGTGCTCAGATCTTTTGCTTGCTTGATTGTGTTTTCATGTATTTCTTTAATAGATTTTTGTGTTTCCTCTTTCATAGCTTCTACTTGTTGGCCCACGTTCTTCTGTATTTCTTTAAGTGACTTTTGTCTTTCTTCCTTATTGTCTTCTTCTTTTTGATCCATCTTCTCCTGAATTTCTTGAAGTGCTTTTTGTATTTGCCTCGTAAAGGCTTCTAACTTTTGATCCATTTTCTCCTCTATTTCTTTACGAGATTTTTCTATGTGTTCAGCTACCAGCATCCTGACCAGTGATTTTATATCCAAGTCTTGTTTTTCTGGTGTTTTGGGGGTATCCAGGGATTCCTGTTGTTGGAGAACTAGGTTCAGATGCTGTCATGTTGCCTTGATTTTTGTTAGTAACGCTCCTTCGTTTTCCTTTTGCCATCTGGTTATTTCTGGTTTTAGTTGGCCTTGTTGTCAGTGGCTGGTGTTTGAATCTCCTGTGAGGCTGGGCTCACCTGTTGTTTCTCTACTGGTGAATATGTGTGACTGCTGCTTTAAGGGATCATAAGCTGGCTGCTACCCATGCGATTGTAGCCCCTGTTGGAGTCTGTCTGCCTGGGCTTCTCCAGCTGTGTCCTGGTTGCAAGGAACTCGGCCTGCTTGGCTCCGAGAGCCTAGCAGATCCCCCGTGAGGGTAGCCCTGGAAGGGGTGTCTACCTGGGTCTTTCCAGCTGTGTCCTGGTTGCAATATGGAGGCCTGCCACTATTGCTGGTCCAGGGTCTGGCAAGCTGGTTGCAGAATGCAGCCTTGGTGCTCGGCCAGAGGGCGCGGGGATGTCCCACAGAGCCTAGGTGGAACTCAGCCTGCTTGGCTCCGAGACCCTAGCAGATCCCCCCTGTGAGGGTAGCCCTGGAAGGGGTGTCTACCTGGGCCTTTCCAGCTGTGTCCTGGTTGCAATATGGAGGCCCACCGCTACCGCTGGTCCAGGGGCCGGCGAGCTGGTTGCAGAAGGCAGCCTCGGTGCTCAGCCAGAGGGCGTGGGGATGTCCCACAGAGCCTGGGCCTTTCCAGCTGTGTCCTGGTTGCAATATGGAGGCCTGCCACTATTGCTGGTCTAGGGGCCAGCGAGCTGGTTGCAGAATGCAGCCTCGGTGCTCGGCCAGAGCCATATTACTTTTAACTTGAGAATATATGTATATTTAAGAGGCATTTAACTATTGTAAATTATTTTGATGACTTAAAAAGTTTCAACATTGAGTTGCATAATTTAAAATAAATTTTATTATTAAAAAAAGAAATTGTCATCATGTCTTTGGATTTCTTTTTTTTTTTTTTAATTGAATACCATCTTCATATACATTGCCAATTGTAAAACCTTTCCCGATATCCTCCCTCCCCTAAGACCCCCAACCCCTCCCATTCCTCCTTCCCCCTGCCTTCACATATAGGCCTCTCCACCCAACACACTCCCTCCTCCCCCCTTGGTTTCCCTTTGTTGGGGCCTCTGTTGAGCCTTTACCTGACCAAGGACCATTCTTCCCACTCATGCTCAACAAGGTCTTCCTCTGCCACATTTTTGGCTAGAGGCATGTGTGCCCCTTGGTTGATGGATCAGCCCCTGGGAGTCTTGGGGCATTTGGGTAGCTGAAATCATTGTTCTTCCTATGGGGCTGTAAGCTCCTTCAGCTCTTCTGGACCATCCTCCAGCTCCTCCATTGGGGAGCCCATGCCCAGTCCAATAGTTGGTTGCTAACATCTGCCTCTGTATTTGTAAGGCTCTGGCAGGGCTCCTCCAGAGACAATCATGGCATGATCCTATTGGTATACACTTCTTGTTGTCCATAGTAATGCCAGGGTTTGTTGACTATAGGATGAATCCCCAGGTAGGGCAGTCTCTGGGGGGCCTTTACTTCAGTCTCTGCTCCACACATTATCTCCCTTATTGCTCCTGTGACTATTTTGTTCCCTTTCTTAGAGAAACTGTAGCACCCTCACTTAAATTCTTCTTGAGCTGGGTGAATTGTAACTGGTTTATTTTGAGCTTTTTGGGCTAACATCCTCTTATTAGTGAGTGCATACCATGTGTGTTCTTTTGTGATTGGGTTGCCTTGCCCAGGATGACACTTTCTTGTTCCATCCATTTCCCTAAGAATTTCATGAATACATTGTTTTTAATAGCTGAATAGTACTCCATTGTGTATATATACCATAGTTTCTGTATCCATTCCTCTGTTGAGGGACAACTGGATTCTTTCAATCTTCTGGCTATTATAAATAAGGCAGCTTTGAACATAGTGGAGCATGTGTCCTTCTTACATGTAGGACCATCTTCTGGGTATATGCCCAGGAGTGGTATAGCTGAGTCTGCTGGTAGTACTATGTCTAATTTTCTGAGGAATCACCAAACTGATTTCCAGAGTGGTTTTACAAGTTTGCAATCCCAACAACAGTGGAGAAGTGTTCCTCTTTCCCCACATCCTCTCCAACATCTGCTGCCCACTGAGTTTTTCATCTTAGCCATTCTGACTGGTGTAAGGTGAAAACTCAGTATTGTTTTGATTTGCATTTCCCTAATAACTAAAGATGCTGAACATTTCTGTAGGTGCTTTAGACCAATTTGAGTTTCCTCAGTTGAGAATTCGTGTTTAGCTCTGTTCCCCATTTTTAAAATAAGGTTATTTGACTCTCTGGAGACTAACTTCTTAAGTTCTTTGTTTACATTGGATATTAGCTCTTTATCAGATATAGGGTTGGTAAAGATCTTTTCCCAATTTGTTGGTTGCTGTTTTGTCCTATTGACTGTGTCCTTTGCCTTATAGAAGTTTTGCAGTTTTATGAGGTTCCATTTCTTGATTCTTGTTCTTAGAGCATAAGCCATTGGTGTTCTCTTCAGGAACTTTTCCCCTGTGCCCACATGTTCAAGACTTGTCCCCACTTCCTCTTCTATAAGCTTCAGTGTGTCTGGTATTATGTGTAGATCCTTGATCTACTTGGACTTGAGCTTTGTAAAAGGAGATAAGAATGGGTCAATTTGCATTTTTCTGCATGCAGATCTTCAGTTGATCCAGCACCATTTGTTAAAAATGCTGTCTTTTGACCACTGGATGTTTTTAGCTCCTTTGTCAAATATCAAGTGAACATACATGTGTGGGTTCATTTCTGGGTTTTCAATTCGATTCCATTGATCTTCCTGCCTGTCTGCATACCAATACCAAACAGTTTTTTTTTTACAGAAAATATAATATTTATTTTAACTTGCATAGGTAATCATTTTTGGTATATTCTTTATTTTTTATTAATTCCTATATTCTTTGTTTACATTCCAACGGCTTTCCCCTTTCCAGTTCCTCCCCTCACCATATGTCCCATAAGTCCTTTCCCCCCCCATTCCCCAATCACCACCCCTCCCCACCATTTCTCTGTTCTGGTACTCTCCTACAAAATTGGAACAAAACAGTTTTTATCACTACTGCTCTGTAGTAGAGCTTGAGGTCAGGGATGATGATTCTCCCAGAAGATATTTTGTTATGGAGAATAGTTTTTGCTATCCTGGGTATTTTGTCATCCCAGATGAATTTTAGAATTGCTCTTTCTATATCTATGATGAATTAATTTTAGATTTTGATGGGGATTCCATTGAATTTGTATATTGCTTTTGGCAAGATGAACATTTTTACAATATTGATTCTACCAATCCATGAACATGAGAGATCTTTCCAGCTTCTGAGACTTTCTTTGTTTTCTTTCTTCAGAGACTTAAAGCTCTTGTCATATAAATCTTTCACTTGCTTCATTAGGGCCACACCTAGGTATAACATATTATTTTGGACTATTGTGGAGGGTGTCATTTCCCTAATTTCTTTCTCCTCTTGTTTATCCTTTGAGTAGAGGAAGTCTACTGGTTTGCTTGAGTTAATTTTATATCCAGCCACTTTGCTGATGTTGTTTATCAGTTTTAGGAGTTCTCTGGTGGAATTCTTGGGGTCACTTAAGTATACTATCATATCATCTGCAAATAGTGATATTTTGACTTCTTCTTTTCCAATTTGTATACCTTTGTCCTGCTTTTGCTGCCTGATTGCTGTGGCTAGGACTTCAAGTACTATATTGAATAGACAGGGAGAGAGAGAGTGGGCAGCCTTGTCTGGTCCCCGATTTTAGTGGGATTAATTCAAGTTTCTCTCCATTTAATTTGATGGTGCCTACTGGTTTGCAGTATATTGCTTTCACTATGTTTAGGTATGGGCCTTGGATTCCCAATCTATCCAAGACTTTTATCATGTAGGGATGCTGGATTTTGTCAAAAGACTTTTCAGCATCTAATGAGATGGCCATGTGTTTTTTTTCCTTTAGTTTGTTTGTATATTGGATTACATTGATAGATTTCTGTATATTGAACCATCCCTACATCCCTGGTATGAAGCCTACCTGACAGTGGTGAATTATAGTTTTGATGCATTCTTGGATTTGGTTGGCCAGGATTTTGTTCAATATTTTTGCATTAATGTTCATGAGGGTGTTTGGTCTGAAGTTCTCCTTCCTTGTTTGGTCTTTGTTTGGTTTAGGTATAATTGCTATTGTGGCTTCATAGAATGAGTTGGGTAGTGTTCCTTGAGTTAATAAATATTTCCACAAATAAATATTTCATGGAAAAATTTGAAGAGTATCAGTATTAACTGTTGTTTTAAGATCTGATAGAATTCCCTGCTAAACCCATCTGGTCCTGGGCTTTTTTTTATGGGAGACTATTAGTGACTGCTTCTATTTCCTCAGGACTTATGGTACTATTTAGATGATTTATCTTATCCTTTTTTAGCATTGGCACCTGGTATGTATCTAGAAAGTTGTCCATTTCATCCAGGTTTTCAAACGTGTTGAGTATAAGCTCTTGTAGTAAGATCTGATGATTTTTTTGAATTTCCATTTTCTGTTGTTATGTCTCCCTTTTCATTTCTGATTTTATTAATTTGGATACTGTCTCTGTGCCCTCTGGTTAGTCTGGCTAAGTGTTTATCTATCTTGTTGATTTTTTCAAAGAACCAGCTCCTTGTTTTTTGTTGATTCTTTGTATAGTTCTTTTTGTTTCTGTTTGGTTGATTTCAGCCCTAAATTTGATTATTTCCTGCCATCTACTCCTTTTGGGGGTATTTGCTTCCTTTTGTTCTAGGGCTTTCAAGTGCACTGTCAAGCTATAAGTGTAAGCTCTCTCCATTCTCTTTTTGGAGGCACTCATAGCTATGAGTTTTCCTCTTAACACTGTTTTCATTTTGTCCCATAAATTCTGGTATGTTGTGTCTTCATTTTCATTAAATTCTAAAAAGTTTTTTATTTCTTTCTTTATTTCTTTTTGACCAAGCTATCATTTAGGAGAACATTGTTCAAGGTATAGGCGTATGTCTGTTTTTCCATTGCTTTTGTTTGAGCTTAAGAGCAGCCTTAGGCTGTGGTGATCTGATAAAATACATGGAATAATTTCAATATTTCTGTATCTGTTGAGGCCCGTTTTCTGACCAATTATATGGTCAATTTTTAGAAGGTACCATGAGGTGCTGACAAGAAGGTATATTCCTTTGCTTTAAGGTGGAATGTTCTATAAGTATCTGTTAGATCCATTTGGTCCATAACTTCAGTTAGTTTCACTGTATCTCTGTTTAGCTTCTGATTCCATGATTTGTCCATTTTTGAGAGTGGGGTGTTGAAGTCTCCCACTATTACTGTGTGGGGTGCAGTGTATGCTTTGAGCTTTATTAATGTTTCTTTAATGAATGTGGGTGCCCTAGCATTCAGAGAATTGATACTTAGAATTGAGAGTTCATCTTGGTAGACTTTTCTTTTGATCAGTATGAAGTGTCCCTCCTTATCTTTTTTGACAACTTTTGGTTGTAAGTCAATTGTTTTTGTTTGTTTGTTTTGTTGTTTTGTATTTGTTTTTGTTTTTGTTTTTGTTTTTTGGTTTTTTTGGATTTAGTTTTTTCGAGACAGGGTTTCTTGGTATAGCCCCGACTGTCCTGGAACTCACTCTGTAGACCAGGCTGGCCTCGAACTCAGAAATCTGCCTGCCTCTGCCTCCCAGAGTGCTGGAATTACAGGCGAGCGCCACCACCGCCCGACGTAAGTCAGTCAATTTTATCTGATATAAGAATGGCCACTCCAGCTTGTTTCTTGGGACCATTTGCTTGGAAAATTGTTTTCCAAAGTTTGACTTTTAAATAGTGACTGTCTTTGTCACTGAGGTGGGTTTCTTGTATGCAGCAAAATGTTGAGTCCTGGTTAAGTATCCAGTCTGTTAGTCTATGTCTTTTTAAAGGGTAATTGAGACCATTGATATTAAGAGATATTAAGGAAAAGTGATTGTTACTTAGTGTTATCTTCATAGATAAAGGTAAAATTCTGGTTGTGTATCTATCTTCTATTGTGTTTGTTGAAAGATTACCTTGATGATTTTTCTATGGTGTGGTTTGCTACCTTGTGTTGGTATTTTCCATCCATTACCTTTTTCAGAGCTGGATTTGTGGAAAGATTATGTGTAAATTTGCTTTTGCCATGGAATGTCTTGTTTTCGCCATCTATGGTAATTGAAATTTTTGCTGGGTATAGTAGTCTGGGCTGACATTTATGTTCTCTTAGGGTCTATATGAGCCCAGGCTCTTCTGGCTTTCCTAGTCTCTGGTGAGAAGTTTGGTGTAATTCTGATAGATCTGCCTTTATATGTTACTTGAGCTTTTTCTCTCACTGCTTTTAATATTCTTTCTTTGTTTAGTGCATTTGATGTTTTGATTATTATGTGAAAGGAAGTATTTCTGCTCTGATCCAATCTATTTAGAGTTCTGTAGGCTTCTTGTATGTTCATGGGCATCTCTTTCTTTAGGTTAAGTTAGTTTTCATCTATAATTTTGTTGAAGATATTTACTGGGCCTTTAAGATATAAATCCTTGCTTTGTTCTATACCTATAATCCTTAGGTATTTTGGGTTACAAGCTTTTTGCATTTTGCATTTTCTTTAACTGTTGAGTCAATGTTTTCTATGGAATATTCAACATCTGAGATTCTTTCTTCTATCTCTTGTATTCTGTTGTTGATGCTTGCATCTATGACTCCTGAATTCTTTCCAAGGTTTTCTGTCTTCAGAGATGTCTCACTTTGCAATTTCTTTAGGTGATCATTCATTATGCAATGTGGGTTTATATTTAATAACTATTGTGTATGTAGAATATATATGTATACACATATATAAACTTAATATAGTTATAACTTACTTTTAATTTTTTAAATTTAGCATACAAATTTACAGGTTTCATTATTTTATTAGTCTACATATTTGTAATTAGATTTTTGTTCTCTGTTTACTACTTTCCCTAACTATTATCCCTCTTTCCTTTTCTTCTTCTGGTGTTTATTGCTCATGATACTGAAAAGGAGGTCATGAAAATGAGAGGCATTTTAAAACAGGTAGGAAATAGAGAGGTAATAGAATACAATATTTCGTTAACAAGTAAATCTCAATAATACAGAATTTTTCTTTGATGATAAAAACAAAACAAATAACAACCTAGTTAGAAGAAAGACAGAGGAATGCAATACAGCAAAGAATTATCTCTGTACTGCCGAGATATGGTTAGCCAAAAGACAAGAGGATAGCTAAGCAGAGGAACAGAGTGAAGCAGAGTGCCCCACAGGACTTACGTAATCTTCTCTTGGACAAATAGTAAGCAACAAGAGATAAAAAATTCTTGAGTATTTTGCTTTCACCCTTCTGTTTCTGCCTTCTCTACCACCATTTACCTCCTAACAATAGCTCCAGTGAAGAAATAATCTGATCTTTGTCTCTGACTCTCTCTCTCTCTCTCTCTCTCTCTCTCTCTCTCTGTGTGTGTGTGTGTGTGTGTGTGTGTAGTGGGGGTAGTCTACTAGACACACAAATACTAGACTGTAATCCCAAACCCATATTCTTTGAAGTTATTTTATTTGTGTGTGTGCTTTATGTATGTATGGTTGTGTGCCTGTCTGTGCATGTGGAGCAAAACACATGCATGGAGGTTACCATGGAGGACAGACAAGGGTTTCATATCCTCTGGAGCTAAAGCACCTGAGTTGTGGGCTACCTATCTTGTATGGTTCAAACTGAATTCTAGACCTCTGTAAGAATAGCACTTGCTCTAAACTGGTTACCCATCTTTTTCTTCTGTTAGTTCCCTCACTTTCAATCATCTTCCTATAAAGCCTTATGATTTTTAGCTTTAGATAGTGGCTTTAGAGTATTTAGTGCCAAATTTTTTAAGAAAATATTTTAATATTTACCAGTACCCCTTCCACTAGAATAACACTCATCAGAGCCTCACCAAAGTTTCGCATGGATCAGGATTCTAAAACACTTCTTCATAACACAGTGTCCAATCAAAACTTGCTAACAGTAGTTTTTAAATATTCTCACCACAAAATCTTGATACTTATCTAAGGTAATGTATATGCAAATTACTAACCTTTACCCATTCCAAAGTATTTGTGTGTGTATATATATATATATATATATATACATACATATATATGTATATATATAAATTTTATGTTGTACTACATAACTAACTATAGACAACTATTATTTTTCATTTAAGATATCAATATATCTTCAGAGGCAAAGAAAAGGGCTAATGTTTCTTAAAGGAAAATTCTTTTTTTGAAAATATTGTATTTTATGTGTATGAGTACACTGTCTATGTCTTCAGAATTATCAAAAGAGGAAATTGGATCCCATTACAGATGTTTTTGAACCAACATGTAGTTTCTGAGAACTGACCTCAGGACTTCTTGAAGAACATTCAGTGTTCTTAAACATGTAGAATATGGGTGTATTCAGTATTCATGTTCTTGGGGAAAAAAGGGAACCTATTGCATCATATTAGCATCCACATGATCAGAGATCAAATGACCTTAGTTTTGAAGTGTCTATGCTGTTGGACCTAACTAGTAAAACTGGGATGGATATAATAATATAACTGGGTATCCGTGTGATAGCATGATCTTTATGACTCCCAGAATTTATAGTGTTTGATAGTAAGTATAATATCCTTTTTCACTTGAAACAATTGTTTCAAATTATAGAAAATTCTTCACAAGCATCTAAGGAAATCATATGCCTTCATTTCTCAATTAGCTGTGTCTGATTGATATAAATGAGGTCAAACATGATAGCATATGCAGGAAGACCCATCCAGTTCACATAATTTGGAAATCTGATTTGATCTACATTGGAATTCACTTCCATGCAGCAATCTATAGAACATAAATGAACTTTAGTGGGCTACACTTAAAGAGCAAATTGATTTTTTCTAATGAAATGAAATACATATTTGATACTTGAATGAGTAACAAATACATAGCAATGATGGTACCATGTAGTTAACAAGGAAACTGTGAATTTGAAAGAGAACAAGACAAAGTTATGGAAAAGAGTTTGGAGGGAAGAAAGGGAAGGGATAAATTATATAATATCATGTAATTATATTATAATCTCAAAAAGAAAAAAAGGTCTCTAAACCAAAATTATTGCCATACTGTAGAAAGTCCCATGAGAGTCTAACCAATGCATAAAAGTAGCCATTGTTCAATTCAAGAAGACTTAACAATAATTCAGGGAATTTAGATTTTAAACTTGGAAATTAAAAATGTATGCATAGTAATTACTGGGTGCCAGAAACTTTAAAAGATTAAAACTTAACTCATATAGTGTCAAAAACTCTCTGGGAAGTCTCCTTTGTTCTAATTTTATAGACATGGAGGTTGAAGCACAGAGGTTTTAAGTCTCTTGGCTGATAGATTCACTAAACTTTTACTTGGCAAAGTAGAAATTCTGTCCAGATAGTATGACTGTAGGCATTGTTTTTTCATAGTTTAACAAAGAGTATTCATCCGAATTCAGCCTTACTAATTGAAGCAAAATGGAAAGACAGCCTAGGTCACTGAAAAGTTGAGATTATTTCTAAAATGCTATTTAAATCACTTTTTGTCAGTAATTAAACCAAAAAAAAAAAAAACCAAAAAAAAAAAAAAAAACAAAGTCTAATTAAGGACCTCAGGAGATTTGAATTAATGTACAGATAAAAATTTGTCATTACTGTATTAAAAATTATTCCTTCTTTGTGTAATTTCGGAATAAAGCATCAGAAAGAACTCAAGGGAAAAGGGTGTGTGTTTCAAATTATAGACATGGAGGTTGAAGTACAGAGGTTTAAGTCTCTTGGCTGATAGATTCACTAAATTTTTAGTTGGCAAAGTAGAAATTCTGTCTACTATGTGTGTTTGGGTGTTTCAGCTATTTTTTAATTTAATTTTTATTTTTTTATTTTTCTATTTAATATATTCTTTGTTTACGTTCCAAATGCTTTTCCCTTTCCCAGTTCCCCCTTCACCATATGTCCCATAAGTCCTCTTCTCTCTGCCCATTCCCCAATCACCTCCCATTTCTTTGTTCTGGTACTTCCTTACAATACTGGATCAAGTCTTTTCAGGACCAGGGCCCTCTCCTTCCTTCTTCTTGAGAATCATGTGATTTGCTCATTGTGTCTTGAGTATTCAGAGTTTCTGGGCTAATTAATACCCATGATGGCATTTCAGGTGTATTCTTTTGTGGTTGGGTTAGCTCACTTAGTATGATATTTTCCAGTTCCTACCATTTGCCTACAAATTTCATGAATTCATTGTTTTTAATTGCTGAGTAGTATTCCATTGTAAAATATACCACATTTTCTGTATCCATTCCTCCATTGAAGGAAATCTGGGTTCTTCCAGCTTCTGGCTATTATAAATAAGGCTGCTATGAACATAATGGAGCATGTGTCTTTGTTGCATGCAGGGGAATCCTCTGGGTATATGCCCAGGAGTAGTATGACAGGGTCCTATGGAAGTAATGTGCCCAATTTTCGGAGGAACCGCCAGACTGATTTCGAGAGTGGTTCTACCAGCTTGCAATCCCACCAAGAGTGGAGGAGTATTCCTATTTCTCCATGTCCTTGCTGACACCTGCTGTCTCTTGAGTTTTTAATCTTAGGCATCCTGAGTGGTGTGAGGTGAAATCTCAGGGTTGTTTTGATTTGCATTTCCCTGATGACTAGTGATGTTGAACATCTCTTAAGGTGCTTCTTAGCCATCTGAATTTCTCCTGGTGACAATTCTTTGCTTAGCTCTGTACTCCATTTTTTAATAGGTTATTTGGTTCTCTGGGATCTAACTTTTTGAGTTCTTTGTATATATTAGATATTAGGCCTCTGTCAGATGTGGGGTTGGTGAAGATCTTTTCCCAATTAGTTGGTTGCTGTTTTGTCCTGAAAGTGTCCTTTGCTTAACAAAAACTAATCTTAAAGGATAAGTTATTGGTGTTCTGTTCACGAACATTTCCCCTGTGCCCATGTCCTCCAGGGTCTTCCCCAGTTTCTTTTCAATTAGTTTGAGTGTGTCTGGTTTTATGTGGAGGTCCTTGATCCACTTGGAGTTGATCTTAGTACAAGGAGATAAGAGTAGATCAATTTGAATTCTTTTGCATGTTGACCTCCAGTTGAACCAGCACCATCTATTGAAAAGGCGATCTTTTTTCCACTGGCTAGTTGTAGATCCTTTATCAAAGATCAAGTGACCATAATTCTGTGGGTTCATTTCCGGGTCTTCAATTCTATTCCATTGATCTACTTGCCTGTCACTGTACCAATACCAAACAGTTTTTAACACAATTGCTCTGTAGTACCGCTTGAGGTCGGGGATATTGATTCCCCCAGAAGGTCTTTTATTGTTGAAAAAAGTTTTAGCTATTCTGGTTTTTTTGTTATTCCACATGAATTTGAGAATTGCTCTTTCTAAATCCTTGAAGAATTGATTTGGGATTTTAATGGGAATTGCATGGAATCTGTAGCTTGCTTTTGGCAAGATGGCCATTTTTACTATATTAATCCTGCCAATCCAAGAGCATGAATTATTTTTCCATCTTCTGAGGTCTTCTTTGATTTCTTTCTTCAAAGATTGAAATTCCTGTCATACAGATCTTTCATTTGTTTGTTTAGAGTCATGCCAAGATACTTTATATTGTTTGTGGCTACTGTGAAGGGTGTCATTTCACTAAATTCTTTCTCAGCCTGCTTATCCTTTAAGTATAGGAAGGCTACTGATTTGCTTGAGTTGATTTTATATCCAGCCACTTTGCTGAAGTTGTGTATCAGCTGTAGGAATTCTCTAGTGGAGTTTTTTGGGTCACTTAACTATACTATCATATCATCTGCAAATAGATTTTGACTTCTTCCTTTCCAATTTGTATCCCTTTGACCTCCTTATGTAGCCTAATTGCTCTCGCTAGAACTTCAATTATACTGAAAAGATATGGAGAGAGAGAGAGAGTGAAGCCTTGTCTAGTCCCTGATGTTAGTGGGATTGCTTCAAGTTTCTCTCCATTTAGTTTGATGTTGGCTACTGGTTTACTGTATATTGCTTTTACTATGTTTAAGTATGGGCCTTGAATTCCTGTTCTTTCCAGGACTTTTAGCATGAAAGGATGCTGAATTTTGTCAAATGCTTTTTCAGCATCTAATGAAATGATCATGTGTTTTTTTTTCTTTGAGTTTGTTTATGTAATGGATTGCATTGATGAATATCTGTATATTGAAACATCCCTGCATCCCGGGGATGAAGCCTAAGTAGGCTGGATCATGGTGGATGATCATTTTGATGTGTTCTTGGATTCGGTTGGGAAGAATTTTATTTAATATTTTTGCATTGATATTCATAAGGGAAATTGTCTTGAAGTTCTCTCTCTTTGTTGAATCTTTGTATGGTTTTGGTATCAGCGTAATTGTTGCTTTGTAGAATGAGTTGGGTAGTGTTGCTTCTGTTTCTATTTTGTGGAATAGTTTGAAGAGTATTGGTGTTAGGTCTTCTTTAAAGTCTGATAGAATTCTTCACTAAAACCATCTGGTCCTGTACATTTTTTGGTTGGAAGACTTTCTATGACCCCTTCTATTTCTTTAGAGGTTATGGGCCTATTTAGCTGATCTAATTGATCCTGATTTAATTTTGGTATTTGGTTTCTGTCTAGGAAATTGTCCATTTCCTCCAGATTCTCCAGTTGTGTTGAGTAAAGACTTTTGTAGTAAGATCTGATGAGTTTTTGAATTTCCTCAGTTTCTGTTGTTATATCCCCCTTTTCATTTCTAATTTTGTTAATTTGGATACTGTCTCTGTGCCCTTTGGTTAGTCTGGCTAAGGGTTTATCTATCTTGTTGATTTTACTCAAAGAACCAGCTCCTGGTTTTCTTGATTCTTTGTATGGTTTTCTTTGTTTTTACTTGATTGATTTCAGCCCCAAGTTTGATGATTTCCTGTCTTCTAATCCTCCTGGATGAATTAGCTTCTTTTTGTTCCAGGGCTTTTGGGTATGCCATTAAGCTGCTATTGTTTGCTCTCTATAGTTTCATTTTGGAGGCACTCAGGGCTATGAGTTTTCCTCTTAGCACTGTTTTCATTGTGTCCCATAGATTTGGTTAAGTTGTTCCTTCACTTTCATTGAATTCTAAAAAGTCCTTTCTTTCTTTATTTCTTCCTTGACCAAGATATCATTATTCAGTTTCCATGTGTATGTGGGCTTTCTGTTGCTTTTGTTGCTATTGAAGACCACTTTTACTCCATAATGATCTGATAATATGCATGGGATTAGTTTGATCTTCTTATATTAGTTGAGGTCTGTCTTGTGACCAAATATATGGTCGATTTTGGAGAAGGTACCATGAGGTGCTGAGAAAAAGGTATATTCTTTTGCTTTAGGATGAAATGTTCTCTATATATCTGTTAAATCCAATTGGTGTAAAGCTTGAATTAGTTTCACTGTGTCTGTGTTTAGATTCTGTTGTCCTGATCAGTACATTGAGGAGAGTGGAGTGTTGAAGTCAACCACAATTATTGTGTTAGGTGTAATGTGTGCTTTGAGCTTTAGTAAAGTTTCTTTTATGAATGAGGATGCCCTTGCATTTGGAGCATAGATGTTCAGAATTGATTGTTCTTCTTTGTGGATTTTTTCCTATGACCAGCAAGAAGTGTCCTTCCATGTCTCTTTTGATGACTTTAGGTTGAAAGCTAAATTTATCTGATATTAAAGTGGCTACTCTGGCTTGTTTCCTGAGACCATTTGCTTGTAAAATTGTCTTCCATCCTTTTACTCTAAGGTAGTGTTTGTCTTTGACCCTGAGATGTGTTTCCTGTATGTAGCAAAATATAGGGTTCTGTTTACGTATCCAGTCTGTTAGTCTATGTCTTTTTATTGGGGAATTGAGTCCACTGGTGTTAAGAGATATATTTTTTTTATTTTTTATTGGATATTTTCTATATTTACATTTCATTTCCGTTTTTCTTGTTCCCTGTCCCCCAAAGGTTGCACATGCCCTTTTCCCACCCCGTGTTCCCCCATCTTTCCTTTCCTACTTCCCTGTTTTGGTATTCCCATACACTGATGCTTTGAGCCTTTCCAGAACCAGGGTCCAATCGTTCCTTCTTGTCAGACATCATTTGGTATGTGGATTGTGTCTTTGGTGTTCCTTGATTCTAGGCTAATATCCACTTATCAGTGACTGCATACCATGGGTATTCTTTTGAGACTGGGTTACCTCACTTAGCATGATGTTCTCCAGCTCAATCCATTTATCTAAGAATTTCATGAATTCATTGTTTCTAATGGCTGAATAGTACTCCATTGTGTATATATACCACATGTTTTTGTATCCATTCCTCCGTTGAGGGACATCTGGGTTCTTTCCAGCTTCTGGCTATTATAAATAAGGCTGCTATGAACATAGTGGAGCATGTATCCTTATTGCATGCTGGGGAATCTTCTGGGTATATGCCCAGGAGTAGTATGGCTGGGTCCTCCAGAAGTAACATGTCCAGTTTTCTGAGGAACTGCCAGACTGATTTCCAGAGGCTCAGGGGGAAAGTTCCTGAACAGAACACCAACTGCTTATGCTCTAAGATCAAGAATAGACAAATGAGACCTTATAACATTACAAAGTTTCTGCAAGGCAAAAGACACTGTCAAAAGGACATATTGGCAACCAACAAATTGGGAAAAGATCTTCACCAACCCTACATCTGACAGAGGCCTAATATCCAATGTATACAAAGAACTCAAGAAGTTAGACACCAGAAAACCAAATAACACTATCAAAAATGGCGTACAGAGCTAAACAACGACTTTTCACCTGAAGAAATTCAGATGGCTTAGAAACACCTTAAAAAATGTTCAACATCATTAGTCATTAGAGAAATGCAAATCAAAACAACCCTGAGATTTCACCTCACACCAGTCATAATGGCTAAGATTAAAAACTCAGGAAACAGTAGGTATTGGCGAGGATGTGGAGAAAGAGGAACACTCCTCCACTGCTGGTGGGACTGTAAGATGTTAAGAGATATTAAGGAATAGTGAATATTGCTTCCTGTCATATTTGATGTTACTTTTTATAGTGGATAGATTTTCTTCTTTTTGATTTGATGAAAGAAGGTCACTATTTTGCTTTTTCCAGGGTGTCGTTTCCCTCCTTGTGTCGTTGTTTTCCCCCTATTATCCTTTGTAGGGCTGGGTTTGTGGAAAGATATTGTGTACATTTGGTTTTGTCTTGGAATATCTTTGTTTCTGCCTCTATGGTGGTTGAGAGTTTTACTGGGTATAGTAGTTTTGGCTGGCATTTGTGTTCTCCTAGATTCTGCATGAGGTCTGCCCAGGATCTTCTAGCTTTCATGGTCTCAGGGGAGAAGTCTGGGGTAATTCTTATAGGTCTTCCTTTATTTGTCACTTGGCCTTTCTCTCTCTCTCTCTCTCTCTCTCTCTCTCTCTCTCTCTCTCTTTGGTTTTTTCGAGACAGGGTTTCTCTGTGTAGCCCTGGCTGTCCTGGAAGTCACTCTGCAGACCAGGCTGGCCTCGAACTCAGAAATCTGCCTGCCTCTGCCTCCCAAGTGCTGGGATTAAAGGCGTGCACTACCACCGCCTGGCAGGCCTTTTTCTCTTACTGCCTTTAATATTCTTTCTTTGTTTAGTACATTTTGGGTTTTGATTATTATGTGACAGGAGGTATTTCTGTTCTGATCCAGTCTGTTTGGAGTTCTGTAAGCTTCTATTTTATTAATGGGCATCTGTCTATTTAGGGAAGTTTTCTTCTATAATTTTGTTGGAGATATTTGCTGGCCCTTTAAGTTGCAAATCTTCACTCTCTTCTATTCCTATAATCCTTAGGTTTGCTCTTCTTATTGTGTCCTGGATTTCCTGGATGTTTTGGGTTACAAGCTTTTTACATTTTGCATTTTCTTTGACTGTTGAGTCCATGGTTCCTATTGTATCTTGGGCATCTGAGAGTCTTTCTTTTATCTCTTGTACTCTGCTGTTGATATTTCCATCTATGGCTCCTGATTTCTTCCCAAGGTTTTCTATCTCCAAAGTTGTCCCCCTTGTGATTTCTTAGTTGTTTCTACTTCTGTTTTTAGATCCTGGATGGTTTTGCTCAGTTACTTCACTTGTCTGTGTTTTCATGTAACTCTTTAAGAGATTTTTGTGTTTCCTCTTTCATGACTTCTGCCTGTTGACCCAAGTTCTCCTGTATTTTTTTAAAGTGATTTTTGCATTTCCTCCCTATTGGCTTCCATCTTTTGACTCATATTCTTCTGAATTTCTTTCAATGATTTTTGTGTTTCCCTTGTAAGGGCTTCTACATTTTGATCCATTTTCTCCTGTATTTCTTTAAGAGATTTATTTATGTACTTCTTGTGTTCCTCTAACAGCATCATGACCAGTGAATTCAAATCCAAGTCTTGTTTTTCTGGTATTTTCGGGCATCCAGGACTTGCTGTTTTCAGAGAATTGGCTTTGGATGCTGCCACATTGTCTTGATTTCTGTTAGTAACTTTCCTACATTTGCCTTTTGCCATCTTGTTATCTCTGGTGTTAGTTGGTCTTGTTGTCACTGGCTGGTGTTTGAACCTCTGTGAGCCTGTAAGACTAATTCCACACCTCTGGATGTCTGTGTTCCCCCTGGCTCAGGTTGCTGATGTGCTACCCTCCTCTTGGGTGCCCTCGGAGCCCTCATGTGTCCTGCCCCAAGCAATGCTATACTTGGGCCGTGTCTGTGAACCCGGTGCTGCCTGTCTGCTACTTTAGGAAGTGCAGATAGCGGATGCTACAGGGACCTTATCCAAGTGCTTATCACTCTGCAGGGCAGATAAGCCCCCGATCGAGTTAGTGCAAGACCGGGTTGGCATACAGATAGCCCATGGAGCTGCTCAGGCCCTGGGTGTAGGCAAAAGCCTGACGAGTTAGGACCCAAGCAATGTTAGCCTCGGACTATGTCTACATACCTGGTGATATCTGTTAGTTGTCTATACTGTCCCAGAGGCCTTTACTTTTAAGCTTATAATTCATAGCACCTTACCCTTCTTTTTCTCCTCCAAATCCTATATACCCCTACTAGTTCTCATTCAAATTTATGGACTTTTTTCAGTAATTGTTTTTGTATGAATACACACACACATATACATATTACTAAATACAATCTCAGATTGTATTTATAATCATATATATTACTTGTATATATGATTTCTGGGCTAACCATTTGTCTCTGGACAACAAATTCGCGTGCTCATCCCTGGGGAAGATCATCTTTCCTGTTCTTAGCCTTACTCAATTGCCTATGGTTCATTATATAGGGTTAAAGTCTTTTGAGATTTTTTTTCCATCTACTTTGACATACCCACTGTCTTCCTTGTTCAGCTCAAATTTGAGCAGTCATGTTGGAGAGATTTTATGTGTATAACTTCTGACATTGGTAGGAGACACAATCTCACAGAAAACTGATATTCAACCTTCTTAAAGCCTTCTTCTTATCCTTTCTTTTCAGTATTCTTTGAGCCTTAGGTATGACATTATTTTGTAGATGTATCCCTTGGAACTGGACTGAGGACTGCACTGATCTGTGCATAGTAGGACAAATATTAAGACTGTGGTTAAGGATTATACTGGTCTACTAAAATGGTAGTTGTAGGTTCTCTTCCAATATCCGTGATTTCACCAGCAATGAGTAGCATTGCTTTTTCTGTTAAGACATCAATATATCTTCAGAGACAAAGAAAAGGGTGTCCAGCACCAGATAGGTTTTTTCTTATTCAGCATGTCTTAAATACAATTAGAAAGTTAATGGTTACCACAAAAATAAATAAACTTCACCCATAGGCTAATTGTGGTATACTGGTCATTGATACCATTCTTAAGCACCATAACTGAATAGGGATAATGGTTGTTTCTTTCCTTTGGAACTTTTCATGGCACCTTCTTATATTATTAAAGATAATACTCATGGAGGATGCAGTCAGGTCAGTTCCAGCTCAGGGTCCTGTGCACCCTGTGTCAAAAGTGTATAGCATTCTTGCCAATAGGGTCTTTCTTCCATCTCTGGGTGGGGGAGCATCCAAGGACAACAAGAAAATCTGCATGTTTGGGGAATTTCTTGAACAACTCTGGCCAACAACTCAAAAAAGGCATTTGCATATCTGATATTAGAAATTTTATTAGGTAATATTTGGATTTTCAAAGGAACATTGTCAGCCCAGATGAAAAAAAGTTCATTAAAAGTGTATAGATTTATTTATATACAGAATTATATATTAATGGCTTTTTAATTTTTAGGTAAATAGTTAATAGTATAAGTTCATTTTATTTCTTCCAGACAGTTTTAATTTTAAATTAATTTTCTTTGACAATCATATATGTAAGTATTACATTCTGGTCAAACTAAGCCCTCTACTCTCTTATCATCCTCCCATTTCCACCAGCTCCTATCCTCCTCATTTCATACCTTCATTCCAGTTTCAAATCTTTATGGTTTGGTGTTGTTGCTTGTGACACATGGAATTTAAGCAGGGCCACTCCAATAGGCATGGGTAAGAATCTATCCATTCACTCATCAGAATATGATATAACTCACAACAGAACATGGTATATCACATTGTAAACAACCTTGCTTATGTCAGTATCTCTATGACTGCCATTCAATCTTCTGGATGGGGTTCTCTGAATCACTTTATATCTATGATTAAATGTATAGGGATCATATTCTTGTACAGGCTTTATCTAGGCAGCAACAGCTGTTATGAGTTCTTTATATAAGTACTAAGGTCATAGCCATATTATATGTTAAGACATCTTTCATGACCCTTTTCGCTATCATCAAGCTCCTACATTCTTTTCGCCTCCTCTTCTTCAATGTTCTGTGAGCCTTGGGTGTCCACTTTAAGGCTAAGCATTCAAAAGTGACTTGTTCTCAGTAAGTGTCAAGCCATTAGTTTCTACATTAAACACAGTTCACTACAAAAAGAAGTTTCTTTAACAAAAATGTAACACAGAACTTATCTGTGTTTATAAAGACAAATTATAAGTTTCTGGGAGGAAGATTGACAACATGGACACTTAGCAATAAAAATAATAGTAATTCTACTCTTGGTGGAAATGGGAGGATGATAAGAGAGTAGAGGGCTTAGTTTGACCAGAATGTAATACTTACATATATGATTGTCAAAGAAAATTAATTTAAAATTAAAACTGTCTGGAAGAAATAAAATGAACTTATACTATTAACTATTTACCTAAAAATTAAAAAGCCATAATATATAATTACCTTTGACCAGGTCAATAGTACCAGGTATGAATTCTCATTCTCCTAAGCAGACTTCAGATCCAATCATAAACCAGTTGGTTAGTGCTCCTCTCCCAACACTCATGTCAATATTGTATTAATAAACATCCCTTGTGTAGTAAGATGCTATTACAGCATGAAATGACCAAAGCTAAAAAAATTGTTGATTTTCACCCCCAGTTTCTTGCATAACAGTTTCTAGAACCATGAGTGATAACTATTGTGGAGAATGCTTCTAGTTCAACTTTAGTATAGTTTGTTTCCAGAAAAGGGACTAACCACTTACTTCTAGTGGACAAACAGGAGCAATGAGCATAATTTGTGATGTTTTAAGGCCATTCTGTCCAATAATTCTTGGGAGGTATCCTAAACCTGACACTGAGATTTTCATTTAATAACCTAGCTCTGGTGTTGATATTAGCTACCAATGAACTATACCACCATTAAAAGCCTTTTTTAAACTATAGTTTTAATTAGCTTATAGTTTGCTTCTATATACTATCTTTATAAAGTCTTAGTTTAAGGAAATGGTTTAGGTCCTACTCTACCCTGTTTCCTCCCACACTCACATTATTCCTCTTAAAACCTTGGTCCCTGAAGTATTGCCTCTATTGTCATACTATAAGCATTGTAACATCTGCCTCTCTCTCTCCGTACCAAACCTTTATTTTTTTGACAGCCTATATAGGCATCCTCTGTTCATGAAGATTTGTTTTAAAAACTGTGATCTACTTATGGCAGAGAAGAAAACATGGTACATAAGTTCTAGGTCTGGGTTAACTCACTAATTGCCTTTTGTTTTCTTAATATTAGCTATTCTGACTGAAGTAAAAATCTCAAGAGTTTTTTAATTTGCATCTCCCTAATGAAAGTGATGTTGAGCATTGTTCATGTATTTTATTGGTCATTTGTGTCTTTTCCTTTCAAAGCTATATGTTCAATTTATTAGCCAATTTATTGGCTGGATGGTTTGGGTTTGAGTGTTTAGTTCTTTGACTTCTTTTATATTCTACACTATAGTTCTCTGTCAGATGCACAGTTGGCAAAATTTCTGCCATTATATTTTTATTGCATAAGATCATGTCTGCCATTTGTTGGTTTTCTTGAATTCCTGTGACCTGTTTAAAATTTTCTTATCCATGTCTATGAATTTAAGCATGCTCCCTAATTTTGTTCTATCAGTTTTGGGGTACCAGGTCTTATGTTGTAGTCCTTGATTGGAGTTGTTTTGTTCAGGGTAGTGATAATGGTTTCACTGCATTTTTACAACACCAGCTGTTAAAGATGCTGCAATGTGAGATTTCACCTCACACCAGTCAGAATGGCTAAGATTAAAAACTCAGAAGACATCAGGTGTTGGCGAGGATGTGGAGAAAGATGAACACTCCTCCACTGCTGGTGGGAATGCAAGCTGGTACAACCACGCTGGAAATCAGTCTTGCGGTTCCTCTGAAAACTGGACGCAATACTTCCAGAAGACCCAGCCATACCACTTCTGGGCATATACCCAGAAGATTCCCCAACATGCAATAAGGATACATACTCCACTATGTTCATAGCAGCCTTATATATAATAGCCAGAAGCTGGAAAGAACCCAGATGTCCCCCAATGGAAGAATGGATACAGAAAATGTGGTATATATACACAATGGAGTACTATTCAGCCATTAGAAACAATGGATTCATGAAATTCTTAGAGAAATGGATGGAGTTGGAGAACATCATACTAAGTGAGGTAACCCAGTCTCAAAAGAATACCCATGGTATGCACTCACTGATAAGTGGATATTAGCCTAGAATCATGGAACACCAAAGACACAATGCACATACTAAATGATGTCTGACAAGAAGAATGGATTGGACCCTGGTTCTGCAAAGGCTCAAAGCATCAGTGTAGGAGAATACCAGAACAGGGAAGTGGGAAGGGGTGGATGGGGGTACATGGGAAGGGAAAAGGGCATGTCGCACTTTTGGGGGGCAGGGAACCAGAAAAAGGGAAATGAAATGTAAATATAGCATATATCCAATAAAAAAAGAGGGAAAAATGCTGCAATCTGTACATTTAATGTTTTTTTTTTGTCAAAAATCAGGTGTAGGTGTGTGGGTTTTTATGAGAGTCCTTGATCTGCCCTATTGCCCAATTTGTTTTTCTTCCAGTGTCACACTGGTTTCATTATTATGGTTCTATATTGTAACTTGAAATCAGGTATGGTGATGAATCATATAATATTCTTTTTATTCAGTGTGTTTGGCTGTTTTTCATCTGTTTATGCATAAATTGTAAGTTTTTTTTTCTGTGTCTCTGTTGAATGGTCCTGAAATTTAGGTGGGAATTTTGTCGATTTTGTCAACTGATTTTAGTGCTGTGATCATTTTCAGAATATTTATTCTTCTGATCTAACATCAGAGGTGTTTTCATCTTCTGATATATTCTTCAATTTCTTTCCTCATTATTCTAATGTTTCCAGCATAAAGGTCTTTTGTAGCTTTCAGATTTGTCCTCAGGCCCCAGGTATTTGTATGCAGTGTGGATTTGTGTGTGTGTGTGTGTGTGTGTGTGTGTGTGTGTGTGTTTATAGTGAATTGGATTGTTTCCCTGATTTCATTTTCAATATGAATGTCTTTCACATATAGAAAACTACTGATTTTCTGTGTATAAATTTTGAATCCTGCTGTTTGCTGAAAGTGTTTTTCAGCTCTAAGAGTTTTTAGGTGTAGATGTTAGAGTGTTTTACATAGAGAATCATATCAACTGTGAATAGTAATAGTTTTACTTCTTTTATTTATACCCATTTCATTTCCTTCTTTTGTCTGATTATGTTAGCTAAGACTTTAAGCACTATATTAAACAGGAGTGGAGAGATTAGACATATTTTTACGCATTGAGTTTTCTTTTCTTTTTGCTTTTATCCATTAGCATGATATGGGAGATACAGGTCTATTGCATAGCTTTATATTAAAGTGTACTTGCTCTATCCCTAGATTCCTCTTGACTCTTATAAGTAAATATATTATATTTTGTCCAAGGCTTTATTTTATTTTGTGGTCTTTTCATGATGTCCCAAGCATTCCCATGTTCTATACCTATATATGATGTATATTTGCTGAATTCCTTTATCTAATTTTTAAATATTGATACCGGTTTCCACATGATCCCTTCTACTGTTGGAACTTCTTTCCACAGAGCTTTTTATTTGGCTCATTGAGCTTTTCATTTCTAGCATCATTTCAGTTTGGTCTTTCTTCAATAATTCTCTCTCTTTATTGAATTCAATTTCATATCTTAAATTGAATTCCTTATATTATTTAGCTTTCTTTTTGTTCTCTTTGAGTATATTCATAAGTTCTTTGATTCATTCGAACATACATATAATCATTCTTTTGAATTCTAAGGAAACTCATCCAAAGCAACGTCATTGGGGGTAATTTTATGGGATTAGTAGTCTTTGGAGATGATCCGCTGTCTTGTTTTTGTTTCTATGCTGGAAATTTCGCATCTGGTGTTAGTTTCTTGTTTTGTTGCTTTCGTTTTTAATTGTTCTTTTATTCAAGTTATCTTTTTTTCTTTCAATGTATGTTTTTACAATCTTTGGAAAGAAGTTGTGGTAGAGTATGACCTACCACAGGTAGGTGACATTTTCTTCTTTTTCCCAATGCCACACCCTCTATCCCTCATATTCTGAGTGCCTGAAATAGCAGACACTGTCTTAGGATCAATACTGTGGCCAATCCCTGCTTCTGCGGCTATCTGCTGTGGCTCTCCATATAGGGATACTCTACCCTGCATCAGTTCTGGCCCAAAGCTTACTTCTGCAGCATCTCATGTCTCATGTTCACTGTGGCTCAGTATCTACACACCTCACTCTAAACTAGTTCAGGCATTCTTCAAGCTTCCTGTTTCTGCCATGGCTTATATGATCTATGTGTGTATGTGTCATATGATGGGTAAGCTTTGTTCACTTTTTTGAGTCTACCTCTTTCTGGTGCTTTTCCCTAGATCATCTCAACACTCCTCCATCTTTTAAAAACTTCTGTTGAAAATTATGGAACTTCTCTGGCCTCAGGAACTAAACCAAGTTTCGTTCTAGTACCCTGTCTGGGTCTTGAGCTTCTACTGGGAGTTGTGGAACTATGTATTTCTATGTACCTTCTTTCAGCTTGGCCTGGACAAACCTACTCTCTGGGTCTATAGTTTCTTCTGTAAGTTGAAAAACTATAAGCATTACTAAAGGGATGTGGGAAGTTCAAGGGAAAAAAAACAAATTCAAATATTAGAAGCCATATAAACTTTACTTAATTAATCATTGACAAAAGAGCAATGACAATGAAAACAAGATACCAAATTCAAGAAATGCTGTTGAAACAATAGGTGATACCAATCTCTATTCTCCAAAGAATCTTTTATTCTTCTCATCCAATTCAATATAGAGTTTGAAGTAATATCTCACACAGTAAAAAAAGGAAATAAAAGGTTTACAAACATAAAGGAAGAAGACAAAGTACTCTTATTTGCAGACAATATGAGTCTATTCATGAAAAACTCCAAAGACTCTCTGAGGAAACCGATACTGCTGACACATACTTTTAGCAAAGAGTTAGGTTAGAAAATCAATATACCTATACCAGTTGTCTTCTTATATCCAAAGGACAAAAATACTTAGAAAAACATCAGGGAAACAATTTCACTCATGTTAGGAAACAAATCTTGGAATAAACCTAATAAACAAATCAAAGTTTTATATATACACAAAAATCTTTAAAACACCAAAGAAAGAAATTAAAAATAACATTAGAAGATAGAAAGCCTCCCTTAATCATGGATTGGCATAATTAATCCAGTAAAAATAGCATCAAAACAATAACAATTTGTAGATACAATGTTATCCCAATACAAATTTCAATGCAATTCTTCATATATTCTCCTGACTGGTCTGGAGTTTGCTGTGTAGACCAGACTGGCCTTGATCTCTCATAGATCTACAAAACTTGGCCTACCAAGTGTTGAAACTTAAGGCATGCATCACCATGCCCAGTTAGAATAGTATGTTTTTCATGGAATGCATATAGAAGCCAGGAAGCTAGAACAAGTCTACTGAGTGTTTGATGTGGAGCAAAGGCTTTATGGGAGAGAGCATAGAACAAGACATGATATTGAAGAAGAAAAGAGAAATGGAAAGATTTAAGAAGAGAAGAGACTGGGAAATCAGAGACAATCAGACAGTGAGGGGAGGGATAACTAATACAAAATATGCTTTTAAAATCCATTTGGAAACTATTGCTTTGTGTGCTTATTTAAAAATTAAACATCATTTAAAAGTTTAAATCGAAGTATTCTGCATGAAGTAGGGGCAGAAGTCACAGATTATTAAACAAAACCATCAGTGCCAAGTATGGGGTATCTCTCTATGAATTGTTGATCAGGAAATCCCAAGAGAAAATAAGATAATACAAATATTATGATTTTTCTTGTTTTATTTTTGTTTCAGGAGAATTTGAAGATAAGTTTCTACTGCTGAAGACAACACCAACTTTATTCCCAGGACACAGAAACTTACTCCCTGTAGGCTAGTTTTCATGGTGCCAGAAGGTACCATTCTCATTGCTGGGAGAAAAGTCATTGACAGTCTTGTCTATGTGTGAACCCTGAGAGCTATAATAATGACCAGCATATAAGATGTGCTCACTGGACCCAATGGTGACAAGAATGATATGTAGATAACTAGCTCCTGTCTGATTGCATTTGAGGCCTGTTCCACAGACAGGAACTCATACCTGGAATGGAGCTTTAAGCCTGATAAAAAGCTTGTGAAAGACTAGATCAAAGACACTGGGGCAAAGGAACCTACTATAAGTGCTTTGCTAAATATACCTGTGTTGAAAATGCCTTTTAATACTCATAGGTGTGTTGATAGATTAGTGCTGCTCTCAGCCTTCATCAGAAAACTGTCTTATCACAGCATGTGACTGTTAATGCCAAGGCTCTCAAGTGGTCAAATTACCTAGTATTGGGGATTAGTGAGTTTTTGACCCTAAATAAGGCATTTATATCACTTTCTACAAAGTTCAAGAGACATTTTGGAAGAGGGAGCCAGAGGAATGAAAGAGCCAGAGGATGAGTAGGTCTGTTGCCAAAGGGCATTTTCTGACATGGCAATCACACTGATGAATTCACTAAACTTTAAAACACCTCTCTGAAAATAAATATTAAGGTATGGAAAGACAAGACATGGACTAAGAGAAAAGATAGTTGTGAAACACATATACTTATGCATCTGCATTCCAAATCCATGAATAACTGTGAGAACTCAACAACAAAAGTTCTCCCTAGACTAGACCATGTGAGTATTGCAAACTCATGGCCTTATGCTTCAGTTTGGTACAAGGCTACTGTTTTATTTTCCTGAACTTTCTTTCTTTCTTGTATCAGATATTTTCTTTATTTACATTTCAAATGTTATCCCCTTTCTCTATTTCCCCTCCACAAACCCTCTTATCCCATTACCCCTTCCCTGCTTTTATGAGGGTACTCTCCCACTCACCTACCTACTCCTGATTCACCATCCTGGGATTGCCATACACTGGACCATTAAGCTTTCACAGGACTAAGGGCCTCTCTCTTAATGATGTCCAACAAGGCCACCCTTTGCAACATATGGGGTTGGACACATAGATTGATGCTTAGGCACTCCTTGGTTGGTGGTTTAAACCCTGAGAGCTCTGGGGGGAGGTGTCTGGTTGGTTGATATTCATGTTCTGCCTATGGGGTTGCAAACCCATTCAGCTCCTTCAGTCCTTTCTCTAACTCCTCCATTGAGAAGTACATGCTCAGTCCAGTGGTATGCCTGCTGGTTTTCTGCCTTCTTGAGCTTCAAGTGGTCTGTGAATTGTACATTGAATATTCCAAACTTTTAGCCTAAGATCCACTTATCAGTAATAACCATGTGTGTTATTTAGTATTTGAGTTATAGCACGCAGGATGATAGTTTCTAGTTCAATGCATTTGCCTAAGAATTTCATGAAGTCATAAATGTACATTTTCTGCATACATTCCTCTGTTGGACATCAGTGTTCTTTCTAGCTTCTGGCTAGGCTGTTGTGAATATAGTGGACCATGTGTCCTTGTTAATTTTGGAGAAACTTTTGTGTATATGCCCAGGAGTGGTATAGCTGGGTCCTCAGTTAATACTATGTCCAATTGTTCTGAGGATCCAACAGAGTGATTTCCAGAGTATTTGTACTAGCTTGCAATCCCACAAACAATCAAGGAGTGTTCCTCTTTCTCCACATCCTTGCCAGCATCTGCTGTCACCTGAGTTTTTGATCTTAGTCATGCTGACTGGTGTGAGGTGAAATCTCAGGATCTTTTTGATTTGCATTTCCCTGATAACTAAGGATGCTGAACATTTCTTTTAGTTCTTCACAGCCATTTAATAGTCCGCAGTTGAGAATTCTTTATTTAGCTCTGTACCCCATTTTTAAAAGGGTTATTTGATTCTCTTGAGTATAACTTCTTGAGTTCTTTGTATATATCAGATATTAGCCCACTATTAGATGTAGGATTGGTTAAGATGCTTTCCCAATCTATTGGTTGTCATTTTGCCCTACTTACAGTGTCCTATGCCTTACAAAATATTTGCAATTTTATGAAGTCCTACTTGTATATTGTTGATCTTAGAGTGTAAGTCATTGTTCTGTTCAGGAAATTGTCCCCTGTGAATTGTATTTTAGGCTCTTCCCCACTTTTTCTTCTATTAGTTTTAGTGTATCTGCTTTTATGTGGAGGTTCTTGATCCACTTGGGCTTGAGCTTTATACAAGAACATAAGAATAGATTGATTTTCACTCTTCTACATGCTGACCTCCAGTTGAACCAGCACCATTTGTTGAAAATGTTGTCTTATTTCCACTGGATGGTTTTAGCTCCTTTGTCAAAGATCAAGTGACCATAGGTGTGAGGGTTTGATTCTGGATCTTCAACTCTATTCCATTGATTGACCTGCCTGTCTCTGTACCAATACCATATAGTATTTACCACTATCACTCTATAATACAGCTTGAGGTCAGAGATGATAATGCCCCCAGAATTTCATTTACTGTTGGGAGTTGTTTTTGCTCTCCTGGATTTTTTGTTATTCCAAAAGAATTTGCAAATTGCTCTTTCTAACTCTATGAAGAAGAGAGATGTAATTTTTACGGGAATTGCATTGAATCTGTAGATTGCTTCTGGCAAGATGGCCAATTTAACTGAATTAATCCTGCCAATTCATGAGCATGGGAGAGCTTTCTACCTTCTGAGATCTTCTATTTTTTCTTCAGAGTCTTGAAGTTCCTGTCATACAGATTTTTCAATTGGTTGGTTAGAGTCACACCAAGGTATATTATATTATTTGTGACTATTGTGAAGAGTGTTGTTTGCCTAATTTCTTTCTCAGACTGTTTATATTTTGAGTAGAGGAAGGCTACTGATTTGTTTGAGTTAATTTTATAACTGGCCACTTTGCTGAAGTTGTTATTCAAGTTTTTTGGGAGGATATAAGTATATTATCAAAGCATCTCCAAATACTGGTATTTTGAATCCTTCCATTCTACCTTGCATCCATTTGACCCCCTTTTCTTATCTAATTGTTCTGGCTATGACTTTTAGTACTATATTGAAATAGGTAGGGACAGAGTGTGCAGCCTTCTCTATTCCCTGATTTTAGTGGGATTGCTTCAAGTTTCTCTCCATTAATTCGATGTTAGCTACTGTTTTGTTCTATATTGCTTTTCCTATGTTTCAGTATGGGCCTTGAATTCCTGATCTTTCCATGACTTTTACCTTGAAGGAGTGTTGAATTTTTTCAAGTGATTTCTCAGCATTTAATGTGATGAATATGTGTTTTTTCTTTGAGTTTGTTTATATAATGAATTACTTTGATGGATTTCCACATATTGAACCATCCCTGCATCCATGAGATGAATCCTTCTTGATTATGATGAATGATTATTTTGATGTGTCCTTAGATTTGGATTGTAAGAATTTTCTAGAGTAGTTTTGCATCAATGATCATGAGGGAAATTGATCTAAAGTTCTCTTTCTTTTTCAGATCTTTGTGTAGTTTTGGTATCAGTGTAATTGTGGTTTCATTGAATAAAATGGGTTCATTTTATTTATTTTTTGGTAAATAGTTTGAAGAGTATTGGTATTAGGTCTTTGAAGATCTGATAAAATTCTACACTAAACCCATCTGGCTTCTTTTGGTTAGGAGACTTTTAATGACTGCTTCTATAACTTTAGGGGTTATTGGACTATCTAGATGATTTATCTGATCCTGATTTAACTTTGGTATTTGTTATCTGTCTAGCAATTGTTCATTTCTTCCAATTTAGTTGAGTATAGGCTTTTGTAGTAGGATCTGATGATTTTTTTAATATCCTCAGTTTCTGTTGTTATATCTCCCTTTTCATTTCTTATTTTGTTAATTTGTATACTGTCACTGTGCTCTCTGGTTTGTTGGGCTAAGGGTTTATTTATGTTTTTGGTTTTCTCAAAGAACCAGTTCCTGGTTTTGTTGTTTCAGTTTTTCTCTGTTTAGTTTGTGTTTCCATGATCTGTCCATTAATGAGAATGGGGAGTTGAAGTCCCTCACAATTATCGTGTGAGGTGCAATGTGTGCTTTGAGCTTTAGTAAAGTTTCTTTTATCAATGTGTGTGTCCTTGCATTTGTAGCATAGATGTTCGGAATTGAGAGTTCTTGATAGATTTTTTTCCTTTGATGAGTATAAAGTGTCCTTTCTTATCCTTTTAGATAATTTTTGGATAAAAGTTCATTTTCTTAGAAAGAATGGCTACTCCAGCTTGTTTCCTGGGACCATTTGCTTGGAAAATTGTTTTCCAGCCCTTTATTCTGAAGTGGTTTCTGTCTTTGACACTAAGATGTGTTTCCTGTATGCAGCAAAATGCTGGGTGCCGATTATGTATCCAGTCTGTTAGTCTATGTCTTTTTTCTTGGAAAATTGAGTCCATTGATGTTAAGCAATATTAAGGAACAGTGATTCTTGCTTACAATTCACCCAGCACAGGAAACTCAAGAAGAAGGAGGACTTAAGTGATGGTGTTTTGGTTCCTCTAGGAAAGGGAATAAAATACTCACAGAAGCAATAGGAGAGACAATGTGTGGAGCAGAGATTGAAGTAAAGGCCACTCAGAGACTGCCCTACCTGGCAATTAATCCTACAAGTGTCAACAAACCCTGACACTACTGTGGACTAAAAGAAGCGTATACCAAAAAGAGCATGCCATGTTTGTTTCCGGAGGGGCCCTGCCAGAGCCTTACAAATGCAGAGGTAGATGCTAACAACCAACTATTGGACTGGGCATGGGGCCCCCAATGGAGGAGCTGGAGGGTGGTCCAGAGGAGCTGAAAGGGCTTACAGCCCCATGGGAAGAACAATGACTTTGGCCACCCAGATGCCCCAAGACTCCCAGGGACTGAACCATCAACCAAGGGGCACATATGGTTCCAATAAAAAATGTATCAGAGGAAGGCTTTGTTGGGCATCAGTGGGAGGAGTGGTCCTTGGTCAGGTAAAGGCTCAACAAAGGCCCCAACAAAGGGAAACCGAGGGGGAGGGGGAGGAGGGAGTGTGCCGGGTGGAGGGGCATATACGTGGAAGCAGGGGGAGGGGGGAGGGGTTGGGGGCCTTTGGGGAGGGGAAAAACCATGAAAGGTTTTACCATTGGCAATTTAAATGAAGACGATATCCAATAAAAAAAGAAGGAAAATGCAGAAAAAAATGCTTACATAAGCTTGTCAGTTATCAAAATAGAACAAAAATGTAACTCAGTGGTAGAGTGCGTGCTTAGCATCTATGAAACCATTTTTTCAATTCCCTACCTGAAAAACAAACAAATAAACATAATAAAAAAGGTATGATCTACTTTTTTTCCTTGATTTTTTTTCAAGTAGAGGAAAGGCACAAATGATGCATCCTAGCTAACCAAAACATAGCAAAACTCTTCCCTCACAATTTACTGGCTACAATGATTCAGACCAGAGTCTAGGAAATGCAGACAGGCTAAGCACCTGAAGGAAGGAAGCTATGACACTGGGCAATCCCACCACTGATAACCACATGAAGGAATTTAAGCTTAGAGGGCATAAAATCTTGCCTAAAATCACATAGATTTATGACATAGCCACAATGTGAACAAGGGTAATTTAAAATGTTATAGTTTCCCTCCCCCACTGAGGTTCTCTTCTATACTCTATGCAATCATTCTAAGTACCCTATATAAAAGAAATCTTTATACCAATGCATCTGTAATTGAATAAATATGGTAATAGTCTTTAAAATCAAAACTATTGACCACTTTTAGATCTTTTCTAAAACAGATATACAATTGGATATTTTGGATTTCTCAACATTAAACTTATAAAAAATCATGATGGTATTCATTATTGCAAAAGAACAAAGAATGTAAATAGTAGCAGAATTAAATGAAATTGATCATAAATACAGTTTATTAATAATGTTACATGCTGTCACTATGAAAAACTAACAAAATTCCTATATCACAAAAATAAATTGATAAAAAGCATATTATGATTACAGTAACCACAAATATGCAGAATCATATAGTAACAAATTTTATATTAAAATTTACCAAGTAAGTGAAATGGAAAAGCTGATAGAAGCATTATGATCATAACAACTTTAATATTTTCTACTTAACTTTGATTCAGCTGAAAAGTTTATAGTATTGCAAAGAGGAAACAGTAAGCACAGATGGTTTTACTGTTCAACTTTTGTTAGTCAGGATTTTTGGCCTAGGTTCTTGCCCTTGATGTTATAACTGTAAATGTACCATGTTGAATGTCAAAGAATTTTCAGATGTAATTAAAGCTGCTAATTAGCTTATTCAAGAAAAAAGGAAACTCCTTCCTGCAGCTGCACAGTTCTGCCCATGACTTGATGACCCTTAAAATGGCTTCTCCCCTAGAGGCTTCTGAAGGAAGCAATCTTGCTGACAAGGCTTTCTTTCTGTCTATGACAATCAAAGAGAAAAAAATGCCCTGCCCACCTCTTTCCTCACCACAAAACTGTGGTAAAATAGATGGCTACTATTTTCAGCTGTGACTGAAAGAGTTTTGCAGTGAAAGAGTATGTCAATAATCTGGGGGTGAGGAATGCCACAACAATCACACCACACAACAGAACTCACAAAGCAGTGACTTTTAACAATTATTTGTGCACACACAGATACACATATACACAGAGAGAGAGAAAGTGAGAAAGAGACAGAGAGACAGAGATGGAGACAGACAGAGAGAGAGAGAGAGAGAGAGAGAGAGAGAGAGAGAGAGAGAGAAAGAGAGAAAGAGAGAGAGAGAGAGAGAATAAGTCATAAGATACTATTTGGATGATTAGGGATAAAAAGATAATCACTCACAAACTTATTTTATGAGGATTGCATGACCTTAATACAAAAACTGGGTAAAGGAGGTGATAGTCATTCCTTTCAAATTGGAAACGTTAAAGATCCAGATATTACTGTAATTATTTGATTTATAAATTGTTTCTCTATACTGGTATGAGGTTCCATGCCAGGAAGGAACAAAGTAGGGAGCCACTAGGTAGGAAGTCATAGCAAGTTTTCTAGGCAAACTCAGGCACACATGGGCCGCACAGAGACAGGCACGGGCATATACCCATCAGCAAACAGATATAGGACAAGCATAGGTAGGTTACTGATGGTAGAAGCTCAAGGAAAGGCCTCTTTTTTCAAGGTCCTCTCTCTCTCTCTCTCTCTCTCTCTCTCTCTCTCTCTCTCTCTCTCTCATATATATATATATATGTGTGTGTGTGTGTGTGTGTGTGTGTATGTATATATATATATGTGTATATATATACATACATATATATATATATGCCCATACAAAAATTGTAATCTGGCAGAATTGGTTATATAACAGATTCCTTAACTGTTTACTTTCGAGTATCCAGATTTTAGTTGTAGTCATCTGTGGTTACTCAAAGACCCTGTGTACAATATCAGCTATGTTATAGCTAATTAATACTGGAAATGCATAATAACCGTTATAGTCTCATGTTCCCAAAATTTAGGTTCCTTCAGCCAATCATTTCATGCTATGTCTAGATTCCAAATGGAGGTGAAAGTTCAAATTCATAATTTCACAGATTAATGCACATGTATAGTTTTGTACTCTCTACTTTTGTTCTTGTCCCACTTAATCGTAATACTTCTGCTGATCTATGGATGTCACACTAGCTACCTTCTCAGTTTTCCAAAAGTACGTACAAGTTCATTTTTCTTGATGCCACTGTCATTTCCCTTTACTCTGGATACAGACAGATAACTGAATCTAGACTGTTGGCATCCCCCAAAACAAGGCTTTGGATAGAGGAATTCTAGTAACAAGAATACTATAAAGATAATATTTATTACTGGCCATTTTTAATTAGGACATCATTGCATAGAATGTAAAAAAATAGTAATTAACTAAATCCATTTGTGGGTCTATCTAAAGAATCATCTAGCATGACAATGATGTATCTATGTAAAGAATGCAAGGCCACTTTTCCTTTACTGTGAGGAAGCAAAGAATGCAACTCATTATATTCATAGAACTGAAGTGTTAAAAGAATTAAATTAACTATAGAAAATGACTGCTACAAAATTAACCATTGTGATGAGAACATAATAATAATAACAAATCTCATCAAACGAGGATTAGAAGGATACTTGTCCTAAATAGGACTGATTGGGATGCCTACTTCAGCACAAGGATTCACTTTTTGTTAACACTTCATGAAAACAACACCAATTATAAGTTATGCTCCTGTCTGAAAGCTTAACAGAGTGTCATTATTCAGGGATTGGTGCTTGTCCATGGGATGAGTATCACATTGTGCCAGTCATTGGTTAGCCCTTCTTTCCATTTCTGGTCCATTTTTTCCCTGCATTTCTTATAGACAAGATAAATGTTTGGTTAAAAGTTTCATGTGCAGGACGATGTCCATATTATTCCAATGGGGTTCCTGCCTGGAAACAGGAAGTGGCCTCTTCTAGTTCTGTATCCCCACAGCTGTGAGTCTCAGTTAAGATCACTCCTATTGATTCCTAGTATTCTCCCCATCCCAGGACTCTGGCAGTTCCTTGAGATGCACCCATCCCCCACCCCTATTAGCTGTGATTTCTATTCATTTTCATGGCCTTCTTGCCTACTTTTCTTTTACCCACACCTGATCCAGAATCCCCCATTCACTTCCCCATTCCTTCTCCCACCCAGCCCTCTATGACTAGTTTATCTCCCCTTCTAACTGATATTCAAACATCCTGGCTTGGGCCTATCTACTTGTTTAGCTTTTTTGGATCTATTGTTTGGTTTTTGGATATTTTGTAATTTGTGGCTATTATACATTTATAAGTGTGTACATACTTAGGTCTGGGCTACCTCACTCAGGGTATTATTCTCAAGTTCCACTCATTTGCCTGAAAAATTCATGATGTTTTTGTTTTTAATGACTGAATAGTATAACATTGTGTAGATGAACCATATTTTTTTAATCATTCTTAGTTGAGGGACATCTAGTTTGTTTCTAGTTTCTTGCTATTACAAATAAAGCTGCTATGTAATTAGTGGAGCAAGTGTCCTTGTGGTATAGTGAAGCACCTTTTGGGTATATGGCCAGGAGTGGTATTGCTGGGTCTTAAGGTAGAACTACTCATAGTTTTCTGAGAAACTGCCAAATTAATTTCCAAAGTGGTTGTACAAGTTTGGACTCTCACCAGCAATGGAGGAGTGTGGCCCTTCTTCCTGTTCTGCTTGAAGTCAGGAGCCTAGGATAACTGTACTTGGAGAGCCTCTACAGATGCGCAGACCCACAGCCAAACATTGGATGAGACTCATGGTCTATTATGGAAGACTCCATAGGAGTCAACTAACCTAGACCATTGGGGGTTCTCAGAGACTGAACCACCAAACAAGGAACATACAAGGCTAGACAAAACACATATATAGAAAACATGCATCTTGGTCTTCATGTGGACTCCTCAACAACTGGACCTGGGCTATCTGCAAAGTTGTTGCCTGCTGTGAAATATGCTCCCCTAACTGGGCTGCCTTATCTGGCATCAGTGGCAGAGAATATGCTTGTCCTTGCAGAGAATTGATGTGACAGGATGAGGAGGTACCAAGTGGGGATACCATTTGAAATGTAAATAAAGCAAATATGAAAAAAAATAAAGAAGAGAGTGCAAACTATTGAAAAATTTTATGTTAATTAGAGAAGACAAAAGAAATACATGCAGAAACTATAGAAATCTCAGGAGCAATGCTTCTGTTTTTCTTTTATTCTGTGTTCTGCTGTTTCTTGCTTCCTGCTGCAGGCCAGCCATGCAAAGTAGAATTTCTTTCTCCCCAAGTTGGTTTGTAAGAGTTACTCTCTGTATCCCAGTAGAAGCAAGGCTGCATAGAGAAAGAAAGATGGATCTGCATACATATGCCTTGTTGGTTTCCCCCACTCAATCATTTAAGTGATAAATCATACTCTTGTTATCCAATTAAGTCCTGCAGAGAGTGTCCAACCTTTTACAATTATTTTTTTTATTGTTTGAGAGTTTCATACATGTATGTAATATATTTTTATTAATTCTTTCTGTATCCCCTTGCCACTAATCTTGTTCCACTGCCCACACATACTACTTTTCTTTCCTAGTTTCCTGTGTTCTCCCTCAGGCTCTAATGAAACCCACTGAGTATACTTAATTCTATGTATGGATGGGTGTAGGGATAGCTACTGGAGCACAGATATCCTTTTAGCATCCATATTCCTAAAGAAAAATTACTTTACCTACCCTGAAACCCTTGATCAACAATATCTCCTCAGCTGCCTTTACTCCATCCAATTTTTGCTGACTTGATCTTGTACAGGTCTTGTGCATGCAGTCTTATTCACTATGAGTATATGTGTGCAATACCCCATTATGTTAATCAAATAATATTTTGCTGCTGTCTTCTAATAATTTTCTCTGTTAAATACTTCTGCTCTTCTTACTTAATGATCTCTGAAGTCTATGGGAATTGAGTATGAGACAAATGATCCATTTAAATTTGAACACTCCATAGTTTTGTATCCTTTGCCACTTGTGAACACTCAGTCACCATTTATTGCCAAAAGAAGCTTCTCTGATGAAAGCTGCAGGTATAGAAGCAATGTAGGGGCAGGTTATTATTACATACATTTAATAGAATAATAGTATTAAGTATTCCCCTATGGCTTAAGACCTAATCTAAAAATTTTGGCTTAATTAATAGTACAAGGCTGGTTTGTGGGGTAAAGTATAAATTAAGTGAGGAAAAGTTGTGTTACTCCCATGACATTCCTCTTTTTCTTTTTTTCTTTTTTACTGGATTCTTTCTTTAGATTTCAAATGTTATCCCCTTTCTTGGCTCCCCCCCAAAATCCCTACCCCCTCTCTCTCCCCCTACTTCTATGAGGGTGGCCCCCACCAACCCAATCCTACCTCCCTGTCCTGACATTCCCCTACATTGGGGCATCAAGTCTTTCCATGACCAATGGCCTCTCCTCCCATTGATGCCCAACAAGGCCATCCTCTGCTACATATGTGGTTGGAGCCATGGGTCCCTCCATGTATACTCTTTGGTTGGTGATTTAGTCCCTGGGAGCTCTGGGGGTAGTGATTGGTTCAGTTTTTTCCTCCTATGGGGTTGCAAAGCCCTTCAACTCCTCTGGTTGTTTCTCTAGCTCCTCCATTGGGGACCCTGTGCTCAGTTCAATGGTTGGCTGAGAGCATCTGCCTCTATATTTGTCAGGTACTGGCAAAGCCTCTCAAGAGATAGCTATATCAGGCTGGAGCCAGGGGTCCCTTCATGTGTACTCTTTGGTTGGTTGTTTAGGCCCAGGGAATTCTGAGGTTTCTGGTTGGTTGATATGGTCATTCTTCCTATGTGGCTGCAAATCCTTTCCACTCCTTCAGTCCTTTAACTGCTGCATTGGGGATCACATGCTCAGTCCAATGGTTGACTGTAAGCATCTGCCTCTTCTTGTCCCATGACATCCTTATCACTGTAGTACTTGGGTATATTCTTACAGGACAGTTTTTATTTTATTTTACAAACACCTTACTTCACTATGAAAATTAGCCAAAGCTTTTACATCAGTAGCAGCTTGGAGTTTTTCTCTTGCTGTTGTTTTTGTTGTTGTTATTTTTATTTAATCATGTACTCTGAGTCAAGTATGTAATGTCGTTAGCAATATGGTCTTACTAATGATTTGAGAGAGTAACCAAGCAAAAGGTGCTGGTAAACCTCTATAGCTACCTGTGGAACAAGACAAGCAAATTCTCATCCCTTACCTGAAAATAAATTTAAATTGCAATGGATGAAAAACCTCAACATAAGGCCCAATAGATATTGTGAATATGATAGAGGAGAAAGTAAGACAAACATTCTACTTTAAGAACACACAAAAAAGGATTTTCTGAACAGGATCCTGGTAGCACAAATCATAAGACCAGAGATTGACAAATGTAACCTCATAAAACTAACAATAGGCATACCAAGAGACAATTGCATTCTAGTGAAGAGGAAGAATACTAAACAGAATGATATCTTTATATGAAAAAAAGGTTTGTGTCTAGAATATACAAAGAACTCAAAGGACTAAATTCCAAGAAAAGAAATAATTCAATTAAGTATGCTATGAATACAGAGTTGTCAAAATAATAAAAATGAATGACAGATTTTTTAAAAGCATTTACCATTATAAGCCAGTGCTTCTCAACCTGTGGATCATGATACCTTTTGGAAACCTCTAACTCCAAAAATATTTTCATTATGATTCATTATAGTGAAAACATATAGTTATGAATAGCTATGAAAAGAATTTTGAGGTTGAGGGGGTCACAACATGTACTAAAGGGTCCCAGTATTGGGGAAGTTGAGAACCATTGTTCTAAGCCAGAATGGATGCATAAATTAAAATGACATTGGAGATTCTTTTTCTCCCTTTTGGGATGCATGCATATTATCACATGGCAAAAATACAGGTGTGGATATGAAGTAAAAGGAACATTTACACACAGTTGGTGAAACTGTAAACTGTTACAGCCACTATAGAAATCCATGTGGAAATTCCTCAAAAAGGTTGAAAGAAAATTTCCATGTGATATAGTTATACCACTCCTGGACATAATTTCAGTAGGCTCTATATCTTATCACCAAGATACACATTCACTTATACACATTCACTGTTGCTCTGTTCACCGTAGCCCAGAAATAGCCACAGCCATTTGTACTCTTCAACTATGAATGGAAAATGAAAATTTCAACTATGAATGGAAATGAATACACAACATTCTTCAGCTGTTAAGATAAATGGAATTAAAAAATTCATAAGAAGTATTCTGAGTGAAGTGAACTAGTCTAAGAAACACACATGGTACATGGTCTCTGTCTTAGGGTTTTTATTGTTTAAAGCCTTTGGAATGTAAGCAAAAAATATAGAAAATAAAAAAAAAGAATGAAAAAAGACACTATGAAGAAGGAAACTTTTATAAAGGAAAACGTTACTCTAGGCTAGCTACAATTCATAGGTTTAGTCCATTATCATCTTGGAAGGGAGCATGGCAGCACCCAGACACTCATGATGCTAGAGAAGGGATCAAAAGGTCTACATCTGGATCAACAGGCAGCAGAAAGAGAGAATGAGGCACTGGGCTTGACTTGAGCTTCTGAAATATCAAGGACCACTCCCAGTGGCATACTTCCTCTAACAATGCCACACTATTCCAATAAAGCTACATCTTCTTACAGTGCTACTATTCCCCATGAGCCCGTGTGTGTGTGTGTGTGTGTGTGTGTGTGTGTGTGTGTGTCTATGTATGCTAAATGTGAATCTTTATATACATGTGTTTAAATTGGAGTACCACTAGGAGTCAGGAAACCGGTGAGGATTCATATAGTGGCAGGAGATTTGAAGGGAAGTGGTAAAGAGCATAGATGATATGAAAGCAGGAAAGAGGAATAATGAAGGAAGGATTATATATTATATAAGGAATGAAGGAATAATAGGAAGGATTAAATGAGATGTCAGATGCAAGGACAGGGTAAAAATGAAACTTTGGGGAGTGATAATTAATATTAAAGTCCTTTGAAAATTTTTTCTGAATGTTTACCAGCATAAATGCTGCCTCAAATACATACATAAGCAGGGTTTAAATGGAATTACACTCTAAAGGTGGAAGAACAATGTCTCTCCTTGCTAACATAGACTATCAAATAAAAATATCCAGTGCAAGATATGGGTTCTCTGAAAAGTGTTGACTGGTGAAATCTTAGATCCCTGACAAACATTATATATTATTGCCATTGCTTATACTGGCCTAATATTTTTACATTGTTACTTGATACTGTCATCTACAAAGTTTGTGCTTGAGAATCATTTAATCAAGTTGCAAAACTAAAATCTCAAATAACCCTCATGTTTTAACTAATTTTATAGTTTTTTCCCCTGGGATGCATTCACAGTTATCCTGGGCTGTATGCAGGTGCATGTTGCTGGATATTTGAAATCACAAAAACAGATTTTTCACTATTCTTGGATCATTAGGGTTAATATCCAGAAATGCATCAGTTTTTACTGAATGAAACTGTTCTTTTTTTCTCTTGAAAACCTGTCTGTTGATATAAAGTTTTGACTATGTGATGGGCAGAAATTTGATTCCCGCTCATTTCCCCCTTTTGCAGTTTTCTTCCTGGAGACATGTTAACAAAATATATTCATCTCAGATACAATACTGGTGACAGAAACAAAACTGATAACCCTTAAGTCTAGCATAGTGAATCACAAAGTTATTTTACTGTGGATTACTTATAGATGGGTTTCTTATAGGGGCATTATAAATTAAAGGCAGCTTCATTGTCCAAAATGCCATACAAATCCAAGATATAACTCATACAAGCTGTATTCCTGGAGATTCCTGTGTAAATTTGTGTAAAATTAGCACAGGGTTGAGTGTGTTTCTCCCTAGAAGTCCATACCGGTTCTACAAATTTTGGGAGAGGGAATGGGAATCTTGTTACATTCAGGGAATTCCTGAGACTTGTGAGTTGTTTACCTTTTGACTTTTGCAAGTTGTATTCTCCTTCCTGAATCTTAATGATCCTCTTTCAAAGATGGAGTGCTCAAATCAGAGGAGATTGCTACACAATTTTTCATTATGACATGTACAGAACACAAACATATACACACAAACACACACACATATGCATACACACACATTACATATCACTTTTGGAAATAACATCTGTGCTTTCAGGTATCTTCTTAGGTTCTTGGATTATATTCCCCATAGATGAAGGAAACTGCTATAATTTAATTAATTTAAGCTCAGCTCAGTTAGTTTTATTTAAAGTTGATTAATCTTTATTATTATTATTATTAGTAGTAGTGTTATTATTATTATTATTAATTCTATATTCTTTGTTTACATTCCAAAGGCTTTACCCTTTCCCAGTTCCCCCCCTCACCATATGTCCCATAAGTCCTCTCCTTCCCACCTATTCACCAATCACCACCCCACTATTTCTCTGTTTTGGTACTCTCCTACCAAACTGGATCAAATCTTTTCAGGACCAGGGTCCTCTCCTTCCTTCTTCTTGGGAATCTTTTGACTTGCTAAATGTGCCTTGAGTATTCAGAGATTCTTGGCTCATTAATAACCACTTATCAGTGATTGCATTTCATGTGTATTCTTTTGTGATTGGGTTAACTCACTTAGGATGATATTTTCCAGATCCAACCATTTGCCTACAAATTGCATGAATTCATTATTTTTAATTGCTGAGTAGTATTCTATTGTATAAATATACCACATTGTCTGTATCCATTCCTCCTTTGAGGGACATCTGGGCTCCTTCCAACTTCTGGCTATTATAAATAAGGCTGCTATGAACATAGTGGAGCATGTGTCTTTGTTGTATGCAGGGGAATCCTCTGGGTATATGCCCAGGAGTGGTATGCCAGGGTCCTCTGGAAGTGACATGCCCAATTTTCTGAGGAACCACCAGACTGATTTCCAGAGTGGTTCTACTATCTTGCAATCTCACCAACAGTGGAGGAGTGTTCCTCTTTCTCCACATCCTCGCCAGCACCTGCTGTCTCTTGAGTTTTTAATCTTAGCCATTCTGACTGGTATGAGGTGGAATCTCAGGGTTGTTTTGATTTGCATTTCCCTGATGACTAATGATGTTGAACATCTCTTAAGGTGTTTCTCAGCCATCCGAATTTCTTCTGGTGACAATTCTTTGTTTAGCTCTGTACCCCATTTTTTAATAAGGTTATTTGATTCTTTGGGGTCTAACTTCTTGAGTTCTTTGTATATATTGGATATTAGCCCTCTGTCGGATGTGGGGTTGGTGAAGATCTTTTCGCAATTAGTTGGTTGCTGTGTTGTCCTTCTGACAGTGTCCTTTGCCTTACAGAAACTTTGTAATTTTATGAGGTCCCATTTGTCAATTCTTGATCTTAGAGCATAAACTATTGGTGTTCTGTTCAGGAATTTTCCCCCTGTGCCTATGTCCTCCAGGGACTTCCCCAGTTTCATTTCTATTAGTTTCAGTGTGTCTGGTTTTATGTGGAGGTCCTTGATCCACTTGGAGTTGATCTTAGTGCAAGGAGATAAGAGTGGGTCAATTCGCATTCTTCTGCATGTTGACCTCCAGCTGAACCAGCACCATTTGTTGAAAAGGCTATCTTTATTCCATCGGATGGTTGTGGCTCCTTTATCAAAGATCAAGTGACCATAAGTCTGTGGGTTCATTTCTGGGTCTTCAATCCTGTTCCATTGATCTGCTTGCCTGTTGCTATACCAATACCATGCAGTTTTTAATACAATTGCTCTGTAGTACTGCTTGAGGTACTGGGGATATTGATTCCCCCAGAAGTCCTTTTATTGTTAAGAATAGTTTTAGCTATCCTGGGTTTTTTGTTACTCCAGATGAATTTGAGAATTTCTCTTTCTAGATCTATGAATAATTGATTTGGGATTTTGATGGGGATTGCATTGAATCTGTAGATTGCTTTTGTCAAGATGGCCATTTTTACTATATTGATCCTGCCAATCCAAGAGCATGAAATATTTTTCCATCTTCTGAGGTCTTCTTTGATTTCTTTCTTCAAGGACTTGAAGTTCCTGTCATACAGATCTTTTACTTGTTTGGTTAGAGTTATGCCAAGGTGCTTTATGTTGTTTTTGGCTATTGTGAAGGGTGTTATTTCCCTAACTTCTTTCTCAGAAGAAACAGTCCTGTAAGTCCATGGGCCATTTTTAAGTTGGATAGGCTTTTCTTTTCTTGAGGTGTAAAGGCTATTTATGTATTTTGGATATTAGATCTTTATGAAATTTACAGTTTGTAATTATTTCCCCTCATTTTGTAAAGTTTTGTTCACTTTCTTGATGTCTTCTTGATCAACTAAATATTTGACTTTTAAGAAGTTAACTTTACCAACATTTTTTGTCTATTCTTGTATGTGCTTATAGTGTCTAACAATAGAATTAGGCATATAATGTCATGACATGTACACCTATGTCTGAGTAATTTTACAAATTTTGCTTTCATATTTTTAAGCTAATATAAAGTTTCTATTATTTAGGGTTTTTACTTTGTTTTTAAATCAGATATTTCCTTTGTTTATATTTCAAATGTTATCCCTTTTCCTGGTTCCCCCCAAACCGCCCTAACCCATCCCTCCTCCACATACTTCTATGAGGGTGTTCCCCACTCACCTACCCATTCCAACCTCCCCACCCTGGCGTTCTCCTACACTGAGGTATCAAGCTTTCTCAGGACCAATGACATCCCCTTCAGTTGATGCCCAAAAAGGCCATCCTCTGCTACATATAGGGCTGGAGCCATGGGTCCCTTCATGTGTACTCTTTGGTGGGCAGTTTAGGCCTGGGATCTCTGAGAGTGGGGTGGGGTCTGGTTGTTGGATATTGTTGTTCTTCCTATAGGGTTGCAAACCCCTTCCGCTCCTTCAGTTCTTTCTCCAACTCCTCCCTTGGAGAGCCCATGCTTACTCCAATGGGTTGACTGTGAGCATCTGCCTCTGTACTTGTCAGGCTCTGGCAGAGTCTCGCAGGAGACAGCTGTATCAGATCTCTAACAGTACCACTTCTTGACTTCCACAATAGTGTCTGGGTTTGGTGACTTTATATGAGATGGATCCTCATGTAGGGCAGTCTCTGGATGGCCTTTCCTTCAGACTATATTCCACACTTTATCTACTTATTTACTCCTATGAGTATTTTGTTCCTCCATCTAAGAAGTGCTCAATAACCCACACTTTGACCTTCCATCATCTTGAGCTTCATATGGTCTGTAAATTGTATTTTGGATATTCTGAAATTTTGGGCTAATATTCACTTATCAGTGAGTGCATAGCTTATTGATTGACCTAAAGGGGTGTGAATGATTATTTCAGTGTGAAAATAAAATATAATATTTAAATAATAATGTTAGAAGATAAAAACAAAGTAGAATGCTGGCACAATATATGGCTAAAATATTTAAAATATGAATAGCCTCTAGGATCTATCTAAAATATTTTTCATATTTAGTGGACGAAAAAATTCTAATTTTGATTATGATGAATTTATAAAATCATTTTAGAAGCCCGTGAGAAAAAATATTTTATAGATTAAGATTTAATCTTAATTACCAATTTTAAACATTCAGTTCTTATCATTCATTACTATTATCATATTATCAATTGTTTTAGATGTAAATAAAGTTGTTTTCACATTAAATAAACTATTTAATACATGATGCCTAGAAAAACAATACTGAAAACATTGAAACTCTTTTTAGATATTGGAAATTCTTTCATAAAATGTGGCAGTTTTAATTTTCATCTGATAATTTATTTCACATCTCTTTAGCAATATCAAGACAGTATTATAAATCTTATCAACATTTTCTAACTGTCAAGTCAACACACATACAGGTACTTTATAAGAAGTTTTTACATTGGATCAACATGTTAATTCATTCTTTGGCTCTGTGCTATATTGAATAATGAGAATAATTCCATATGTTTCATAATACTGTGTTCATTTTTTCTATGCTAATACAGACATTTCCCAGAAAGAACATACTTTCTCAGAGTTATAAATCTAAAGCCTTTCAGTGCCTTGCCACAACCTCTAAGAACCTCTACTGTACTTTGAAACCATTATGAAACTTTGCTGAGGTTTAATGACACTTCCATTTTAGTTTCAGCAATTGACTTAGAGTTTCTATAATGGAATCGAAGTTCTCATAATATTACAAGTTTGTACATATGAGCATGTCTTTATGTCATATAGACTAAGTAAAAAATATGGTGTATGATAATGAGCTGAAAGTTTGCAAGCCAGAAATATGAGTTTGGCATGACTGGCTATTTAATGTTTATATCTACACATTTCAAATAGCCATTATTGGATTCTGCATCAGAACTTAATAATATTCTCATCTGCAATGAGAATTCATCATCTAATGTAGAAATGTATTCTCTTGTGCCTATTAATCATGTCAAATCAAATGTATACTTTGTTTTAGGGTTCAAAACTTAATCAGATATTATTTATAAAACTATTAAGGTAGATACAGCTTTTCTAAAATGAGTTCTTTTAGTGTAAAAGATTAAAAGATTTAGAATACTTCTATGACTTCATTATGATATCTAGTTCTGAAGATATAAAGAGAAAATAAAAAACTGTTAGATAACTAAAGAATTTAGTAATGTATATATTAGATATTAGCCCTCTGTCGGATGAAGGGTTGGTGATCTTTTCCTGATTTGTTGGTTCCTGTTTTGTCCGTTTGACAGTGTTGTTTGCCTTACAGAAACTTTGTAATTTTATAAAGTCCCATTTGTCAATTCCTGATCTTTGAGCATAAACTATTGGTGTTCTGTTCAGGAACATTTCCCCTGTGCCCATGTGCTCGATGCTCTTCCCCAGTTTCTTTTCTATTAGTTTCAGTGTGTCTGTTTTTTTGTGTGGAGTTTCTTGATCTATTTGGAGTTGAGCTTAGTACAAGGAGATAAGAATGGATTGATTTGCATTCTTCTGCATGCTGACCTCCAGTTGAACCAGCACCATACTGAAAAGGCTATTTTTTCTCCCACTGGATGGTTTTAGCTCCTTTGTCAAAGATCAAGTGACCACAGGTGTTTGGGTTCATTTCTGGGTCTTCAATCCTTTTCCATTGATCCACCTGTCTGTCACTGTACAATACCATGCAGTTTTTAACACTGTTGCTCTGTAGTACTGCTTGAGGTCCGGGATACTGATTCCCCCATAAATTATTTCACTGTTGAGAATAGTTTTAGTTATCCTGAGTTTTTTGTTATTCCAGATGAATTTGAGAATTGATCTTTCTAACTCTATGAAGAACTTCAAATGGCTGAGAAGCACTTTAAGAAATGTTCAACATCATTAGTCATTAGGGAAATGCAAATCAAAACAACCCTGAGATTTCACCTCACACCAGTCAGAATGGCTAAGATTAAAAACTCAGGAGACAGCAGATGTTGGCGAGGATGTGTAGAAAGAGGAACATTCCTTCAGTGCTGGTGGGATTGCAAGCTGGTACAACCACTTTGGAAATCAGTCTGGTGGTTCCTCAGAAAATTGGGCATGACAGTTCCGGAGGACTCTACTATACCACTCCTGGGCATATACCCAGAGGATTCCCCGGCATGCAATAAGGACACATGCTCCACTATGTTCATAGCAGCCTTATTTATAATAGCCAGAAGCTGAAAAGAACCCAGATGTCCCACAATGGAGGAATGGATACAGAAAATGTGGTATATTTATACAATGCAATACTACTTCAGGTATTAAAAACAATGAATTCATGAAATTCTTAGGCAAATGGTTGGATCTGGAAAATATACTAAGTGAGGTAACTCATTCACAAAAGAACACACATGGAATGCAATCACTGATAAGTGGATATTAGCCCAGAAGCTCTGAATACCTAAGATATAATTCACATATCAAATCATTCCCAAGAAGAAGGAAGGAGAGGGCCCTGGTCCTGGAAAGGCTTGATCCAGCATTGTAGAGGAGTACCAGGACAGAGAAATGGGAAGGGTTGATTGGGGAATGGTAGAGGGAAGAGAGCTTATGGGACTTATGGAGAGGGGGGAACCGAGAAAGGAAAAACCATTTGAAATGTAAACAAAGAATATAGAAAATAAAAAAAACACAGTATTATGAATACATGATATAATAGAGATTGAATCATCAGAAGTAAAGTATTTTTTATATTATGTCCATGTGATTGAAAGGAATCAGAGGCAGCTTTACATATTTACAAAGAAAAGATAGTTTGTTTAATATACTCTTTTTTCCTTTTATTAAAATATCTATTTTTCATAAAGTATAAACTGATAATGGTTTTTCTTCCCTTGGCTCTCTCAGTCTCTCCCTACCTCCCTTCTGTTCTGAACTGTATCTTTTCTGTCTCTCATTAGAAATCAAACATGTATCAAATGAGTAATAGTAAAATAAAATAACTAAAACTCAAACAATCAGAATATGATAAAACAACCAAAGAATAAAAGAGACAAAGAAAAATCACAAGAAATGCATATAGTCAGAGACACAGATATTTACATGCATAGGAATCCCATAAAAAGTACAAACTGGAAGCCATAATATATATCCAAAGGAACTGTAAGGTTAAAAAAATGCCCTGAGACAAAGAATCTTCAAACAGGCTGTTGAGTTCACTTTGTGTTGGCTATCTACTGCCAGGCATGATATCTACATGAATGAGCGGTTTCTTCATCAGTGAGGCTCTCTTGGCCCAACAATTTTAATGCAGAATTCTACCAGATTGTAAAAGAAGAGTTAAGCCCTGTACTCCTCAAGTTATGTTACAAAGTAGAAAGAATGTAGAACCAATACAACATTGCTCAATTCCTTTCATGAGGCCAAAGTTATTCTGATACTTAAATGACATAAAAACACAATAAAGAAAGGGAATCATGGAACAGTTTTGCTCATGAACATAGATGCGAATTTATTAATAAAATGCTTTCAAACTGAATCCAAGAGTACATAAAAAGATCATCTATCATAATCACTTAACTTTTATCACAGAGATGCAGGGATGTTTCAACTTTATAAAAAACAGATAAATGTAAACCAACATATAATTAAACAGAAAGACAAAAACTACATAATCATCTCAGTAGCTGCAGAAAAATCCATTGACAAAACACCATACCCATTTATCCTGGAGATATTAGGGATACAAAAGATATACCTTAATATAATGCAGGCAATTTAGAGCAAGCCCATACCCCAAATCAAATTAAACAGGAGAGAAACTCAAAGCAATTTCACTAAAATCAGGAATGAGACATGGAACAAGAGAAAGTTGTTCATTCACTCCATACCTATTCAAAATAGGATTTGAAATTAGCTAGATCAATAAGACAACTGAAGAACAAGATGACAAATTGGAATTAGAAGGAATCCAAGTATGCCTATTTGCAGATGATTTGAGCATGTACAGAAATGCCCCTAAAAAATCTGCAGTGAAACTACTACAACTGATAAGTATTTTCAGCAAAGTAGCAGGATACAAAAGTAACACAAAACAATCAGTAGCCTTCCTATATACAGATGAAAATGGATTGAGAAAGACAACAAGGAAAAAACACCTTTCACAATAGCCTCAAAAATATAAAATATCTTGGGGTAACTCTAATCAAGCAAGTGAAAGACTTGCATGATTAAAAATGTTATGACAATGCTAAAAGAATTTAAAGGAAATACAAGATGAAAAGATCTTCCATGTTTATGAATCAGTAGGATTAATATAGTAAGAATTATCATCCTACCAAAAGCAATCTACAGATTGAATGCAATCCCTATCAATATTCCAACATAATTTGTCATAGATCCTCAAAGGACAATTTTCAACTTTTTAAGGAAACACAAGAAACCCAGGATAGCTAAAATACAGTTGAATTATAAAAAAAACTGCTGGAGGTATCACCATCCCTTGACTCAAATTATACTACAGAGCTGTAGCAATAAAAATAATGTGGTCTTCATATAAAAACAGTCATGTTGATCAATAGACAGAACCAAGACAAGGAAATAAGTCCACATATGCATGGATACCTGTTTTGATAAAGAAGCCAGAAAACCACACTGGAGGAAAGATAGCATCTTCAAAAAACCAAACATGTTGGGTAAATTGAATGGCTTTTTGAGAAGATTCCAAATAGATTCAGACTTATCTACCTTTACAATCATAACCCCATGTGGGTCAAAGAATTCAACGTAAAATCAGATAACCTGAAACAGATAGATTAATAAGTGGGGAACAGTTTTGAACTCATTGGCACAGGACAAGACTTTATGAACAGAACATTGAGAGCATAGACACTAAGATGAAAATCTAATAAATGGGACCTCATTAAATGGAAAAGGTTTTATACAGCAAAAGACATAATCATTTGGACAAAGAAGTTGCCCACCGAGTGGTAAAAGATCTTTACCAACTATACATGTGATAGCAGCCTGATATCCAAAATATATAAAGAACTAAAAAAAATGGACATATAAAACAAAATCCATTAGAAATGAGTTCTCAAAAGAGGGAATTCAAATGACTGACAAATATTCAAAAAATGTACGACATCCTTAGCCATCAAGGAAATACAAATCAAAAGTACTTTAGGACTTCATCTTATACCAATCAGAATAGTTAAGAACAATAAATCAAATGACAACTCATCCTGGTAAGGATGCCTTAGATTAAGGGGATCACTTTAGTTATTCATGGGAATGCAAACTTGTACAGGCAATTTGGAAATCTGTGTGGCAGTTCATCAAAACTGGAATTGGTCAACTTTAAGATCCTACTACACTACTCTTAATCTTATATTGAAAGAATGCTTCACCCTACTAAGAAGACAATTGTGTCAGGAGCCATAATGGGACAAGCTAATATACTAGCAGATGTTCATCCTGAAATGCCTGCCTCGGATTATTATATAATCTGCGACAGGTGAGCCCCCATTCAGCAAGGCTGTGGGGGACTAATTTTAGGAAAGATTTCCTGCTATTTATATGCTTTTCCTGTTGTTATTATTATTATACATTTATAATAATCAATAGTAATAGCACATTCCTTTGGAGCAGATCCTTGCAGATCCATGAAGATGTCTTATAGTGATGCTATGTAGACAAATAGATGACTTTAGTTTTAATGATGATCCTATAAGAATTCCTAAAATTATATCTGTGATTACTAAGCTCTTTTCTAATGGGACTGCTACTAGATCCCTCCTATAGCCAAACTGCAATGAGAACTCTGCCAGTCTCCTAAGTGTCACAAGTTAATTGCTCTTAGATGGCAACCAGACTTTCTCCTACTCAGAGCACATTCCAAGAGGTTGTAAAACAATTAACTAAAGGTCATAAAAAGGGAACTAGGATTTATTATAGGTGTTAGGACAGAAGGTAAAATATTGACTGGGTTTTTCTATACAAAACGTCACTTATAACTTAGTTATGGTTTTAAACTTTCTACGAACCTGTAGAGAAGACAAGTGATAGCTAGATAATTACTCCTAATGGATATGTATGTAAACATTCTCTGTTGTAAGCTTCTATTTCAATTTAGGACTTGGTTTTCTGTGTGAACTTATGATGAACTTTGTAACATGTGATCATGCATTCGGAAAGACGTTTAAGGGCTGAGGACAAAGAGAAGTCAGACCAGAAGAACTGAATGAGAGGGACAGAGCTGAGAGGAGAACTGAACTGAGGAGAAGTTTTTTAGTCAGAAGAGAACAAGACTAGAAGGATAATGCAGAGTGGAATAACTTAGAAACTATAGGTAACATAAACTAACTAAGAGAATAACAATGTGCAGGAGGCAGAGAGAAAGAGGAAAAAAGAAGATGTTGCAGAGAGTAGAAGGAGCAAGCAGGCTTCTCCTTACCATTGGAAAGGACAGGTCCCATGGCAAGGACAAAGCAGGCTTAGTCTTATTAAGAGAAACAAAGTCTTTTTCTTACAAACATGGATTTAATTCATTTAGCATTGAAAGGATGGAAGCTTTTTCTTTCTCCATGCAATAAATATCGTAGTCCATCTTTTATCCAGAATGAGTGAGTTCTTTCTGCACCGGTGCTTGGTCTTTGCTCCATATGCATATGTAAGTATGGATGTGTGTGTAAGAATGCAATTGTGGGAATGTATGCATGTATGTGTGTAAGTATGAAATTGTGAGAATGCATGCAAGCTGGGCCCAGCTGACTGCGTGAAAGATGTATGTATGAATCTATGTATGAAGATGTATGAAGATGTATGTGTGAATTTATGTGAGATTATGCATATTCACGTATGTAGAAATTTTTTCTGTCTACAAGTGTTATTCTCTTCTCCAGGTTCATTAGAAGTTTATTGCTCCTAACTTCCCCCCTAGACTGACAAGCAAGAGGCATCTGGACAATAGGGAAAAGGCTCTAGCAATTAACCCTTTACTTAATCTCCTGCTGTTTTAGGATGAGGTGTTAAATACCTGAGACTGCAGTCTCTGGCTCCAGAGGAACACAGAAGGCAGGTCAGCTATGTTAGCCTAGTAACTTAGATTTAGATAAGTAAACCTTTTATTATACAACAACCCTAAACTTTCCGTAAGACAAAGTCTTACCCCCACCGAAGCTTCCCCCCTCCGCTGCCTCAAGAAGGACCAAGAAGAAACACCTTTGCTGGGGTTGGCTCCCAGCATTATTAATGGCGCCTTGAACAGGGACTTCTTGAGGTAAGTCCCCAAAATTCTGTATGTAACTGGGAAAAGCTAGAATCTCGTCTAAAAGGAGAGGCGAGTAATGTGTGTGTCGGGCTTGAAAGAAAGCCCCCCCTGCTTGAGAGAAAGCAGCCCCCCCTCGGCTTGAAAGAAAGCCCCCCCTGCTTGAGAGAAAGCAGCCCCCCCTCGGCTTGAAAGAAAGCCCCCTCTGCTTGAGAGAAAGCAGCCCCCCCTTGGCTTGAAAGAAAGCCCCCCCTGCTTGAGAGAAAGCAGCCCCCCTTGGCTTGAAAGAAAGCCCCCCCCCTGCTTGAGAGAAAGCAGCCCCCCTTCGGCTTGAAAGAAAGCCCCCCCTGCTTGAGAGAAAGCAGTTGTCCACACCCTTGCTTGAAAGAAAGCAATCCCAGGCCTGAAATAAGGTCTCACAACCCCACCCCCACCCCTAGCCTGAAAGAAGGCACTCTGATCGGTTGTTGTTAATTAGCTCTAAGAGTTAAATCTAGATGTTTGGCCTGAAAGAAGGCATCTAGTAGGTTATTGATAATTACATAGCTGTTTTCACTTATAGTAGTTTTATTGGCTTGTATTAAACACTGGCCTGCATTCTGATATTGTTCCTGTTACGTGTAAATTGTTTGTAGCTATCAGGGGAGATTCCAACAACTACTGCTAACATCAACCTGAATCAGCATGGGTCAAAGTGAATCTAGAGACAGAGTTTTTTTATAGGTATTGTAAAGTATACTCTCCAGAAAAAAGGCATTGAGGTTAGCACTAGCCAGCTGACTGACTTTCTTCAGTTTGTACAAACAGTCAGTCCCTAGTTCCCAGAAAGGGGTACATGGGAGAAAGTAGGGTTAGATAGTAAAAACTGGTTTCAGAGACTGGAGGATTAGGTATGCTTCTTATAGCGTTTGCTATTTGGAATGCGCTTAGGAAGGCATTAGCAGATGATGTAAAAGTCATATGAATTCAGGAAACAGATTCACCTCCTTGTGAGGGCACCCTGTTACTACAGTCTCACTCAGGATGTAAGAAAAGTGTTTATGCCTTGACAGAAAAGTCTGAGAAAAGTAATTCAGGAGAAAATAGTAATGAGTCAGGAGAGGAAATATCAACTTCAGAGGAGGAATCTAACTCCGAAAAGAAAGTAGCAAAATATCATAATCATAAATGGCCTACCATGCAGCATTTAAATATAAGTCATTCCACAAGACCCCTTAAACAACTTAAAAAGAAACTAAAGGGGCCTACGGGAACTGCTGCTGGTGTACCTCAAACTCAGCAACAGGGTAAATCGGTAGACTGTTTCCCAACGAGTATGGAGAATAACAAAGAAGACAATGGTCACTTATGGGAACCTTTGGCATTTAAATTGCTTATGACCCCTCATGACTGGTTTTAAATAGCCAGAGCCTGTCTAACTAAATATGAATTTTTACTGTGCATAGATATTTAAAAAAATAGAGAGAAAAGAAAAAAAAGAAAAGAAAAGAAAAGAAAAGAAAAGAAAAGAAAAGAAAAGAAAAGAAAAGGAAAAAGTCAATTTTCAAACTTTTAAAGCCTCTTCTAAAATAAAGACCTACTAACTGGATAATAAAAAAGACTGGATGTTTTTCCGGGAGAAGCTCTGTTTATATATTTACAGGACCCTGTAGATGCCAGACCAGCTGATTGTGCTAGACCCTCTCCAGGGACAGAGATTTCCACACCTGCCACTTCCTTCAAGCGTACTTCAGAGCCATCACCATCTGCAGACCCCAGTGACCCCAGCAAAAGAAGACACTGAAGACACAGTTCCTGATTGCATCTAATTGGACTTTTAATTCTATACCCAGGGGATACAGGGGATATAAAATTGTTAAATATAAATCTGTTATCTATCATTTTCTACTAGAATGCTATTTTGACCTATTGTACAATATCACCATTGTGTCATACCTTTTTGTTCATTGTATACCAGCTGCTTTATATTTTGTCACCTATTACTTTCTCACTGTCTTGATGTAATGCTTTTGCTTTGTCTGCTTTGGTATAGACTGTAAATTTTCTTTCTTGACCTAAGAGATTTATTACTGGGCTTATCTTAGACATTACTGCTTTAATTGCTATCTTAGGGTGAGTTGCATTTTCTGCTGCCTCCCTAGTCCAACAGATTTACACTGCTAACCACTTTTATTCATTGACAAAAATTATTTCTTTAGCACTGATTACTCAGGATAGAATTGATAGAGGTTTAACAGATAGAGCCAATGCTCTAGAGGGAACCATGCTTTACATAGGAATTAAGGCTCAAAATATTTAAATAGTTTAACTACTTCATGTCATGCCAATTTTAAGTGGATTTATGTCACCCCTCGGCCCTACAATGAGTCAGAAATGTCTTAGAAACGGATAAAAGCACATCTACATGGTGTGTGGAACATTTCACAATTTGCTATTGATATGGACACTTTGCATTCCAAGATCAGTGCCATCAGTCTTTCCAGACTTAAGAGTTCTTCAGCAGCAGAACTGGCTGATTATTTTTCATACTCAATCATATATTTTGTTAAGGATAATTCTTTATGGAATTTTCTTATAAATTTGGGAATTATTATAGGATTAGTTATCTTGCTTCTGTTTCTTCTTCCAGTCATCTTCAAGTGTTTAGGGTCTGCCATTAAGGATTGCTCAAAGAGAGATATATACGCTTCATTTATATTATTCGAAGGGAAGAGATGTCAGGAGCCATAATGGGACAAGCTAATATACTAGCAGATGTTCATCCTGAAATGCCTGCCTCGGATTATTATATAATCTGTGACAGGTGAGCCCCCATTCAGCAAGGCTGTGGGGGACTAATTTTAGGAAAGATTTCCTGCTATTTATATGCTTTTCCTGTTGTTATTATTATTATACATTTATAATAATCAATAGTAATAGCACATTCCTTTGGAGCAGATCCTTGCAGATCCATGAAGATGTCTTATAGTGATGCTATGTAGACAAATAGATGACTTTAGTTTTAATGATGATCCTATAAGAATTCCTAAAATTATATCTGTGATTACTAAGCTCTTTTCTAATGGGACTGCTACTAGATCCCTCCTATAGCCAAACTGCAATGAGAACTCTGCCAGTCTCCTAAGTGTCACAAGTTAATTGCTCTTAGATGGCAACCAGACTTTCTCCTACTCAGAGCACATTCCAAGAGGTTGTAAAACAATTAACTAAAGGTCATAAAAAGGGAACTAGGATTTATTATAGGTGTTAGGACAGAAGGTAAAATATTGACTGGGTTTTTCTATACAAAACGTCACTTATAACTTAGTTATGGTTTTAAACTTTCTACGAACCTGTAGAGAAGACAAGTGATAGCTAGATAATTACTCCTAATGGATATGTATGTAAACATTCTCTGTTGTAAGCTTCTATTTCAATTTAGGACTTGGTTTTCTGTGTGAACTTATGATGAACTTTGTAACATGTGATCATGCATTCGGAAAGACGTTTAAGGGCTGAGGACAAAGAGAAGTCAGACCAGAAGAACTGAATGAGAGGGACAGAGCTGAGAGGAGAACTGAACTGAGGAGAAGTTTTTTAGTCAGAAGAGAACAAGACTAGAAGGATAATGCAGAGTGGAATAACTTAGAAACTATAGGTAACATAAACTAACTAAGAGAATAACAATGTGCAGGAGGCAGAGAGAAAGAGGAAAAAAGAAGATGTTGCAGAGAGTAGAAGGAGCAAGCAGGCTTCTCCTTACCATTGGAAAGGACAGGTCCCATGGCAAGGACAAAGCAGGCTTAGTCTTATTAAGAGAAACAAAGTCTTTTTCTTACAAACATGGATTTAATTCATTTAGCATTGAAAGGATGGAAGCTTTTTCTTTCTCCATGCAATAAATATCGTAGTCCATCTTTTATCCAGAATGAGTGAGTTCTTTCTGCACCGGTGCTTGGTCTTTGCTCCATATGCATATGTAAGTATGGATGTGTGTGTAAGAATGCAATTGTGGGAATGTATGCATGTATGTGTGTAAGTATGAAATTGTGAGAATGCATGCAAGCTGGGCCCAGCTGACTGCGTGAAAGATGTATGTATGAATCTATGTATGAAGATGTATGAAGATGTATGTGTGAATTTATGTGAGATTATGCATATTCACGTATGTAGAAATTTTTTCTGTCTACAAGTGTTATTCTCTTCTCCAGGTTCATTAGAAGTTTATTGCTCCTAACTTCCCCCCTAGACTGACAAGCAAGAGGCATCTGGACAATAGGGAAAAGGCTCTAGCAATTAGCCCTTTACTTAATCTCCTGCTGTTTTAGGATGAGGTGTTAAATACCTGAGACTGCAGTCTCTGGCTCCAGAGGAACACAGAAGGCAGGTCAGCTATGTTAGCCTAGTAACTTAGATTTAGATAAGTAAACCTTTTATTATACAACAACCCTAAACTTTCCGTAAGACAAAGTCTTACCCCCACCGAAGCTTCCCCCCTCCGCTGCCTCAAGAAGGACCAAGAAGAAACACCTTTGCTGGGGTTGGCTCCCAGCACAATTGCTCTTCCATGTTCATTGCTTCTCTATTCATAAGCACCAGAAACTGGAAACAACCTAGATTTCTGCCAATAGACAAGTTGGTAATGGAAATATATATTTATACAATGGAATATTACTGGGCTATTTAAAAATGAAATCATTGGAGACTCAATGCCCCAATGGAGGGTTGTGGGTGGGTGGGTGGTGGAGCAACCTCACAGAAACAGGAGGGAGGGGAATGGGATAGGGGGTTGCAGAGGGGAAGCCTAGAAGGAGAATAACATTTGAAATATAAGGAAATAAAATAACCAATAAAAATAAAAATAAAAATATAATTAAAAATTGAAATCATGACATTCACAAGTTGTAATGTAAATGCTTATTTTATTTCCTTAGATGAAGTGGAAAAATGAGAGCCATACTGAATCTTTACCAATACATGGCTTGGGCTAGGCCTAGAGTGTTTCTCTCTTCTAACTGTCCTTAGGCCTAGGTCTGGAAGCTTCCATCCTGTACACCATCCTATTTTCTCCAAGTCCAGACCCTTAAGGCTTCAGCTTCCAGACTCTGTCTGCTAACCTAGGCCTAGAATGTTTCAGCTTCTGAGATTTACTGCTAAATAAGGTCACCTTTTCTATCCTTTTCTGAACTCAAACTGGCTGTTTCAACTCAGCTGTTCTGGCACATACTCCTTTCCAAGCTGACTGATTCAAACTGGCTTCTCTCAACTTCTGATTGAATTGCTCTGATTTTCTTTAAACTAACTCTAACAATGTGCTTTAATCTTCTTTCTTCTTCTATGACTCATTCGGTCTTCATCTGTGTCTGTCTTGTTTCTTTGCAGCCTGTCTCTAGAACAATCCAGGTAAATACTGCCTCTGAATGCTACCAACTAACTACTATGAACTGAACTCCAAGGCATTGCCTCTCAACTGACTTAACTTTCAAACATGGCTTCCTTCTGCAAGCAAAATTAATCTTCGCTGTTTTGGATTAATGCTATGTACTAAGGCAATGTCTGCATTCTAGCCAGATGAAATAAAAGTTTATCATTCCAGCTGGATCACACAGACTTAGAAATTCTTTGGATATGATCCCTTTCCAGAGCAGCAATATTGCTAGGTTAAAATTCCTCTAAAATATGTAAATGAAAAACCCCAGAATATCAAACAGGGTATGTATTCACTTATATTTGGATGTTATCTCTTAAGTCATTTATAAGGTAGCTACAATCTATACAACTGTAGATGTTACATAGAGAGTAATGATCCAGGGAACAACAATGTATCTCTCTAAGAAAGGGAAAAAAGAATAAATTGTTACATTTAGACAAGTGGGAGGACTTGAATTGAAGGATAAAACAAAGGAGGAGGGAAGAGGAGGGCAATTAAAACAAAGGCCCATCTGAGGGGTCATTTGGATACCTAATACAGTAGAAGCTTCCTAAAATATATACCTATATGGTGATCTAATCACCAAATAAGAGGGGGAGACAGACCCCAACTTGACATGTTACATCACTAAATGAAATTTCCAGTGCTGGGAATGGATTACATCTGATGGAGTTGTTAGCCAAATGGGTCCCATGGGAACCCCTAAATAACTCAAGTTTTGACAAAGCTATTGGTTAGTTTCTACAAAGTCACAGCAGGACCACTGTCACTGAAGCCAACATCTACACAACCCATTGAAGAAGAGAAGTCAAGTTCTGATCTACCTGGAGCCTTTACCCCTATACACTAGTGGTACTAGAAGGTACTCTGTATGCTACTGAAGGAGAAATGTAAACACCAACTGAGTACATAGCCTTCAATCTATAAGAGTGGCATTCCTTCAAAATACACTGGCACAACATTGGCACAGAGTTTGTGGGAGTAACCAACCAATATCTCACTTGAGTTAAAGTCCACTCTGTGGGATGGAGCCCATGTACAATGCTGCTTGCTGGTGAAGAACCTGAGACTAGATAGTCATAGGACTTAGGGAAAAGACAAATACTGCTTTTCTTCTAAAGGAATGTAGCAATAAAATGACTACTAATGACAGTGTAGTCATAGATCCCGTGCCTTGCTCATCCATAATCAAAGAAGCTTTCTCCTATAGCAGATGAGCACAAATATATAGACCCACAGCCAATATGAAAACTGAAAGACCATGAAACACTAAGTCCTAAAATGGATGTCTTAATCAAATTCCTTCCTTCAGACCTCAGGGAACTCACATTGGGAAAGAGAGCAAGATCAAGAGGAGAATGGGGACACCAAAGAATCAAGCAAGGTCCTCTAGAAACAACAAGGTTAGTGTGCATGTGAACTTTCAGAGACTGTGGCAGCATTCACAGAGTCTGTACCAATGGGTTCATGGATGTGAAAAGACAAATGGACATATGCCCCCATTCCTAAGGCAAAAAAAAAAAAAAAAAAACAACTCTGATTGCTACCCACCTAGAAATTAAGATACTTATTGATGACTAAGACTCAGAGGTAGAAATCATCTTCTGACCATTTAAAACTTTATTATATATGTGTATAAACCAGGCTACTTTAGCTTTAGGGATAGAAAGAGAAAAGCTTTTCTTGTAATGTCTTCTCATGAATTAGTTCAGCTTGTCCTCACTCATTTTCACATTAATGGGATCTTAGGCAGAGGGACACTAAAAATGATAATATATGGAACAAGTATCAAATGTTTCTATACTTCAGTTTCCTTACCTTATAAAAGATTCATACTAATATATCACTTGTCCAAAGGCAAGGAAGTTTTACGGTCCTATCTTTTTCTATGATCTTTGGTTCTATAATTGATAAAATGGTAAGAGATCTCATTAAATGACCATTTCCTGAGACCAAAAATATTACTGCATCAAAATTTTAGGATGGCCTATGATGCAAGTCTATTGTATTTCATTGTCTAGCATATATGCCTTTAATGAGTACCTCATTGAAACTTTGAAACATGGATTACATATCAAATTTTTATATCTCCTGAACTCATGTTTTGAATGATTAGTATATTAAAGGTTTAAATTCTTATTTTTTATTTATTTTTTTATTTATTGGATATATTCTATATTTACAATTCATTTCCCTTTTTCTGGTTCCCCACCCCCAAAGGTCCCACATGCCCTTTTCCCTCCCCCTGCTCCCTCATCCACCCCCTCCCACCTCACCGTTCTTGTACTCCCCCACAATGATGTTTTGGTCCATTCTAGCACCAGTGTCCGCTCCTTTCTTCTTGTGAGACATCACTTGATATGTGATTTATGTCTTTGGTGTTCCAAGCTTCTAGGCTAATATCCACTTATCAGTGACTGTATACCATAGGTATTCTTTTGAGACTGGGTCACCTCACTTAGTATGACGTTCTCCAGCTCCATCCATTTCTCTAAGAATTTCATGAATTCATTGTTTCTAATGGCTGAATAGTACTCCATTGTATATATATACCACATTTTTTGTATCCATTCCTCTGTTGAGGGACATCTGGGTTCTTAAAGGTTTAAATTCTAAGAAATAAAACAAAATCAATTTTTGTCAGCAGTATCACAATCAAAAACTTTGTCACACTTTTTAAAAAAATGTTCTGACTTTTTAGTTCCTTGACACAGAAAAGACAAGAATTTGTGTTCAGCAAGAGTTTTTAAATCACTGCACTCACTCCATGGTTTTATCTGTTCTGAGTAAGTGTCTATTATATTTAGCAGAAGGATAATTAGTGAATAGTTTTTCCCTTATCTTTTAGTGCTGGGACACCTCTGTGGTGTACTACCATGGTGGTACCTATAATGAAAATGATGATTCAAGATCTCTGGTTCATTCTGTCCAAATCATGTGAACTGGATCAAGTTAATAGTATATTTGAAACTATTCTAATATGATTGCACTTGGAGTGCTGATATAGCTATGATGTCCTGGCAAGTTCAGTCAATTACTTCATCAATATATATATATATATATATATATATATATATATATATATATATATATCTGATTCAGTGACAAAGAATCAATTATAAACACACTTACAGCACCTGCTTTAGTAAACTTTATTTTTTTTACACTAGTTGCTTTGCATCTATTAAGGCATACATATAACAAAGTTATGTTGAACCTTTCACTATTAACATGTTGTGTTACACATTAAATATTAAATTCAAGGGACAGTTTTTATTTTCAATTAGAGTATTTTCTAATTAATTAGACACTTAGAAAATCATGTCACTTTGTTGATAGATGGAGCACAGTTTTTACAATTTTTAGAACTTCTGTCTGAATTTTTGGCTCACTTTCATTTCATTTAGGGTCATATTACAATTTTTATTAATTGGTTAAAGCAGTTACCATAGAGGAAATAGTTAAAACAAGTGTGCTGATTATCAGATTTAAATACAGATTCCTTACTTTTAAAAAATAATCTTTGACATATTTTTTACAATGTATTGTACTTGGTTAATACTTTACAGAGTATAAAAAGAGACATAGGGCTACAAACCTTGTGTCTAGTTCTGCTAAAATTCTATTTTTGAAAGACAGCTTCTGAAATGCTTTAACTAAACAGAGACCAAACAAGGCCTTACATTTGCAACTTTCTAAGACTTTTGTAAAATGATTGAACATTTATTTAATCTTTGTCACTGGCTCAACAACTTTTGTTTTGAAATAAAATATTATGGGATTATGATAGTGCCTGGAAAACACAGAAGAATATGACTTGACATTTCATATAGACTGCTGAAGTGAAGTATTGGTTCATTTGGAAGACTTAAATATTGTTTCTGAGTTGGCATAACTCATAACTCCCAGATGGAACTGTTGCATATAACAGAGCCAAACCACCCAATTGGAAAACTAAGAAATATGATTTAAGTTAACTAAGTCAATTGGAGGACTATCTGTCACCTGTAAAAGATTCTATCCAGAAGTGGAGGAAAAAGTTTTTATTAAATATTTTCTCTGCCTGGGCTACCCATTAATAATTGTCTCTGTGCTTTAGTGTGGACTTGAAACTTGTATCTTATGCATGTCGTTTTGGATTAGGTTGTTCTTTAAAAATTAAGCTTTATGTTCCTTTTTTTCCTTCCAAGAATTTATTATTCTATAAATGGAGTATTAGTTGCAATATTTATATAAATGAACATAGAACTGGTCAGGGGAAAAACAGTTTGAAGTGTCAAGGCCTTTGTAATTGCATGGAGACTCCTAGGACACACCTGCTGTCTTTGATTTAATGAAATTGCTGGCTAGGCCTTTGTGCCATGTTTACAAATTAAAAAATCCTAAAAGGAAAGTCAGAGCTCCCTCCTCTGTGCCATCTTCTGAAATACTTGTCTCCCACATACTCACTAATCAAATTCACTTGTTTTATAGATAGATATTTAATAAACCAGGGAAATAATTTCAAACATATCATAATAAGGTTTCATGTCAGTAGTTTTACTCTATTAATTTTTTTGGCTAATGATAAATATAATTTGTTTCGATGTACAATATGATGGGAATAATTAAAGGATCAAAGTTTCTTTGAACTAAGTATTTCAACCTCAGGGCTAACAAAGTCTCTAGATGTTTAATATTAAGCAAATAAAATTTAAATACAAAATGAGCTATATCATCATATGATATTGGGAATGATTAAGTTTTGATATAATTAATTTCATATTCATTATTCTGTTCTTAAAAGATGCTTTTGGCAGCATTCAAGTTGGAAGGAAAAGAAATTGTTAAGATGAAAAAGTATGCACATTTCAAAAGCTTTGTAGATCATATAATCCTTCAACTTTCTGATCATTCTACTGGAACAATTAGAGATTGAAGCTGCTGAATTAAAAAGAAAATGTAATGGATAGCTTATTAAAATTGCATGTTGATGAAATCACAACACCTCAATATGTATCTCAATATAGTTCGGAGAAACACTTCACCTGCTCAGGAAACTACTGAAACACTCCAGTAACTACACCTGCTTTAGCCATGGTAGAAAACCTTATGTTTGGTATTTCTTGCTTATAAGAGGACCATCTCCAGAGACAAATCATTTTAAGATGTTAGTAGTCAACTGTTTTAACTTATACTATTGTCTGTCTTAACCTCATATATAAATTATGCTAACACAAAAAACACAGAAACATCTCCATATTTATTCAAGAGGAAGTATGAAGCATAGTTGTTACCTTTAATTTCTGCTATGGACTTAACTACATAAAGTATCTAGCTCCTTTTCCTATTGTGAAGTCCTAATTTACAAGGTTTGATATATGAAGATGAGACTCCATTAGATTAGGTTAGGTTAGGTTAGATTGAGTTAAACTAATGAGAGTGGGCATTTATCATGGGATTAGTTTCCTTAGAAGTGGTACCTTTTTGTCTTTTTCTGTGAGCATTTGCTGAAGAAAGACCAAGGGCACATATACCAAGCAGATGGCCATCTGTTAGAAGATGCTGCCATTCCAGTCTCAAACTTTCAATCTTCATGACTGTGAGAGAAAAATTGACATTAAGCTTTCATATCTATGTTATTCTGTTATGGTATCTCAACTCAACCAGTACAAATTTATATGTTGTATCTGTATCTACATCTATATCTACCGCTATCTATATAATGTATATCTATGTCATAAATGTCATCTATTATTAAATCAGCTTTATCTATATCATAAATATTTATACCATCTCTATCTCTCTGTCTCTGTCTCTCTCTCTCTCTCTGTCTCTCTGTCTCTCTGTCTCTCTCTCTCTCTCTGTGTCTCTCTGTGTCTCTCTGTCTCTCTCTGTCTCTCTCTCTCTGTCTCTCTCTGTCTCTCTCTGTCTCTCTCTCTCTCTCTCTCTATATATATATATATATATATATATATATATATATGCATGTTATGTCTGGAATTGGTGTGTGCCTTGTTGAATTATGATCTAATTTTGTTCTTATAATTCCTTGATATTCCAGCATTTCTCCCTTATGAAATGGAAATGTTTACTCTGTGCCATTTTATATTGGAAATACATAACTTGGCTTTTGATTTTACATTGCATCACACTTTAGAGATTCCCTTAAGTCTTAGGAATGACTTAGACTTTGCACTTTTGAACAATGTTGAAATATCTAAAGACTATAGAGACTTTTGAAGTTGAAATGAATGCAGTTTACATTATGAAATGGTCAGCTACCTATGGAGATCAGGGACAGAATGCTGTGGCTTGAATGTTAAATGTTGCCCATAGGCTTCTGTGTTTAACATTTGGTCCCCAGCTAGTTAAACATTGTTTTATAGGATGTGGAACCTGTATAAAGCAGAGCTTCAGTGGAGCAAGTAGGTCATTGGAGGTGAGCCTGGAGGTTTTATTACTTGGATCCACTACTTGTTGATTCTTTGCTTCCTTCCTGAGGAACCAGTGTAAGGCACTACCTCCCACTCCCATCCCTTTCCCACTTTGATGGAGACTATGTACCCTAAAGTCAAAACAAAATCTTTGTCCCTTAAACTGTAAAGGATTGTTTTTTGTTTGTTTGTTGTTTCACAGCAAGGTAAATAACAACTAATAAAAATACATAGGTGAATAGTTTTATCAGCTTAGTGAACACCAAAATAAAAAAGAGATGATATAGTTTATGTAATTAAATGTGAACAAAATTTTTTATTTAGAATGCTATTTGTGATTTTTTTTTAATTAGCCAAGATTGTGACCATTAGAAACCTTTATGAGAAATTTGTCCCTTACCAATCTATTCAATTCTGCTTTTATTGTCCTTCTTCTCAAAATGTTAGATCCAAAGTGGCACCTCAGAATGGCAGTGCTGGTGACATTGTCCTAAATAAAAGGACTTTGGCCAGGTAAACAGAAGGCTTGTCATCCAGTAGAAAGCCTAAAGGTAGGCTCTTGTATACCAGGAACATCCTGTAATCTACCTGAAAGTTCAACATCCTTGGGCAAAAGAATCTCCTTCATGGTGAAAATAGGACCAAAGAAGGTGGGTAAGTGTGGTGAGAGACAACAGTCAGTGACAGATCCCAGGAAATCCAATTCTGGAAACAAGCGTTAGAGTGTAGATCTGAGTTTATTGCCGAGATCATAAGCATCTATTGAAAAGTATAAGTATTTATACAACTTCTTCTGAAAAAATGAATGAATGAATGAATCAGTCAATCAGTTGGTCAATATATATATATATATATATATATATATATATATATATATATATACATAGATAGATAGATAGATAGATAGATAGATAGATAGATAGATAAGAGATAATAGTTAATCCTGAAAAAGTAAAAGCTACTTTATGGTACTCTATAAAATGTGGGTAATTGCTATGGGTGAGCTACTTATCTTTTGGATTGATGTCTTCTGTATCACAGCTTATATCTTATTACATGAAAATAAAAGTATCAATTAAAACATGGTTCTTAATATGATAAACAAAATTATTTAGAAGCTGAAGTCAGCATTACAATAAATATATACACAGTGAAATAAATATCACATGCGTTTTTGTTAACACCAGATAAAATTTTAGTCAGTTCAGTAATAACAGCCATGTAACTGTTAATTTGAACCTTTGTGCTGGCTATAATAAAATACCATAGACTTGATATCCTATAAGTAAAATACATTTAGTTTTTGTGGTTCTGGAAGCTAGGAAATGCAAGAACCACACACTAGAATTTTTTTTTGTCTGGTAAGGTCCTCCTCTCAACATAAATATAGAAACTTTTTGTTGTAGATGTAAATGATTTAGGATTTTGCACATGTTTTATAAACATTCTCATTCAACTCATTAGGACTCTGAGTTAGTTGCTTCCCAAAGTTTCAATTCCTAATGCTATGACTTTGGTTAGTAATTTTGAATGCGTGAATTACTAAGAACAAAAATATTCATACCATATTACTGACCAAACACCTAAGTCCCCAAAGCAGAGGAATGGTGTTTTGAAAATTGGAGATGGTAAGGTTTGGCCACCTCTTCCTAAAGTTCACTGTAAAAGTAACTTTTATTCCTCTCCAATGCTTACTGCCTCAGTCTTCTAATCTAGGCGTAGTCCTGTATGCTTCTAGACTTCATACAATCTTACCTAGGCCTAGACTGCTGCTGTGACTAGACTGTGAGACTTACTGATGAATAAACTTACCCTTTCTAGTGCTCTAAGCTCTGGCTGGCTAGTTGAATTCAGCTGTTCTGGCTCAAACTCCTCTTCAAGCTGATTTATTCAAACTCTCTTCTTTCCACATCTCACTGAAATGCCCTTCTTGGCCTCAAACTAACTCTAACAATCTGATATAATCTTCTTGTTCCTTCTCTTTTTCTGGATTGTTCTGTATTCATTTGTGTCTAGTTTGTTCTCTCTTCTGAACCAATCTCTGTACAACTGTTAGGGTAAAACTGCCTCCTTCCCCCTCCCTCTACACTTCCCCCTCTTATGTTGCTTCTCTTTCTTTGTTCTCCTGACAGTTGGTCAGGTCCTACTCTGTAAAATCTTTCCTCATTCATCATTTGCCTGCCTTTCAGTTGGACATCACCTTTAAATATGGCTGTTTCTTTCTCCAAACTAACTTTGCCTTCATTGTATGGGATTAAAGGTGTGTACTAAAGACATATCTGTATTCCAGCCAGATCACACAGACCTAGAAGGTCTTTGGATGTGATCAGAGCAGCCACATTGCTGGATTAAAATTACAGTTTATGTTTTGGAAACTTAATCTCCAAATCTATCTGTTAATGATATTTTCCAGTCGGATCTTTGGGAGGCATTTACATGTAGATGTGGTCATGGTCTGTGGGGTCATTATCCTGTGAGGCCTTTTGCCATGTTAGTGTCTTCTCATTGGCTACCATTCTCATAGAATTCTAGACTTCACAAATGTGAACCAATTCAGCATCTAGTTTTTAAAAACTACCTAGTCTTAAGTATTTTGGATTAAGTACTTTGGATTAAGTATTTTGGATTAATTTAGATTGTTCTGAAGATTGTCAATATAAGTAATCTCCAAGGTTTGACTGAAAAATGTGAAATTAGATTCATTAATGTAGACTGGAGTCCAGTATATATTATCTGTAAAGGACCATCATGTAAATATTTCATACTTTGAGAGCTATATGGTATCCATCTGTTCCAATTACCCATTAATATTGTAATAGTACAAAAAGTCCATGAAAACCAAGCAACAAATGAGCTTGAATGTTTAACAATAAATCTTTTTAAAAACAGATAACAGGTCAGATTTGACTTAAGGGCATAGTTTTTTGAGTACTGAAACTGAAAATTAAATTCAGTAATTATTTATTAGAACTCTAAAGACACCATTCTGTTTATCACGGGAACAAAATAAAACCCCAAGAATACTCATAGCAGAAAATATACAAAACTGATATGTCATAAAATAATGTATTCAATGGCAAAAATGGTCACATAAGAGTTTAATAAAAAATAATGGAAGTCTTTGATGGGAAGCTTACATTTTACATCAATTCTCTCCAGTTCATCAGAGTTAAAGAAGCTCAAACTATATTTTTATTGGTAAATAATCTTATATCTAACAGGAAAAATAAACACGATAGTCAATAATTTTTGTCCCCAAATGGAGAGATTGGCAGAGTATAAGGTTTTTTTTTTTTTTTTTTTGGCTTTTTTTTTGTTTGAAATTAATATAAGGAAATGTAAGCTCATACAAGTGTAAATTTAGAGACAGGTCATCTTTGATTTACTATAGTATTTTCAGCCCACTTAGTCATTCTTAACAGCAACAGTTTTGAATTTGAAATGATTTATCATTGCGGGAAATATTTAGCAAGACTCAGGATTATGTTTTATTGTTATAGCAGAGTATGGAGAAAGGGCTTGGTGTGCAGCATAGCTTATGGCTTGGGTGGAGTGAGAAGAGGCCGGGGGTTCTATAAAAACATACTGTACAGCATGAGGCAGTCCTTCATAACAAAGAATTATCTACCTCCAACTGCAATGAAATTGACACATCTTGTCCTATGATTGCTTTCAGTTGTATTCATTCTGATGTAGTAGCCTTCAGAGTTAAAGGGAATTCTGTTTCTTGGCAGTAGTTCTCTAATAGGAAAACAAGTTTATAGGCTCATAAAATGAGTTTAATATTCCAGTATTTTCTAAACTGTAACATGAAATACCTAGCTTTCTACTACTTGAAGGAATCGGTGTTTATGAATGTATTAGCTTTTTGGCCCATTTATCTCAAATTCTATTTTATGTGCAATTACCTTTCATCTTTCTTTTCATTAATATTTTACCTCATATATTTTCTAATCCCTTCATTTTCGACATTTCTCTCTCATTAGTTTTAGAGATGGTGTTTACAAGTTGCAAATGGTTTTATATTTAAAAACCCCAACACAAACCATATTTTCTAATGTACAGCTTTCATTATTTTATACTAATTATTACAAGTCTTCCAACCTCACCTCTGATATTCTTCTGTGGATAAATTAGCTGTGTGGTACTTATTTGGCTTTTACTACTTAGAAAGTAGATGCTTTATCTCTAGTCTTCTTCACTAAACTAACTGTAAAACTAATCCATACTTTCTTGTAAAATGTACAGGAAAACAACATTTGCTCACATCTCATGAGCCTTGGCATTTCATCTTGGCATTCAAGAGCTGCTCTGTTTGGGAAGGTAGTGACATGCTTGTGAATACTATTTACAGCATCTGCACTGTTTGGGAAAGTGAGATTTCATTGTTTATTCAACCTGTCATCTTGAAACAGATTTAAGGCTTTAATTCTGCAAATGTCTCCAAAGATGCCGAGTAGAATGAGCTCAAAGATTTGTGGATAGATATCAATTGCAAAATTAATTATAGAACAAAGAGTCAATCTAAGTTTACCAGTAAGGAAAGTATTAAATAATTTAATCTATGATAAAACAATACTGGTCATTCAAAGTTTATTTTAATCTTTTCACATATATTTGTTTGGTGTATGTATGTTCATGCATGTATGCCTGTGTTTGTGTTTGTTTGTACACCAAAGGTGTGTTTCTGGAAGATAGAGGGGAACTTGTAGTGGGTGGTTTTTTTCCTTCTACTATATATGTTATGGGGTTTAAACTTAGGTCATCATACTTGATGGCTAGGGCTTTTAACTATTGAACCATCTCACCAGCCCTCAAGGGTGACTTAATGAAATATTCAATTTATAGAAAGTCATTGACAATAATATTAAGTGCAAAGTACCTTGTATGACTATTTATGAAAAAATATATAATTAAATAAATATAATATCAATAAGGGCTACATCTTAAAGAGAAGGAATTAACTACTGTTTTTTTATTTCTTTTTGTTCCTCTATTTTAAAATGAAGATCCTGTATATATTGAAAAACAAGTTGAAAAAGTTTTGTATCGCAGTCCATATCTGTAATTCCAGCAGGCAAGAGGCAGAAGCAGGAGAATTCCAGGTTTGAAGCAATCCTGGACAACATAAATGAGTTCAAAATTATCATAGGCTACCTCGAGTGATCCTGTCTCAAAAATATATTTAATATCTCTGACATTGGTTTTTGTAACGAAGACATAAATAAAGTAGGTATAAAGTCTCAGTTAATGCATATTTTAGTAGTAACTTTTCATTTCTACATCTGAACTTAAAATCTGATACTTAATTTCAGTACACTGGTTTGTAGAAGCAATTAACTTTTCTCATCATATTAGAGCCACTGTTTCACCCTATGTTTTAAAAGGCTGTTTTTATCATGTTTATATCAATAATATCTATTTCTAAACTTTGGCCTTATTTTGAAAGATCATTTGACCTTTTAATCTCAGTCTTAAGGTCCCATCTCTGTTTCTCATAAGGTTTGTTTTTGTTACTTTCCTCTTCTTGATGACATTCACCAAATATGACCATCTTCTTATTTTCTAAAAAAAAGGGAGAAATCTAAGGCAACTGTTTTTTTTTTTTTTTTTAGAGAACGAATATAATCATATCTATTTTTACCTACTATTTCTTGGTAGGTTTAGGAAGAAACCCCAGAGAAGGGCACTATAGAGCATTTCTGTTATGATCTCAGTATCATCTGGAGTTGTATTATCTGTATACCATCTGTGATGTTTTGAGTAAGAACTATCTCTCATATGCACATGCATTTGAATACATAGTTTCCAGTTAATGGTGCAGTTTGGAGAGATTATGGAATCTTTACAAGGTGCAGACATGCCTGAGGAAGTTTATTATTGAGAACAGACTTTGAAAATGTATACCCTTGTTCTTCTTTCTGCCCTCTCTCTGTGCCTCCTGTATGGATGGAAAAGTAACCAGCCAGTTTGCCACTGGGGTACCATGCTGCCCTTGACATTATGGCCTCCAGCTTTCTGGAACTGAAAGCAAAATGAACATTCTTCTTTAACTTGCTTTTATTCATGGTTGTTTATCCCATCAAACATCTTCTAATGGAAAAGATCACTCAGGGTCATCTTTCATTGATCCATTAACAACTCACCCTCTTTCTTCTTTATTTTGTAGAATCTTTACATTGGGATTGAAAAAAAACTGGCTTTCAGTAAAGACATGCTTAGAGAATACAGTCAAAGTTCCAAGTTTTCAGAGATGGGGGTTTGGAACCTCTAGGCTTCATGACAAGTAAGTTTTCAAATGCCAATATCGTTATTGAAATATTTTATGTTGTCCAAAAACCAATAACTTCAGATAATCTTAAAAGATCGGTTGAGAGGTATTTGAATACAGAGCTATAAGCACAATTATTTTTCCATTGCTTAATCTCCTGGAGATCAGAATTCCTTTTCTTAATGTGCATATGGCCTTTAATTTCTTTAGAGTTGAAAAGTGTCCCATTTGGTACAGATTAGTATTTCTCACTATTGGTCCAGTTATGGATTTGTCCTTTTCTGTCACTATTGTTACACATGCTTGAGATAAAATAGACAGAGGGACCTGTGCTTAGTTGACTGGCCACTGGCCACCACCATTAAAACACTGAACCTTGTTTGGTTTGATTTTACTTCTTTATTCCCAGCCCTGTTTTCTTCCCCCTTTTCTTTTTGTTTATTTTGTCTTGCTTTTGGTTAAAACACTCAGGCTGCCCTTGAGATCCCTGACCTCAAACAGGAGCCTTTTGCCATAGCCTTGCTAGTACTGATGTCATAGTGATGTGCCACTACACCAGGTCTCACACTAGCTTTTCCATTAATTTGATAAAGATTTACTATGTATTCTCCCTGTGTAGCATTTGATTTTATGTGTCTGTACTTCTTCTCTCTGCAAGGCTGAATTGACCATCCAACTTTCACAAGTGAGGGAAATAATACTCATACTTCAAACCTTAGGACGAATATCTGGACAAAGTGTTAATGAAGTCCTCTCTGATTTCTTCCATATAGCATTGCTGCTTTTAAGAAACAGGTAGTTTTACAGCCTGGTACAAAGAAACAAAGAGCTTGGGATTTCTTAAACATCATTTTTCTTGGCCCATTTTCTTTATTCTCTATTCTCTCTGGAGGCAGCCATAGTCACACTTTAGGCTTTAATTATACTAAAGACTCTGAAAATAATACTTCCAACTCAAACATTCCAGGTGGCCTACAGATACCCAGGTCTAGCTGGCTTCTCTTCTAGTCCTTTTGGATGTTTCTTAAGCATCTTAATCTCAAATACATATTCATATATCAACATTCATACATTTGTTGACTATAAGATGAAAATATATCTAAATGTCCATTCAAGTTTTTGATGCTGCTTTTTTACTGCCCCTTAGAATGCCATCAACATTCAATGCAATACTCAGATATGACTATACTCTTCCAGTGGGATGCTTAACTTTGCCTCATCCAGTGAGCACTTCAGCAACTATGAAGAATTATTCCACACCTGATCTGGTATAAGCTTACACTGCAGTAAGTGTAAGCTTTGGAATAAAGTGCTTTGGTTACACAGCAACTTCATCACTTCTTAGGTCTCTGGCCTTGAACAAGTCACTTGTCCGTTATGATCCTCTCATGTCTCATCAAAAAATAAGCCTACATCTATGGCTTGTTTTGGGAAAGAAATGCACACATATAAGATGGGGATTCACAAATTTAAATTTTCATCTTTTCCTTTGTATTGTTAAACAGTTAAGAGTTAATAAACAACAACTGTTGGTTGGTTGTTTATTTTCAGACAGGGTCTTATGTTGCTTAGGCTGGCCTCAAACTCACTACTTATTAAAGAATGACATTGAAGTGATCCTTCTGTTTTTGTCTCCCAAGTGCTAGGATTGCCAGCATATGCCATTACACTCAACTTACACGTTTATTGTTAGCATTTCTTTTCTTCAATGTAGTTGCTTATATTTTGTCTCGAGTAAATTTCATTTTTCTTGGTGGTATGTAATCTATATTTTAAGCAAGGAGAACCATATATTTGTCTTTATGAGCTTTCAAATAAATGAATAAATGAGTAAATTTTAAAAAGAGAGGACAAATTTATGATTAGTTTTATCATTTGGAGCTTTTGTCAAACTTCTGTTCAGTTACGTAAATTATTTGACACAAAAAGCATTTATTTAGCACATATTGATTTAAGGACTTATACTGGTAATTGTTCATATGCAAAAGTTGGGAATTCACACATTTTAAGACTTTTCTATTCTAACTTAGAGAAATCCTGGCTATTTTACACAGAATTCCAGTGGTTAACATGAGATTTTCATAATTCTTAGTTTTATAACATGCTCTTAATTTGCTTATGGCCTAAAGATTTATCCTACTGATCTTTGGAACCCAACCCCTCTGAACTATTAATCTAAAAGTTAATGACCCTGAGTTACAAATCATATGTCAGTTCTTTACCTAAGCCATTGCTTATTTGTTTCTAAGTATAGCAGTAACTAAATCTGAAACGTGCCTTGGCCTTTACTACTGTAAAATTTGACTTGTTTTCCATTGACAAGAGTCTCAGAAATGAGGGAAACTAATTATGTATTTCTTTTGAGCATGTTGTCCCTATTAAGTGTAATGTAGGAAATGAATGTCACACTATACATAACTCCAGGCTCTTGGCTGCATGATTTACTCCAATGTTTTCCCAGAAACTCTGATGGATTGTAAAAAAGAGAAGACACCCCTCGAAATTTATTATCAAGCTAGAATGCAGCTGTTCTGTGAGCTGCAAACAAAAGCAAATGCTGAGCTATTGAATAGCACTTTTGTTTTGTGTGGCCCACTACAAAAGGGCTTTATTAGAACCTTAGCTTTGGAAGTTTGCCTCCTCATAGACTGAAAGAGATATGTTAAGGAAGGGCTGAAAATTTGTACTTAGTAATGATTACCAATGTGAAGCCTAAGGGTGACCATGTTTTTTTCCTTCTTAACAAAATGTTCCCAGAGGCCTTTCTGTATCTTTGGAGTTCCTCACTCCCCATTTCCCGATACTGGCTGCAGGGCATAAAAGGAAGCAGGAAGCAGCAATTTTTTGGAATTCAAAATGAAGGAGAGCTTGTGGAGGATTCAATCTGGTTAGTCAGGCATGTTTTAGAAGGAGACATTTGTGCTCACATTGCCTTTAAGGAATTTAGAGAATGCTCTTTCTAACATTTTCTTCCTGCCAGAATCTTCAAGGCCTGCCTGGGCTGGTGAGCCTCATCTAATTATTCCAATTCTGAACTGGCTCCAGTTCTGAATGCTTGCAATATATTATGCCTCATAGTCATTTTACCCTTGTATACAGCCTTGTAACAATTGCTGTTTAAATATAGTATTATTCATATCTCTGATGTGATTTGTTTTCTTTTTCTTTTTGATTTGTATATCTGATTTTTGTGGATATTTTTTATTTGCATATTAAATGTTATCCCCTTTCCTGGTCTCCTCCTGGGAAACCCCCTATCCTATACCCCCTCCCCTTGGTTCTATGTGGGTGCTCCTCCACCCATATACCCACTCCCACCTCCCAGCCCTGGTATTTCCCTACACTGGGACATCGAATCCCCTCAGGCTCAAGGGCCATTCCTCCCACTGATGTACAAAACTGCCATCTTCTGCCACATATGCAGCTGGAGCGACTTGTCCCTCCATGTGTACTCTTTGGTTGGTGGTTTAGTCCCTGGGAGCTCTGGGGGTACTGGTTGGTTCATATTGTTGTTCTTCCTATGGGGTTGCGAACTCCTTCAGCTTCAGTCCTTTCTCTAACTCCTCCATTATGGAACCCACGCTCAGACCAATTGTTGGCAGCAAGCATCCACCTGTGTATTTGTAAGGCTCTGGCAGAGCCTCTCAGGAGACAGCCATATCAGGCTCCTGTCAGCAAGCATTTCCTGGCATCTACAATCTGGGTTTGGTGAGTTTATATGGGATAGATCCCCAAAGATTTGTTTTCTGGTACTGTATATTATATAATCTTATTGTATCTATCATATTGTTTTTCTATTAAAGGTACATTGTTTATTTTCCAATCTATTGAAGAGTAAGGGAATTGATGCAGACCAAACAACAAGTGTGATTTTACTATTTTTTTTTGTGATTTTACTATTTTTAACAATAAAGTACATTACTTGAACAGATCCATAATGTTTGTTCTTCATAGTATATTTTCTAAATTACTATTTCAATTCTGGTTAAAATTATATACTCTAAGACAATACATTATAAAAAACAATATTATTTGTACCTAAATAGCCTCTCTCTCCATATCTATATCTACATCTATATACCTATATATCATCTATATATCTATATATCTATATATCTATATATCTATATATAGATATATAGATATATAGATATAGATCCCCAGGTTGGCCTGGAACTACGTACATCTGAGGAATAACCTTGAATTTCTGAGAGTCTTATCTCCATCTCAGTTCAGGTGCAGAGATTAGAGATTAAATGTGGAGGACTCTGGGCAGCTTGAACCTGGTGAGCATGGCTCTGTCTGGCCTTGTCCTCCTTATTCCCTCCACCTCCCTAAAACTGCTTAGAATGCATTCCTAAAGCTAACCACTAAGATCCATTTCCTTCTTTGGCTACTTCAGCCTCCTTGAGTCTATCGACTAAGGTCCAGCTATCAAAGTATTGACATCCAACAATCAAAAACCCCCTACAGATCACCTAATTAACATGCCCAATTATAATGAAACACCTCATCCTAACATGGTATTTCCCATTCTACCTTTACAAAACATCATTTTCTTATGAGCTCTATCTGTCTCCTTTCTATCCAGAGACAGTATTATCTTAAGTCCCCTGCCCCTATTTCTCCAGGAAAAATCCTCCCTTTCTTCCTCTCTCTTGTTCACTTCCTCTTCTCTCTTGTCTATTTTCTATCCCTGTCTCTTATTCTCTACCTCTACCACCAGGTGACAAATAATTCTCCTCTGTGCTGTGAACTTGGTCTTGAGGATCTTGAGCTGGTACTTTTCCTTTCAATAGTCATATTCTACCATGTCTGTTTTATGAATCCTTGGGACCACTCTCAAGCTCCATATATGTAAGGCAAGCCCTCTACCAGCTAACCTACATTCCTCTAGAAGCTTTCTTTACTGCTGCATTTAGTGCTATCTTATGAACACTGTTGGCCTTGATATCCAAATCTGCCTCCCAGACCACAGTTGCTACTAAGTACAGGCCCTTTCATTTTGGACATTTCCCTGTTCCTGCCTACTCTTTTGCACTCTCCACTTTGACCTAGCCTTCCTTCTGGAGGTGATTCTGCACCAGGAGCTATAGTCCCCAGTCGGAGCCCAGACTTGTCACTTCTAGACCACCCACTTCTACCTAACTGTAAGAACTCCAGCTATTAAATAGGACCTGAACAGTTTTTACTCCAGAGTAAAGGCAGAATAGTGAATAAAGACAAACTTTATTACATGGAAAATATTTAATATTATTTGACACAATATCTAATGTAACAAAAGGTTTGAGGCAGATGGTGAGGCGATAAACAATTGAGTTGTCCTTTTCGACCTTTCATCTGCTTCTTCACATTTTCCCCACTCTCACCCTTAGGAAGTCATTCTTTCTCTACACTCCAGTCCAACTTAGCTCTTTCCACAATTTCTAAAGCTATTTAGCCCTCTGCACTTTCATCGTTGGCTACATTTATAATTCTTATACCTTACAAAAATATCAAATGTAATTTTAAAATTAAAAGGACTACAAACTCTGAATGGAGGCAAGTTTCCAGATCCCGGAACATATTGGCTAAGAAAGTTCAATTTAAACACATGTTATTTTTTAAATACATATATTTTAAGGGATAGCTTCAGACTCAGCCATCTTTAAGTTGTTTTTAGAGCTTCCACTGTCTACCAAGCTCTCTAACTCCAAGGATATAAGGAAGTTCCCATAGCATGGCTCTTACAAAATAGATTGCCTGCACATCCACTGGTGGTAAAGTACATAGGAAACAACAAGCTAGCAAGAGTGCATCTCCTGCTGCAGCAGTGAAGAAACCTCATCATTACAGCCCTAGAACTGTGAAATCAGATGCTATCAGCAGTCTTCTGATTCTCAAGCTCCCCTGCCAGCATCTGCTATGAGACTGTGAGAAATTGCTCCGGATTTCAAAACAGATCTATTCTTCCAGAGTTCAGCTATTGTTGCTGTTCAGGAGGCAAGTAAGGCCTATCTAGTTGGCCTTTTTGAAGATACCAAACTATGTACTAACCATTCCCAGTCTTTTGGCATGTGTGGTGAATATGGAGAATATGCTTAAGAGTTTACTCTTAAGAGGGAAAACATTTCATTTTCTAAACAAACAAACCAAACAAAACAAACTGAAACAAAACAAAACAAACAAACCAAACCAAGCAAAACCAAACAAAACCTTTCTTCCCTGACCCTACAGGCACTGAAGGTGTGGCTGCTATGTCACATGTACATTAGTAGATGACTGAGAGGAGAGAGGTGATATCTAAGTTCAGTGCTCTAACTTATGAACATCTGAATTATTGATAACCCAGATGCTCAGAATACCCAAAATATAATTCACAGACTCTATGAAGCTCAAGAAAAAGGAAGACTAGAGTATGGATACTTCTGTCCTTCTTAGAAGGGAGATCAAAATACACACAGGAGGAACTACGGAGACAAAGTATGAAACAGAGACTGAAGGAAATGTCATCCAGAGACTGCCCCACCTGGGGATCCATCCTATGTACAGTCACCAAACCCAGACAGTATTGTGAATTCTAACAAGTGCTTGCTGACAGTTGTTTGACAAATACAGAAGTGGATACACAGCTAACCAAGGGACTGAGCACAGGGTCCCCAATGGAGAAGCTAGAGAAAGGACACAGGAGCTGAAAGGGTTTGCAGGCCCATAGGGGGAACAACAATATTAGTATCCCCAGAGCTACCATCCAAAGAGTACATTAATCACCATCCAAAGACTAAATATGGAGGGACCCATGGCTCCAGATGCATATGTAGCAAAGGATGGCCTTGTGGGACATCAAAGAGAGGAGAGGCACTTGGTCCTGAGAAGGCTGAATGCTCCAGTATAGGGTAATACTAAGATAGGGAAGTGGGAGTGGGTGAGTCGGTGAGCAGGGGGAGGGGGGATGGGATAGGAGGTTTTCAGGGGGAAAACAAGGAAAGAGGATAACATTATAATGTAAATAAAGAAAATATCTAATAAAAAAGAAAAATGCAAATTTCAAAAATAAAAATAAATAAAAAATAAAATCCTAAAAATGGAAGGTTAAAAGACCACCAATCCAGCTCCAGGGGGCCTAGTCAAGGAGTTAGGCTGATATGACCACCAGTCCTGTGCCTTGCAGATCTGGAAGCCTGATACAGACAGCCCTCTCAAAGTGCCAATCCAACAGGCTGGACTAGGAGTGAACTCCAGACAACCACCAGACTAGTGCAATGAGGCCAGGGCAGGCAGCTAGCCTGAGATGATCACCAGTTCAGTGTCATGCTGGCCTGGGGTGGAGGGCAGACGATGCTCAAGATTACCCTTGCCCAGTGTCATACTGCATGATTGGAGCATAGCACTCCTGAGGTGACTTGAGAGAAAACTCCAGACATTCAGAGACCTGGGCACCACAAAGAAAAGTAGGTAAGTGGTAGAGAAATGAAAGAAAAAGGGAAACAGAAGAATGTGGGTACAATGAAGGAGGCAGAACTGGTGGTTAGTAACAGTCTGGTGATTAACCAGTGATGCCACCAGGGACTTTGGTGGGGTCCTGGCCTGCGCTGCTACTAGAGGCCATGACTAGGTCATGCAGCAGAAGTCTGTTACACCCAAAGGCCAGGTGGGCAACCCTAGTATGGGCCGACACCTGGGGTCATGATGTCTGAGGGCTGTGCAGATCTGGCCCCAAGTCCTCTCTTTGGCATCCTGAGAGAGCTGACCTGCCCCTAGCTTCACCTCTTGTCTGCTAGGCAGTGGTATGGATAAGGGAGAGATGCCTTCCCCCTCCCCTATCTTGTCCCTCACCATCTATAGCAGGCAGAAAAACTGGCCCTGTGTAGCCGGCCGTGATTACATTCTAATGGTTTACCAGGTTCCTTGGAAGGAAAGCTGGGGATAGGGAGCAGGGTGACAAGAGAAACATCGAGTCAAGACAAGGTTTCCTGCTCAAGACTCAAAGTTTAATGAAGGTCTCCAAATATATATAGGCGGGGCAAGAGGACTTCCTCCAGAGGCTGGAAACAGGTCTGCAGAACTGCTTGCTCTGCAGGAGGGTGGCATCACAGCTAGTGTCCTTGGAGAACAATGGGCTTCACCTTGGTCTGAAATTCCTGCTCAAAAAGGCTGGGAGCAGGAGGGCACAGCCCTAGAATCATGAGAGGGGGACAACTGTCCCTGTACCTTACAGACTGCAGCATTCTTGTGTGCTGCATCTTGCCCAGATAGCAAGGTAGAGCTGGCCCTGGTTGTAGGGGTTGCAGGTGAGCTGACCCTGAGGACATGATGACAGGAGAGCCAGAGACATGACCATCTCAGATACCTCTCAGGCTTTTATACAGGGCTTTGAATTGGCCCACTCCACATGTAACCTCAATGATGAATTGCTGGGGTATATAAAGGGGATAGTCCTCCAGATCCAAAATTACATGATCTCCATGAAATAATGCAAAAACAAGGTATGTGAGAGGAGTTCCAGTGGGTTCCAAAACTATCAATATTGATAGAGTAGCAGAAGCCAGAGGCCTAGTACCATACCAACAAGTCCTTGCAATAAACATTTAAAAGTAAAAAACTGTGGACAAAGGGGCATGCTGTAGGACACACTGTGACACACTACAGCTTCTACAATGAGTTTTTTTTCCTGTGTTTTTTTGGGAGGTTGCAAAGGTGGGGGGTAGATATGAGGAGAGGAGGAGTTGAATGGAATAGGGGTATGTGATGTGAATTTACACACACAAAAACCAATAAACAAAAAAAATCCTTTCTTCTGTTTTCAGTAGTTATGAATGTTAGATTTTTTTTTCATGGGGTCAAAATGTACTAAATGTATAATTGCAAGTGGAAAAATAGGGAACAAAAATCAGGTTCTAGAAGCTTTTCTGTTTTTACTTGTGTGTGAATTTTTAATATAAATGCAAGATGTAAAACATTAATGCAAGCAAAATGTGTCAGTGAAGACATTCAACAGTTCAACTTTATAATAATGATAAATGTGTTAATTTTTTAAATATTTCATTTTTTCTTTCAGAATGTCATATATGTATATCATATTCTCATTGTTCCCTTCCTACTTCCTTAGACATACTAACATGTCTCCTTCCCAACTTCATGTTTTTTCTTATATCCCATGAATCCAGTAAGTGCTGCCTATATGCACATAGATGTGAGGCCATCCACTGGGCAACTTACTAGTGTCCACACCTAGAAAGAAAACTGTTTTTCCCTCCTCAAGTACCCATGAACTGACAATAGCTCCTCATGAGAACTTCCCTCATTTATACTGGAATGTTCATTAACTTGATCTTTTACAGATCTTGTGCAAATAACCACAGCTGATGTAAATTCACACATGCAACAGCCATATTATGTCAAGAAAACAGCGTTTCACAGATCTGTTCCCTATCTTCCTGCTTTTGGAGTCTTTCTCACAATGAAGGAAGAGCTTGCTGTTCTCTGAGTCTTCAGATGTATGCAAAAAATTGATATAGATGACTAATTTAGGTTTGAGCGCTCAATTATTTATTCTTAGAAAATCTACCAGTTATGAATCTTTGCATTGCAGAAAGAAGTTTCTTTGATGAAAGTTGAGAAAATGTAGATCTATAACTATAAACATAAATGTTTAGAAGTCAGCTCAGCAGCATAATCATTTAGTAGGATGTATGACCTTCCTAGTAATGGGCTTTCTATAAACTATTCCTCCAAACCAATCAGAAACCTACTGGATATCCTGTAAACTTCTAATACATCAGTTGGTACACCTTATTTTGGCAGATTAGCCAGTCTTATAGCATGTAAGGTCCAGTGATGTGTAAGGCCAATCATATCTTTTCTTCCCCAGTAGTATGCATAGCACTTTCAGATACTGTAAAAAGTAGGTTCATTATTTATTCATGTCCTACACTAAAGTGTGTGCTGTCTCATCAATAGTCTTACCATCAAGTTATAGTGTATTGTCAGGAGGAATCCAAAAGCCTGCATTGCTTTGGAAAACTTTGGAGCCTCTGTGACTAATAACTATAGAGCAGTAGCTCTATAATTCTGGTAGTCAGAATTTTATTTCTTTAATACTTCCCAACTTGATGGGATATAGGCTTTTGAAGTACATCTTTGCAACTGTCTCAATTTCATTAGTATCTCCTGTAATATCATCCTCACGCGATTTCTTCAAATACGGTTGTACTATGCTGTTTTTGATGGCCTGGAATTCAGTATGTCAATCAGGCTGGCCTTGAGTTTACAAAGATGTAGCATAGGTTTCTGTTTTTCTGAATGTTGGGATTAAAGACATTGATGACAATGCCTAGCCTCAAATTCCTTTGAAAAATGTGTAACATGATTAATTAGCTTACAAACTCATAGGCTTCTTTAAGGCATTTTCATAATCCTTAGTTATGATTAACCCACTCTCTACTATGTGTGTGTGTGTGTGTGTGTGTGTGTGTGTGTGTGTGTGTGTATTTGGTTCCATCCATTTACATACAAATTTCATAATTTAATTTTTCTTTACAGATGAGTGATACTATTGTGTATCACATTGTATTTACCAGCTGATGCTTATCTAGGTTCATTCCATGTACTAACTCTTAGGATTAGAGCAACAATGAATGAGGATGTGCAATTATCTCTGATTTACTTGGTATATATAGCAAATACACACACACACACACACATATATATATATATGTATATGTATATATATATATATATGTATATATATATATGAATAGTTAAGTTACTTCAAGTGTGCACATAAGAGTTGATAAAACTGGGTCATGTAGCAGATATATTTCTAGTTTTTAGTCATTTCCAGTCTGAATTTCTATACTAGTTGCACTTGTTTACACACTCCTACCAATAGTGTGTAAGAGTTCTGCTTTTGCAAAATCATAACAGTATATGTTTTCAATTGTTCCTCTTGATGATTGTCATTCTGACTGGGGAGAGAATCCACAAGAAAATCCATTTAAGCTGCATTTCTCTTCTAAAGTTGTTGAAAATGTTTTTGAAGGATTTATTTATTTTGTGTATGTGAGTAAATGCTTAGTAGCCATTCATGTTTCTACTTTTTGGAAATTTCCTCCACTTCCAAAGTCTATTTTTAAATCAGGTTGTCTGTTTTCTTAATGAGGTTTTTGTATATTCTATACACTAGTTCTCTCTCGTCTATATAATTCGTTTGTAGTTTCTCCTATTCTGTAAGTTGCCTCTTTCCTGAATTGAGTTTTCTTTGTTGTACAAAAGCTTTTTAAGTTATGAAATGCCACTTTTATTGTTGCTTTAATTTTCTTGTCTATATCATTCCTATTCAGAAAGTCCTTACCTACACCTGACTTTTGAAGCAGATACATGAACTTTTCCTCTAGCCATGTCTTAGTAGGTTTAATACTGATGTTTTTGATACATTCAGATTAGAGATTTGTAAGGATAGGAGGAAAAGATCTAGGTTCATTTTTCTATATTTTGAAATCCAGGTTTCCCAGCACCATTTGTTGAAGATGTTTTCTTGTTTGTTTGTTTGTTTGTTTTGATGCTTATTTTTAACATCTTTGGCTAAAATAAGGTAACAGAAAGTGTCTTGACTTGTGTCTTGTTTCTCGATTTTATTCTGTTAGACTGTTGTTTTTAAGCCAGTATCATTTGCCATTTTGTTTTTATTATTGTGACTCTACAGTATCATTTGAAATTTAGTATGTAAATACTTTCCATGTTAGTTTTTATTTATGGCTTCTTGGCCAACTTTATCCTTTTATGCCTCTATATAAATTTGGTAATTATTCATTTTATTGCTATAAAGAGTGACACTGGAATTTGGACAAGAATTGATTAGAATATGTAGTCTGTTTTTTGGTAGGATCTCAAGATAAACTGAAATTCTTCCAATCCATGAGCAAGGGATATCTTTTAATCTTATTTTGTCTTCCTCAATTTATTTCTTTAGTGTCTGAAATTTTCATTTCAGTGGTCTTTATAATTTGGTTATGCTCTATTTCCAGGTAATTTGTTTTTATGTCTATTTTGAATGACATTGTTCCCCTGCTTTTTTAAGGGTTATTGTCATTGAATTTTGAGTATGGAACAATTTTAGTAGTATTAGTATTAGTTTGCTTTGAAGTTTTATAGTTGGAAGAATTTTTATTGTTTCATTCTCCTTGCTGGCTATGGTTCTGTTTGAATTATTTATTTCGTCTTAATTCAGTTTTAGTCTGTCATACAAATTTAGAAATTCATCTTTCTTTTATGTTTTCTGGTTTTGTGGTATATACATTTTAAGGTATGTCCTTTTCTGAAATGCAGCTTATCTGTTATAATGACTCTCTTTTCATCTTTGGTTTTATAAATTTAGAGTGCTCTCTCTTTCTTTTGGTTAATTTAAGTTTTGCCAGTCTTGCTTATCTTCCCAATGAAAAGATCATTTCATTGATTCCTTGTATTGCATTGTAGAAACAAAAATCCAAATGCTTAATTAGATCAATCTTTATATTTTAAACTTGTTTTAACATCAGAATGGAAGTTAGAGAATGTCTTACATTGAGGAAGAGGTTTTGTCTATATTTCCACAGGTGAGGAAAGACTATGAGTTGCATAAAACTTGATAAAGATCTTCCAAGTAAGAGAAGCTTCCATATGAAAGGCACAATCAGGACTGCAGTTATGAAGGATCATCCAATCAATGGATCTTTATTAGGGCATGGCTGCCCTGGCAAGGGATCACACTCAAAGAACTTATAGGTCTATGTGATCTGGCTAGAACGACATACCTTGAATCCCAAACAATGACTTCTAACTCAGGGGCAGACAAAGTGACAAGTCAGAGAAGGATTTGACAAAATAAGTCAGAGATAAGATATACCTAACCCACATGAGAACAGACAGGAAAGACAGGCTACTGAAAAGCATTGCAGATTAAATCAGGAGTTCAAGGGCAATTCATTGAGTGCAGTTCAGTGAAGTTCAGTTGAGTTCAGTTCAGGGCAGTTCAGTTGAAAGCTGTTGAGTTCAGTTGAATTCTTTCCGTTCAATTCAGTTCCGTTCAGTTCCTGTAGTCAGTGTGGTTCAGTTCCTGGAATTCAGAGAAAGTTTTCTTTTTTTCCTAAGCAAATCAATTCAGTGAGAATCCTAAAGAAGACAATTTGAATGAATCAGCTTTGAGAGGAGTTTTGAACCTGAACACCTGGATAAAATCTATCCAATCAAAACATGGGTTATGGAACTAAACTGAGAATTCACAACAAAGGAATCTCAAATGGCTGAGAAGCACCTAAAGAAATGTTCAGAGTCCTTAGTGATCAGAGAAATGCAAATCAAAATGACCCTGAGATTCCACCTTACACCAATCAGAATGACTAAGATCAAAACCTCAGGTGACAACATATGTTGGCAAGGATGCGGAGAAAGAGGAACACTCCTTCATTGCTAGAGGGACTGCAAACTGATACAACCACTTTGTAAATCAATCTGGAGGTTCCTCAGAAAACTGGAAATATATCTACCTGAAGACCCAGCAATACCACTCTTGGGAATATACCGAAAGGATGCCCCACCGTGCTACAGGGGTACATGTTCCACTATGTTCATAGCAGTCTTGTTTGTGATAGCCAGAAGCAGGAAAGAACCCAGATGACCCAGGACAGAAGAATGGATACAGAAAATGTGGTTCATTTACACAATGGAATATTACTCAGCTATTAAGAACCAAGACATACTGAGTTTTTTAGGCAAATGGATAGAACTAGAAAATAACATATTGAGTGAGGTAACCGAGACCTAAAAGGACATGAGTGGTATGCTGTTGGACATAACCCCGTGGCCATCAGTCACATAGGGCCAGGCCCCTAGTGTTCTGGCTGGACTCCACCCCCACAGTCATCTGGCTACAGTCAGGTTTTCCCACAGTTAACTGGCAACAGCCAGGTTGCCTGGCCCACTATAAAAGGGGCTGCTTGGCACCTCCTTGCTCTCTTGCCCATCACACTCCCTTCTCTCCTTTCTTTTCTTCTCTCTTTCTCTCTCTCTTATCTTTCTGTTTTTCATTTTCTTCTCCCTCTTCTCACATGGTCATGACAAGCTTTCACTTCTCTACTTACCCTCTCTCATGTTGTTTCTCTACAATAAAGCTTTAAAGTCATGGGCTGTCTAAAGTCATGGGCTGTCTCTTCTTATCGAAACCTACCATGGTGCAGTAATGAAACAAGCCTGGTAGTGTTCCCAGCCTACAGAAAGGAACAAGGACTTCCCCACCCAGCTGGGCTTCCTCAGCAGGTACCAGAGCCTCTGCTTCACAGGGTCAAGCTGTATTACCCCCCACCCAGCTGGATAGCCTCTCTTCACAGGTACACGGGCACTTGCCTACCTCTACAGGTACATGGGTCCCACTCACCATTTCCTACAGTATGTACTCACTAATAAGTGGATATTAGCCAAAAAAAAAAAATGGACAGAATACCAAAGATACAATCCACAGAACTCAAAAAGGTAAACAAGCTGAAGGGCCCAAGTGAGTACACCTCAGTACAACTTGGGAGGGAGGAGAAAGCAATTACAAGGGGGACAGGAGGGAGGGACCTGGGAGGGAAAATGAACTGGGGGTGGGAGGTGAGAGGTGAACTTGATCTTATATTGGGTGGGGGGAAAGAACTAAGACCCTAAGGGCTAGCAGAAAGAATGGAAACAGGCAACCTCAGAAGGTAGAAGCTTTGGGAGACCCTCTAGAATGTACCAGAAACATGGGAAGTGTGAGAATCTTAGGACTCAGAGGGAGAAACCCTCAATGAAATGCCCTACAGTGTGGAGAGAGAACTTGTAGAGCCTCCCTGTCTACCAGCAGAAAAACAGGGCATCATGTAAGGGACAAGGTTTCCGCTCTACAGTCAAAACTCTGACACATAAATGTTTCTCTGGGGGAAAAGGCCCAGCTCAAGGGGAAGCGGCAAGGCCTGACACTATTACTGAGGCTATGGGGCACTCACAAAAAGGAACCTAGCATGACTGCACTCCTGAAGACCCAACAAGCAGCTGAAAGAGTCAGATGCAGATATTTGCACCAACCAATAGACAGAAGCTGCTGACCCCTGTGGTTGAATTAGGGAAAAGCTGGAAGAAGCTGAGGATGAGGGTGACCCTGTAGGAGCACCAGCCGTCTCAATTAACCTGAACCCCTGAGATCTCTCAAACACTGGACCACTAAACAGGCAGAATACACCAGCGAATGTGAAGCCCCCAACAATTATACAGCAGAGTACTGCCAGGTCTGGGTTCAGTAAGAAAAGAGCCACATAACTCTCATCCTAAGTGTGGTAACTCATTCACAAAAGAACACGCATGGAATGCAGTCACTGATAAGTGGATATTAGCCCAGAAGCTCAGAATACCCAAAACACAACCCACATATCAAATCATTCCCAAGAAGAAGGACTGCGTCCTGGAAAGGCTTGATGCAGCATTGTAGGGGATTTCCAGGACAAAGGAGCAGGAGGAGGTTGATTGGGGAACAGGTGGAGGGAAGAGGATTTATGGGACCTAGGGGGATGGGAAAACCGCGAAAGGGAAAATCATTTGGAATGTAAATAAAGAATATAGAAAAAAAGAAAAGAAAAGAAAAGAAAAGAACTAGACACCCTGGGGAGTTTAGAGTTCTGGTGGAGTGTGGGCTGGAGGGTGGAGGCATCCTGTGGAGACAGGGGGCAGGGAGATGGAACAGTCGAAAGGGATCATAATCTGGGGTATAAAAAAATAAATGCATAAAAGATTACATTTTAAAAAATTATCCATTGAAGATTGATAGAGTTAACAATGGCCACATAATTGAAGGAAACAATTTCCCATCTTCCTAAATCTATTAGTAGCAAATAGTTGAACAGTCAACGTAAAGTCTGCTCATTGCTTCATACTGCAATATCTTGAGCCTCAGCAGATTCTCAACTGTCCCGGAAGAGAAATGTTTTCATTTTAGTGTTTCTTAATTTAAAATATCATATAAATGGCCTTGAGAAAGTCTTTAAGGAACTCTCAAACCTTCCCTCTGAAACTTCCCAAATCTTGCCTCCATTGTCTATATATTATGCTCAGCAGTAACTTAAGTTCCCACAAAGCTCACTAAACTCTGAACCCCACCTTCCAAAATCCTTTCACAATCCACTCAAAAGTATATGGTCAGGATTGTCACAGCAATACCCAATGACCTAGTACCAATTTTTGTCTTGCTTAGGGTTTCTATTTCTGTGTTAAGACACCATAAACAAAAGTAACTTGGGAGAGAAATGGTTAATTTCACTTATACTTCCATAATCATCAAAGGAAGTTATAGCAGGAACTGAAGGCAGGGACTGAAAAAAAAAAAAGATCTTGGAGGAATGCTGCTCACTGGCTTATTGTTCATAACTTCTTCGACCTGCTTCATTATAGCACCCAAGATTACTAGCCCAGAATTTGTACCACCCACATTGGAAAAGGCTCTTATTCATCAATCTTCAATCATGAAAATATAATGCAGGCTTACCCATAGGGCAATCTGGTAAGGGAATTTTCTCAATTGAGTTTTTCTCTTCTCACATAACTATAGTTTGTGTCAAGTTGATAAAAACTAACAAGTAAATGTCCCAAAGACCTTTTGTCTAGGTACTAGCATCTATGCTTACTCTATTTAGAGCACACAAAGTTAGAGACTCAAAGATAGGACCCACAAATGAGTAAGAACTTGTAGTACTTTTCTGGCTTACTTTACTCTTTCTTTGTCTATTTCTATACGTTTACCTGCAAATTTCAAACTTCACTTTTTCTTTATAGTTGAATGTAAGTAAATTGTGTATATGTATCACATTTTCATTATCCATTCTTCAGTTAATAGACATTTAGTCAGGTGTCAGGTGTCTAGTTCTATCTAGTGCCCAGCTATTGTGAGTAAAACAGATAGAAGAATGGGTTTTTGGTGTATTCTTAGGAATAATGCAGTTGGGCCACATGACAGTTCTCAAAGTACCTTTTGAGGGCTGGACACCTATATTTTCATAGTGACTATACCAGTTTGTGCTCTTTCTAACAGTGAATAAGTGTTCCCTTTCGTTCTCCAGATCTTCTCCAGCATTTGTTGTCCTCCGTTTTATTTTTTTTATAATTAGCCATTCCTACTTAATTTGCATTTCTCTGATGGCTAGTGATGCTCAACACATTTAAAACTGCTTATTAGTCATTAATATTTATCTTGTAAATTCTTTGTTCATATTTTTATTTACTTATTTGCTTCATGATGATTTAGTTATTGAGTTCTTCATGGGTTCTAGAGATTAGTCCTCTTTCTGATGTATACTTGGTTAAACTTTTTCCAATTTGATAGCTTGTATTTTCATTCAGTTGACTATTACTTTTACTTTAAAGAAGTTTTTCAGTTTCATTAAATTCCCATTTGACAATAGTTTGCATTATTTCTGGAGCTGCTTGTAGCTGGTTATATTACAAATGCTAACTAGGTTCTCCAAAAGACTGTTTACACAAGAGGGTCTGTATGTAACTTATGGGAACTTGCCCCTGATTAGTTCTAATTGGTAAATAAAGATGTCAAAGCCAATAGCTGGAAAGGACTGAGAGAGGGTGATTTTAGGATTCCTGGGCTTGGGACCCAGGGAGGAGCAAAGAAGAGTTCGACCATGCCAGGAGACTACAGAGGAGAGGAGAGATGCCTGAGGACAGTGTAGGACAAAGAAATAGCTGTCATGTAAAGGATCCAGGAGAGTGCAACCCAGAGGGCTGCCGAACTTGGTCTAGAGGAACCAAGATAGAACATAGAATTAGCAAGTAATAACTCAGGATTATTGGTGGAAGGTAGATACTAAAAACATGGCGGCTAGGCAGTGGCCCAACTATTGTGCTGTTTAAGAAATATTAAGATATAAAGGCTGAGTGTTTTTCATTTGGGAATACATAAACCATCAGGGCAGGCAAAACCCCACTGTCAGGATTAATTAATATTTAATGCCGCAGCTACTGGATTCTACTTAGAGAGTCTTTTTTTCTTTCTCATTTCTCATTTCACATTTTAGATTTGGTCTTTGATATAGTTGGAGAGATTTTGTGTAATGCAAGTGATAGAGGAGCTTAATTTAGATTTTATGAAGACATCCAGTTTTGTGAACATTATTTGTTGAAGATGATACCTTTCCTCAAGTATGAATGTTTGTTGTTCTTAAAAATTAGGTAACTGTGTAGAATAAAATTGCGCGTGCCCGCGCACATGCATGCACACAAGTGCATGTGTGCGTGTGTGTGTGTGTGTGTGTGTGTGTATCAAACTATTTTTATTACTATTTCTATATACTATTATTTGAAATTAGGTATGATAATATATCCATAACATTCTTTTTTGACCCAGAATTCCCTTGATTAATTAAGCATGATCTTTTGAGTTTTCTAAGAATTTTAAGATTGTTTTTTGTTTTTCAGTTAAGAATGAATGGCATGGGAATTTTGAATGGTATTTGTTCTGGCTAGTTTTTTTAAAGTTTTTATTCTTTTTTACCCCCAAAGGTCCCACATGCCCTTTTCCCTCCCCCTGCTTCCTCATCCAACCCTACCCTCTTCCCTGTTCTTGTATTCCCCTACACTGATGCTTTGATCCTTTCCAGCACCAGTGTCCACTCCTTTCTTCTTGTCAGACATCATTTGGTATGTGAATTGTGGTTTTGGTGTCCCAAGATTCTAGGCTAATATCCACTTATCAGTGAGTGCATACCATGGGTATTCTTTTGAGACTGGGTTACCTCACTTAGTATGATGTTCTCCAGCTCCATCCATTTCTCTAAGAATTTCATGAGTTCATTGTTTCTAATGGCTGAATAGTACTCCATTGTGTATATATACCACATTTTTTGTATCCATTCCTCCATTGAGGGATATCTCGGTTCTTTCCAGCTTCTGGCTATTATATATAAGGGTGCTATGAACATAGTGGAGCATGTATCCTTATTGCATGCTGGGGAATCTTCTGGGTATATTCCCAGGAGTGGTATGGCTGGGTCCTCTGGAAGTATCATGTCCAGTTTTCTGAGGAACCGCCAGACTGATTTCCAGAGTGGTTGTACCAGCTTGCAGTCCCACCATCATTGGAGGAGTGTTCCTCTTTCTCCACATCCTCGCCAACACCTGCTGTCTTCTGAGTTTTTAATCTTAGCCATTCTGACTGGTGTGAGGTGGAATATCAGGGTTGTTTTGATTTGCATTTCTCTAATGACTAATGATGCTGAACATTTTTTAAGGTGTTTCTCAGCCATCCGAATTTCTTCAGGTGAAAAGTCTTTGATTAGTTCTGTACCCCATTTTTGGATAGGGCTCTTTGGTTTTCTGGGGTCTAACTTCTTGAGTTCTTTGTATATATTGGATATTAGCCCTCTGTCGGATGTGGGGTTGGTGAAGATCTTTTCCCAATTTGTTGGTTGCCAATTTATCATTTTGACAGTGTCTTTTGCCTTACAGAAACTTTGTAGTTTTATGTGGTTCCATTTGTCTATTCTTGCTCTTAGAGCATAAGCTATTGGTGTTCTGTTCAGGAATTTTCCTCCTGAGCCAATGTCCTCAAGGGTCTTCCCCAGTTTCTTTTCAATTAGTTGTAGTGTGTCTGGTTTTATGTGGAGGTCCTTGATCCACTTGGAGTTGAGCTTAGTACAAGGAGATAAGAGTGGTTCAATTCTCATTCTTCTGTATGCTGAACTCCAGTTTATCCAGCACCATTTGTTGAAAAGACTATCTTTTTCCACTGGATGTTTTCAGCTCCTTTGTCGAAGATCAATTGGCCATAGATGTGTGGGTTCAATTCTGGGTCTTCAATCCTATTCCATTGATCCGCCTCCCTGTCACTGTACCAACACCATGCAGTTTTTAATACTACTGCTCTGTAGTATTGCTTGAGGTCTGGGATATTGATTCCCCCAGAAGTTCTTTTACTGTTGATGATAGTTTTAGCTATCCTGGGTTTTTTGTTATTACAGATGAATTTGAGAATTGCTCTTTCTAAGTCTATGAAGAACTGAGCTGGGATCAGGTACGTGGACAGAGACCTGTTCTGGCTAGTTTTATGTCAACTTGACAAAACCTTACTCATCAGATAAGAGGGAGCCTCAGTTGAGAAAATACCTCTAGAAGATTGGGCTGTATTTAAGTCTATAGAGCATTTTCTTAATTAATGATCAATGTGTGAAGGTCTGGCCTATTGTAGGTAGTGCCATTCCTGGGATGGTGGTCCTAGATTCCATAAGAAAGCAGGCTGAGCAAGCCATGAGAGCAAGCTAATAATCATGCACACTCCCATGGCCTCTGTATCAGCTATTGCCTGCAGGTTCCTGGTCTGTTGAGTTCCTGTTCTGACTTTTTCAATAATAAAAATATCGATGCATAAATGGTGTCAAAATAAACTCTTTCCTCCCGAAGTTGCTTTTGGTCATGATGTTTCATCATAGCAACAATAACTCCAAGTAGGATAGCATAGGATAGCATTGCAATGACTCTATAAAGTATTTTTGATAGAATGATTATTTACATACTATTAATTCTACTTATTCATAAGCATGGGATTTACATTCATCTTTTGGTGGCTTTCTTTTTCTTTTTTTGTTGTTGGTTTGTTTGTTTAAATTTTTCATTGTAGGTATCTTTTACCTCTTTAGTTAGGTTTTCTCAGAAGTAATGTTTCCTTGAATTCTTTCTGAGTGTGTTTGAAATTGTTACACACAAGTATACTGGTTTTTGTTTCTTAATTTTGTATCCTGTCACATTGCTGACAGTATTGCTCACTTCTAGGAAGTTTTCATATGGAGTTTTTAGGGTCTCTTATGTATAGCATTGAACTGTGAAAAGGAAAATTTTGACTTCCTTCTTTTGAAATTCTACCCCTTCTACTTCTTGCCATTTCTCATGCTAACATACTGTATCTTCTCTTATCTAATCCTATCCCATCTCATTTAATCTTATCACTCTAAGATTTCAAAGTCTATATCTAATGCAAGTGTTCCTAGTTTTAATCAGATTGTTGCTAGTTTTTTCACCATTTAGGATAATGTTGGCTATGCATTAATCACAGTTAGCTCTACTGTGGTTATTGTGAAAGAATATTGAATTTTGTCAAAACACCTTTCTGCATTGGTTGATGTGATCATAGAATTTTTGTCAGTAAGTCCATTTATTTAATTTATTTCATTTATGTTTGCATATACTGAACAACTGTACTTCTGAGATAAAGACCACTTCATCATGGTGAATGATTTTTTTATGTGACTTTTTTTTAGGACTACAAACATTTCATTAAATATTTTTGTATTTATGTTTATCTGGGATATCAAGATTTATTTCCGTGTTGTCTTTATCCCATTTTGTGTTTAGAAGATTACTGGATTAGTGTTCAGTTTGAAAAGTACTTTCTGTTTCTGTTCTGTGCAAGAACTTAGTAACATTAGTAGTTCTGCATTGAAAGTCTGATAGAATAGTGGTATGAATACATCCAGACTGGTTCTTTTTAGTTTTTCCAGTTTAGTGAGCTATACATTTTTGAAATATACCCTTGTGATGTTCTAGATTCCTGAATATTTTTGCATGTCTTGTTTAATTTAATTTTATTTACTTGGGTATTCTCTTTTTTATTTTGGTTAACTTGGCTGAATGTGTTAATCTTGTATACAATTTTAAGATATATATCCTAACTTCATTTATTATTTGTATTTTGTTTCTATTTAATTCCCTTTAAACTTGATTGATTTTATTTTATTTATTTACATTTCAAATGTTATCCCCTTTCCCGCTTCCCCATCCTCCATAAATCTCTTATCCTATCCTCCTTCCCCTTGCTTCTATGAGGGTGCTCATGCACTCCCACCTCTGCTCCCTGGCATCTCCTACACTGGAGCATTCAGCCTTCACAGGACCAATGTCCTCTCCTCCCATTGATGTCCAACAAGGCCTTCCTCTGCTACACAGGTGGCTAGAGTTATTGGCCTCTCCATAAGTACTCTTTCATTGGTGGTTTAGTTTCTGGGAACTCTGAAGGGTCTGGTTGGTTGATATTGTTGTTCTTTCAGGGGGCTTGCAAACCCCTTCAGCTCCTTCAGTCCTTTCTCTAACTCCTCTATTGGGCACCCTATGCTCAGTTCAATGGTTGGATATTAGCATCTGTGTTTGTATTTGTCATGCTCTGGCTGAGCCTCTCAGGAGACAGCTGTATCAGGCTCCTGTCAGCAAGGACTTCTTGGCATCTGCAATGGTATCTGGGTTTGGTGACTGTATATGAGATGGATCCCCAGGTGGGGCAGTCTCTGGGTGGTCTTTCCTTAAGTCTCTGCTCCATACCTTGTCTCTGTATTTACTCCCATGAGTATTTCGTTCCCCCTTCCAAGAAGGACTGAAGCATCCACACTTTAATCTTCCTTATTCTTGAGATTCATGTAGTGTGTGAATTGTATCTTGGGTATTCTGAGCTTCTGGGCTAATATCAACTTATCAGTGAGTACATACCATTGTGTTCTTTTGTGATTGGGTTACCTCACTCAGGATGATATTTTCTAATTCCATCCATTTGTCTAAGAATTTCATGAATTCATTGTTTTTAATAGCTGAGTAGTACTCCATTGTGTAAATGTACCATAATTTCTATATCCATTCTTTTGTTGAAGGAAATCTGGGTTCTTTCTAGCATCTGTCTATTATAAATAAAGCTGCTATGAATATAGTGGAACATGTGTCCTTTTTATATTTTAGAGCATTTTGGGGGTATGTGCCTAGGAGTAGTATAGCTGGGTTCTCAGATAGTACCAGAGACAGGTAGGTAGATCAGTGGAACATAATTGAAGACTCAAACCTGATTTTTTTTATTAATTCTTCTCATATACTCTTTTGGTGGCTTGACTTGTTCATATTTTTGCAATGTCATGAGAGAGCTCATTATGCTCTATATAATTTTTTTAATAGTTTACAAATGGAAAGCCTTAATGCTTTAAACATTTCTCATGTGTGGGTTTTATACATGCTGTCACAGTCTGTGCAAATTTTAGGTGCATCAGCCTGTTTTATCTGGGAAACACTATTAAAGTTATCTATCACATCTTACTCTTGCAATCTTCCTGCTTAGTCTTCTACATTGAGCACAAAGCCTCACCCCTATCCAAGAAGATAATCACAATTTGTACCTTCTAGGAGATGAAAAATAAATTTTCTTCAGTGGAATTATACTTTGAATGTTAACCACACCCCAGGGCAGGACACATGTTTGGACACCAAAATTTTTGTGGTTTTGTTATTGTTGCTGTTTTGTTTTGTTTTTCTTTAAGAGGAGGAAAGACAGAAAATTCGGTTAGTAGGGGAGGATCTGGGAGGAGTTGAGGGATGGGAAAGAATATGATCTAAATATATTATAAGAAATTCTAAAAAAATGGCTAAGAAAGAGAAATTGCAAAAATTTCTTTCTTTTTAACATTGTTTTCATTGTGACTGGAGATATGGCTTGGTGATTTAGGGCACTTACTCTTTATGCACAGAATCGGGGTTTGGTTCTCACACCCACATTGTTGTGTGAAACTGCCTGTGAATCTAGTTGTAGTGGATCCAATACCCTCTTGTGACCTTCAAGGGCTTCTCAATACATATGGTGTACATACATGCACACGGGATCACACACATGCATATAAAGCAAATAAATTAAATAAATAAATACATAAATAAAGTTTTAGTATATAGATTGCCCCCAAAACCAAAATACCAACAAAATACCTAAAAAAACAGATAAAAAAGATTGCCTTTATTGTGTCACATTCAGTTTTGATTTGTTGTTGTTGTTGTTGTTTATTTACATTCCATCTTAGGGATTTTTTAATTTCCTTTTTGATATCTTCCTCTGCACAGTTATCATTCAGTAGTATGTTATTTAGTCTCAGTGGTTTGCATACTTTCTGTAGTTTTTAATGCCTATTTTTCCAATTCTAATCAGATACAGCTGATATTTCAATTTATTGAGACTTACTTTGTAGCCTAATACATAGTAAAATTCTGAGAAAGTTCTATTTGCCTCTGACAAAAATGGTTTTTGTTGTTTTGTTTGAGTTTAGGTAGAATATTCTTCAGGAGTGTGTTAGATCTATTTGATTTATAATGTCATTTAACTCCTTTTTTTTTTTTTTAGTTTTTAATTTTTACTTTTGGTCAGAATAACCTGTCGATTAGAGAGGGGTATGCATTGACATTCTTCATCTACTGTGACTGCGTTGAGGTAAATCTGTGGTTTTACATCTAGTAACATTTGTTTTCAGAAATTAGATGCATCTGTACTTGATATGGGTAGTGGTTTGAATATAAAGGACCACCATAGATTTATGTGTTTGAATGATTGAACCAAAGGAAGAGGCACTATTAGGAGATGTGGCCTTGTTGGAGTAGGTGTGACCTTGTTGGAGGAATTGTGCCATTGTGGGGTTTTAGGTTTGGCCAGTGTGTCTGTCTCCATGTTTGATGCCTGCAGATCAAGATGTAGGACTTTCAGCTCTTTCTCCAGCACCATGTTGCTATGCTTCCCATCATGATGATAATGGACTAAAACTCTGTAAGAAGGCCCCATCTAAGTGTTTTTCTTTACACATGTTGCAATGGTCATGGTGTTTTTCCAGAGCAATTAAACTCCAAGACAATATGTATATAATTTGTATTGTAATATCCTCTTGGAGAGTTGTTTTTCCTTTTAAGTTAATTAATTTATTTATTTGCATCCCAAATACTGGCCCTGTCCAGGTACCCTCCATTGAGTCTCTCCCCCTATTTCCCATCCAGTTTTCCTCTGAAAGAGAGCCCTCCAAGGTATCTCCACACCCTGCCATATCAAGTGTTTGTAGGGTTAGGCATATCTTCCTCAGTTGAGGCCAGACACGACAGCCCTATTGTGGAATGGATACCAGAGTCAGGCAACAGCTTTAGAGACAAGCCCACTTCAGTTGTTGTGAAGGACCCATATGGAGACTAGAGGGCCAAGAAAATGAATGATGGACTGTTAACTGAATGTGAAGTAACCTTTTTTATTCCTTCTGATGAATTTGTGTTGAAGGCTGTTTTGTCAGATATTGCAAAACTATATTTAATTTCTAGTTCCATTTATTTGAAAATTGTTTCCCATCTCTTTCTTTACCTTAAAGTAATTTTTATTGTTCAGGAGTAGATATGTTTCTTGGAGCCAGCAGAAATATGGTTCCTGTTTTCTAACAAAATCTGTAGTCTATTTCTTTCCTTAAAATTATGTATCAGTATGCATATATGTGTGCGGATATGTGCATACAAACATAGGTGCCTATGGAGTACAAATACACAAGATTACCTGAAGCTGGAGTTACATGGAATTATGAACTACATGACATGGGCATTAGGAGCCAAACTTAGGTCCTCTTAATGTGTATCATGTGTTTTTAAACACTACGAAACCTTTCCAGCCCAAGTCTGGGTATTTTATTGAGTAATTGAGACAGATGATTTCAAAACTATTGTTGGGAGTTGTGTATTGATTGATGCCATTCTGGGTTTGTTCCTTTGTTTGTTTGGTTAGTGGGTTGGTGTTTTCCTAAACCTGTTTTGTTTAGCTGTTTTAGTGTTACATACTTATCTCTGTGTTCTTTCCTCTTTCCCTTTAAGCCAATGTGTCCATTACAATATTATTTGTAGAGCTCACTTAATGTTCATAAATTCCATTAAACTGTTCACACTATAAAAATTATTTCTCTTTCAAATTCAGTGGATTGTTTTGCTGGATACAGTAGTGTGTATTGATAGTTGTGGTCTTTCAGAATTTGAGTTACATTTTTCCTTGAGCTTCTGGATTCAAAAATTTCTATCAATTAATGAGCTATTATTTTAGTGACTCTGTCTTTATAAATGACTTGACCATTGTCCCTAGTAGCATTCCATACCACTCTTCCCTTTTTAAAATTTCAGTGTTTTAATTATGCCATGGTGAGTTTATATTCTGGTTCTGTCTATATGTTGATATTGTGCACTTGAACATGAATGTGCATATTTTACATAAAATGGAATTTTTTATGATTATATTGAAAATATTTTCTATACCTTGGGTATAGTATTATCTTTTCTTTCTATGTATAGAATTATATTTCAATTTTTATGGCATCTTAGAGCTCTCCAATATTTTATATATATTTGACATTCACTGTATGGTTTAGTTTTCTACCTTATATTCAGACTGTAACACTTGGTTTTCCAGTGACATATGTTGTTGGTGAGGATTTCCACTGAGAGATGTTACTTGGGTTATTGAGTTTTAATTTCCAGAAATACTTTTCTAAAATTCTCTCTGTCTCTGTCTCTGTCTCTGTCTCTGTCTCTCTCTGTCTCTCTCTTTCTGTCTCTCTGTCTCTGTCTCTGTCTCTCTCTGTCTGTCTTGAGTTATATTTTCATATCTCGAATTGACTTCTTTCAGATATTTAGGAGAGGACTACATCAAAATAGTTCAAAGTATCATTTTACTCTATATGACTGCTATTTATGACTATAGGCTCTGTCCCTCATCTTTATCAGGGAGTTAGCTATGTTCCACAATAACAGTCACTACTCAACAATCACCATACCCCTCATATCTACCCTGCATTAATTTCAGTAACATCCTTGTACTTGCTGTGCTATCTATGTACTGAGTGCCTTACCCAGGCTCAGCTCTGGCCTCTTCCTTGGGTCTACATTTTCTGATACTAATTATAGAAAGCCACAGGCCTTGTTGTGTTACCTTAGGTAAACTGCAGTCTCTTACTGTGATCTATCTAAAAGTATGGCTTTTAGAATAGTCTATGAACATTCGAGATGTTATAGGGCACGAGATAGCATATATGGTGATCTAAATGAGGAAAAATTAGATACTTGACAATAGAAATCTAAAATATGAGTTTGTTTTCTGGCAAAAACCTAAGCTACATTGTTCCATAAATGTTTATTGCACACAAAGAAAAGGAATTGGTGATTGCTAGATAGTTTCTTCTAGTAATTAAGACTTTTGAAAATAATCTAATCATTTTTTCCTCATCTGCTAGGTAAGAAATTGAGTTTTGTTTCTTGGCAAACATTTGACAATTGTTAACATGTAATTAGTAGGAGCATGTGGACTAAGTGAAAGTCAAGGTAAACAAGTATTCTCATTGTTCCACTAGGCATACCTGCAGTACAGTGATGAATCTTTAATTCTTAGGCAATACCTTGTATTTCATTCTTGCTGTTTTCCAAACAATTTAAAAATCAAAGAATTGTCATAAAGCATCCTATACAATGTACAGATGACATTAATGAGAATAATTAACATTATAAATGGCTCTGCAGAAGAAAGAAGATAAAAATTTAGGGTTTGGAGTTAGAACAACTAATGGTTTCAGTGAAATATTTTGGTTCCTAGTTGTGTTATCCAAGTAAAGTACTTTTCTCTCATGCATAAAGACAAAATGATGATCCCTAAAATCATAAAAGTTTCTATTCACTGGAAGGTGGCAGTACATGCCTTTAATTCTAGTATTTGGGATGCATAGGCAGGTAGATCTCTGTGAGTTTGAGGACAGCCTGGTCTAGAAAGTGAATTTCAGGACAACCAAAGCTAAACAGAATACCTTTCTCCAAAACAAAACAAAAACCAAAAATGTTTCTATTCTTTACTGGTACTCATATAGCCATGACTGTTATACAGGTCACAAAAATAAGATGAATATGAACATGGAAACAAGGAGTTAGGATTAAACTTAATTATACAAATGGAGGACTTACTTTTACTCTTTCTTATATAAATAAGGCTTAATAGTTTCAGTTGATTATAAGTTCAATGTGAGTCATAGTTATGACCTGAAAAATAAATCAACTAATGCGCTCTAGGACTAAAATAGAATTCTAGTATTTTGATTATGAGAAATCATAGTCCTTATACAATGTTTAAGTCACGTTTGGAAGATTAGGTTAAAGGTGAATCTTGTTTTTCTCATAGAAAGAGATGAATGATTATGGGAGAATGATGAATGAATATGAAGACACAGCTTGAATAATTGAAAATGATTCTGTTATATAAAAAGGAGTTATGAGGCTGGAATTGGATAATAGACAATAAAATTAAAGGGTATGCATCTATTTTACTAAGGTATTTTTATATAGAATTTGTAGTATAGGCAGAAAACATCACTGTTTAGATTATGATATCTCAAAAATATACCACTCAGTTTCAACATTTATCATGTAAATGTCATCATGACTGAATTTTGAAGGAAATTTTAGAATTTTATATATTATCTCAACCACAGATAACTTGTCATATATCTTTCAAAATTTATTAGGTAATATATCACATATCTAAAAGTTGATAATAGTTATCACAATAATTTAAATACTGTTGATTAAGTATATATTTAGCAATAGAATTTATAAGTTGCCTCATAATTGTTGCTTCATATTTAGTTTAAATAAGGATCTAAACAAATATATACATTAAAGTTGAATGGTATGGTTTTTAATTCTATTTATGCATGTAAGCCTTTTACCTGCTTTTATATTGATATCATGGATTTATCATTGTACCCTATTGATTCTTTTAGAGCAGAAATTTTTGGATCAAATTCTTCTTGGACTGTATTTTCTCTTTATATTTGTATTTAGCAATAATTTGTGTTAGATCTTAAGGCTTGGTAACATTAAGGTTTATTTCAAAAGTAGGCTTTGCAAGTAATATTCATTTCTTCCAGCAAGATATAATGTTTATTCTTTTTTCTCCTTTTTTAATGTTAGACACAACTAGTTAGCAATACTTATATTTCTGTTTTTTTAAAGATTTATTTTTACTTGTATTTGCAAGTATGTGGTAGAAATGGGCATATGAGAGGAGGTTCCCACAAAAGAGGTCATCAACTCTCTTGAAGCTGGAGACAGAAGTAGTTATACAATGCTTGGTATCAATGCAGGAAATTGAACTTCAAATGAGCTGTACACTGAGCCATCTTTGGATCCTACCTTTTTTAAAATAGGAATTGAACAAATAGTTATTATCAACACCTTCATGTACTACCTGAAAGATTCCTAAAAGAGAAAGTTACCTTATTTACTTTTTCCTTGTTGGAATATTTTTTCACAAGGAAGTATTTTGCTTTCTGTAGGATTTTTTAATTGCATATATTATTTGTTTATATTTCAAAGGTTATCCCTTTCCAGGTTTCCCCTCTGCAAATACCCCTGATCCTGCTTCTATGAGGGTGCTTCCCCACCCACCTACCCACTCCTGCCTCACCATCCTAGCATTCCTCTACACTGGGGCAGCAAGCCTTCACAGGACCAAGAACCTCCCCTCTCATTGATTTGGCCTCTTCAGCTCCTTCAGACCTTCCCCTAACTCCTTTATTGGGGTCCCTTTGTTCAGTCCAATGGTTGGCTGTGAGCATCCACATCTGTATTGATCAGGATCTGAGAGAGCCTCTAAGGAGACAGCTATAACAGGCTACTGTCAACACTTCATGGCATTAGCAATAGTGCCTGGGTTTGGTTTCTGCATGTGGGATGGATCCTCAGGTGGGGAAGTCTCTGGATGGACTTTCCTCCAGTCTTTGCTCTACTTTATTATTATTATTATTATTATTATTATTATTATTCAATATACTCTTTATTTACATTTCAGATGATTCCCACTTTCCTGGCTCCCTGCTCCCCAAAAGTCCCATATGTCCTTTTCCCTCCCCCTGTTCCCTCATCCACCCCTTCCCATTTCCCTGTTTTGGTATTCCTCTACACTGATGAATTAGGCCTTTCCAGAACCAGGGGCCACTCCTTCCTTCTTCTTGGACATCATTTGATATGTGGATTGTGTCCTGGGTATTCCAAGATTCCAGGCTAATATTCACTTATCAGTGAGTGCATACCATGGGTGTTGTTTTGAGACTGGGTTACCTCACTTAGTATGATGTTCTCCAGCTCCATCCATTTGTCTAAGAATTTCATGAGTTCATTGTTTCTAATGGCTGAATAGTACTCCATTGTGTATATATACCACATTTTTGTATCCATTCCTCCATTGAGGGACATCTGGGTTCTTTCCAGCTTCTGGCTATTATATATAAGGCTGCTATGAACATAGTGGAGCATGTGTCCTTATTACATGCTGGGTAATTCTCTGGGTATATACCCAGGAGTGGTATAGCAGGGTCATCCAGAAGTGTCCTGCCCAGTTTTCTGAGGAACCACCAGACTCATTTCCAGAGTGGTTGTACCAGCTTGCAATCCCACCAGCAGTGGAGGAGTGTTCCTCTTAATCCACATCCTCACCAATACCTGCTGTTTCCTGAGTTTTTAATCTTAGCCATTCTGACTGGTATGAGGTGAAATCTCAGGGTTGTTTTGATTTGCATTTCCTTAATGACTAATTATGTTGAACATCTGTTAAGGTGCTTCTCAGCCATCCAAAGTTCTTCAGGTGAAAAGTCTCTGTTTAGCTTGGTACCCCATTTTTTGATAGGGTTATTTGGTTTTGTGGGGTCTAACTTCTTCAGGTCTTTGTATATATTGGATATTAGCCCTCTGTCAGATGTAGGGTTGGTGAAGATCTTTTCTCAATTTGTTGGTTGCCATTTTGTCCTTCTGACAGTGTCCTTTGCCTTACAGAAACTTTGTAATTTTATGAGGTCCCATTTGTCAATTCTTGATCTTAGAGCATAAGCTATTGGTGTTCTTTTCAGGAACTTTCCCCCTGTGCCCATGTCCTCCAGGGTCTTCCACAGTTTCTTTTCTATTAGTTTCAGTGTGTCTGGTTTTATGTGGAGGTCCTTGATCCACTTGGAGTTGATCTTAGTGCAAGGAGATAAAAGTGGGTCGATTTGCATTCTTCTGCATGTTGACCTCCAGTTGAGCCAGCACCATTTGTTGAAAAGGCTATCTTTTAACCTCTGGATGTTTTCAGCTCCTTTGTCAAAGATCAATTGGCCATAGATGTGTGGGTTCATTTTTGGGTCTTCAATCCTATTCCATTGATCCACCTCCCTGTCTCTGTACCAATACCATGCAGTTTCAGGTGTGCTGTTAAGCTGCTAGTGTATGCTTTCTCCTGTATCTTTTTGGAGGCACTGAGGGCTATGAGTTTTTCTCTTAGCACTGCTTTCATTGTGTCCAATAGATTTGGGTATAATGTGTCTTCATTTTCATTAAATTCTAACAAAAGACTGATTTCTTTCTCAATTTCTTCTTGGGCCAAGATATCATTGAGTAGAATATTGTTCATCTTTCATGTGTATGTGGAATTTCTTTTGTTTTTGTTGCTACTGACGAACACTCTTTCTCCATGGTGATCTGATAGGAGGCATGGGATTAGTTCAATCTTCTTATATTTGTTGAGGTCTATCTTGTGACCAATTATATGGTCAATTTTGGAGAAGGTACTATGAGGTACTGAGGAAAAGGTATATTCTTTAGGATGAAATATTATACACACACACACACAAATATATATATATATATATATATATATATATATATGTATATGTATATATGTTAAATCCCATTGGTCCAAAGCTTTAATTAGTTTCACTGTATCCCTGTTTAGTTTCTGTTTTCCTGACCAGTCCATTGAGGATAGTGGTGTGTTGAAGTCACACCACTAGCATGTGTTACATGCTATGTGTGCTTTGAGCTTTAGTAAAGTTTGTTTACAAATGAAGGTGCCCTTACTTTTGGAGCATAGATGTTCAGAATTGAGAGTTCTTCTTGGTGGATTTTTCCCTTGACCAGCAAGAAGTGTCTTTCTGTGTCTCTTTTGATGACTTTAGGTTGAAAGTCAATTTTATCAAATATTAGAACGGCTACTCCTGCTCATTTCCTGAGACCATTTGCTTGTAAAATTGTCTTCCAGCCTTTTACTCTAAGGTAGTGTTTGTCTTTGAAACTGAGGTGTGTTTCCTGTATGCAGCAAAATGTAGGGTCCTGTTTACTTATCCAGTCTGTTAGTCTATGTCTTTTTATTGGGGAATTGAGTCCATTGATGTTAAGAGATATTAAGTAATAGTGATTATTACTTCCTGTCATTTTTTAATGTTATTTTTATGTTTGAGTGGTTATCTTCTTTGCGTTTGATAGAAGGTTACTATCTTGCTTTTTCCAGGGTGTAGTTTCGCTCCTTGTATTGGCGTTTCCCACCTATTATCCTTTGTAGGGCTGGGTTTGTGGAAATATATTGTATGAATTTGGTTTTGTCATGGAATATTTTGTTTTCTGCATCTATGGTGACTGAGAGTTTTGCTGGGTATAGTAGTCTTAGCTGACATTTGTGTTCTCTTAGAGTTTGCATGAGATCTGGCCAGGATCCTCTAGCTTTCATGGTCTCTGGTGAGAAGTCTGTTGTTATTCTGATAGGTCTTCCTTTTAATGTTACTTGGTCTTTTTCTCTTACTGCCCTTAATGTTCTTCCTTTGTTTAGTACGTTTGAGATTTTGATTATTATATGAAGGGAAGTATTTCTGTTCTGGTCCAGTCTTTTTGAAGTTCTCTAGGCTTCTTGTATATTCACGGGCATCTCTCTCTTTAGGTTAGGGAAGTTTTCTTCTATAATTTTGTTGAAGATATTTGCTGGCGCTTTAAGTTGTAAATCTTCCCTCTCATCTATACCTATAATCTTTAGGTTTGGTCTTCTCATTGTGTCCTGGATTTCCTGGATGTTTTGGGTTACAAGCTTTTTGCATTTTTCAATTTCTTTGACTGTTGAGTCAATGGTTTCTATGGTATATTTGACATCTGAGATTCTTACTTGTATCTCTTGTATTCTGTTGTTGATATTTGCATCTAAGACCCCCGATTTCTTCCTAAGGTTTTCTATCTCCAAAGTTGTCTCCCATTGTGATTTCTTAGTTGTTTTTATGTCTGTTTTTATATCCTGGATGGTTTTGCTCAATTCCTTCACTTGTTTGTGTTTTCCTCTAATTCTTTAAGAGATTTTTGCGTTTCCTCTTTCATGACTTCTGCCTTTTGACTTAATTTGTCCTTCATTTCTTCAAGTGATTTCTTTCCTCTTCATTGGTTTCTATCTCTTGAACCATATTCTCCTGGATTTCTTTAAGTGATTTTTGTGTTTCCTTTGTAAGTGCTTCTAACCTATTCATGTTCCCCTGTATTTCTTTAAGAGATTTATTTATGTCTTTTTTGTGTTCCTCTAGCAGCATCATGACCAGTGCTTATAAATCCAAATCTTGTTTTTCTAGTGTGTTGGGGTATCCATGACTTGCTATGGTTGGAGAATTGGGTTCAGATGGTGCCATATTGCCTTGATTTCTGTTAGTAACATTCCTATGTTTGCCTTTTGCCATCTGGATATCTCTGGAGTTACTTGGTATTGCTGTCACTGCTTGGTGTTCGAACCTTCTGTGAGCCTGGCGTTGTCAGATCTCTCTGTTGTCCATGAGCCAAGATGGCAGAGCGCCCCTTCTCAAAGTCAGGAGAGATGGTTCCAAACTGAGGATCTCTGTGACCCTGATCAACTCTGGATACAGGTTTTGCTGGCTGTCTCCTCCTCACAAGCTGTTGGGTGTATAGCTGGCCTCCTGCACCACAAGCAGTGGCTTAAGGTACTCCTAGTCCAGAGGGGAAACTGGAAGCCCTCCCCCCACCACCACCACCAGAGGCCACAAGACTGGATCCTCTGCTCTGCAGGGCTGGACCCTCCCATGCAGGCTGCCTCCTCCTAGCTGGCTGCCATGTGTACAGCTGGCTTCCTGCACTGCCAGAAAAGTAGTGCTGTGGCTGGCCTGAGGGTGTTCCTGATCCAGAGGCTGAAACTGGAAGGCTCTTGCCAGAGGCCTCCACACTGTATTCTGTGCTCTGTGGGGCCGGTCTCATGTGTGCAGGCTGTCTCCTCCTAGCTGACTGCTTGGTGTATAACTGGCCTCCTGCCCTGCTTGGAGATGGTGTGCTGCTGTGGCTCAGGGCATCCCTGATCCAGAGGCAGAAACCGGAAGGCTCCCACCAGAGGCCTCCAGCCTGGATCCAATGCTCCGCAGGGCCAGACCCACCCAGGCTGGCTGCCTCCTCCTGGCTCTTCTGTAGGTTTTGATACATCTTGGAATCATTGGTGAGATAATGGTGAGTTTGCATTAGCTCCTCAACTGAGTCTTCTAATGTTAATATGAGTTGAATGATGCTTTCAAATAACTGGTATTTTTCATTGAAAAAATTAAAAGGGCATATGCTTAACATATAAAGCATGAGTCTTAAAATTTCTATGCATTGCCCAGTAGTCTAACAAGCTACAAGGAATCCTAAATAGTATGCTCATTTCCTCACATTCTTGCAAATTTTTGTGATGAAAACACTGAGGAATATTTTTCAAAATGTATTTCATTGTTATTAACAGTTGTCACCATGTATGTAAAACTTAATTCTGAACTTATTTTTGAGGACTTTGTTTTTTGCTTCTAAATATTAGTGCATATGTGTATGTGCTTTTGTGTGTGTGTGTGTGTGTCTGTGTGTGTGTGTGTGTGTGTGCGCGCAGGTATGAGAGTCAGTTCTCTACTTCAATCCTAAGGACCCCAGGATTTAAGATCAGCTTATCAGGTTTGGTGAAAAACAAACAAACAAACAAAAACCACAAAAATACCAAAAAAAAAAAAATTACTCACTCCTAAAGATTTACAATTGAAATTTTGGTTATATTTCTTTAGGATAGAAGTTTTTATTTTTTTATTTTATTAATTTCTTTTGTACCTGCAAGCACAGCACTACAAAGGATAAGGCAGAATTGCAAAGTAACAGCCAGCCTTGGTTTCATAGAATATCCTGTCAAAAACAGAAAAGAAATTCATTTTATTCATTCTGTTAGGCACCTGGGGTATAATGCTAAGACTGGTTGTCAGAGTTAGGATAGGGGTGGGAATTTCTATTCACTATGGGGAAAGTCCTATAAACATTTAGAATTTCTCTGGATATAATGGATGCCTTCATGAATCTAATATCTGCCTGTTTTCTAGTTTGCACACAAAAGGGCTAGTTGCTAGTCTTTCATGGACATAGAGAAAATTTTTTTGCTGGGCAGATATTTTAATCTTTTTTGTCTTTCAGCTTCCATAATATAGCAATATTCCTGAGGAAACATAATTAAAAAAGAATACAGGAACTCCTCCAGGTGACATCCGTATAAAGAATTAATTTTAAGTATTTATGATTGAAGTTTCTGATTCAAGTAGCATATAATAAAGTAGCTTAAAAATATCTGTGGTATCCTTCTCATATTGGTTTGCTTGTCAACACCTTGTAACTTCTGACCTTTCCCTACATAGAAAGTATAACTATTCTTTTATTAACAACTCACAATTTAATCCCTATTGAGGAATTTTCTTTATAAGTAGCAGCCACCGTTCAAAATTAACAGATGCCAATATTCTTATCAAATCCCAAGACCATGTATTTTACCACTGCTGAAGGGTTGCTTAAACATTTTAGTTGAAGATGATTATTAACTTTTGTGTGGTGTTATACATTTCTTTTAGAGTTTTAGGGGCAAAGCTTCAAGAGGTGTGAAAAAGTGTCTCTGTAGCCCCTTAATATGAGAAAAAGGGATCAAAATAATAGAGAAAACTTTGAATGACAGTCGAGTTTCTACCAAGAAAAGGAGTAAATGTAATTTATTGATCTAGGAATCTATCTATCCATCTATCCATCTATCATCTATCTATCTATAATCTGTCAAACATTGACTAATGCAAGTATAAGATGAAATTTACTACGTGGATTTGGAGAACAAGATACAATATATGCCATTTGTTAGCAGGAAGAGCAGTAGGAGCAGAAAGGCTGCTAAAGTTCAAGGTTGAAGAACTGAGAAACATGAAAGCCAGTTGTGTAAGTTATATTCTGATATGTCAAAGGGGGGCTTTTCTAACTTTGTGAATCCAGTGACTCTAGAAACATATATTCAAAGTTTGAAGACAGGAAATAGTGGGTTCCACAGCTCAATGTAAAAGGAAAAAAAAAGTCCTTCCTCTATCTTTTTCTGGACAATAAGCAAGATTAGATGACAACTGCCCACACTGCTGGGGGTGAACCGTTTTAAAACATTTTGCTAAATGACATTGATTCTGTCTACTGACAATCTCATGAATATCTTCAAAGCAACAGAGATAATGTTTGACTAATCTGGGCATACTTAATACAGTCAAGTTTACTTATAGGTTAATGAATCACATGTCTACCACTTGTCAAATTAGCTTTCATAGGTTTCTTGCCAAAATAAAATTAATTAGGAAACAAAAGCAATAATAATAATGTTAGATCCATCTAACTTGCATGAAACAGAAAATTCTGTGATTAAAATAAAAAAGTTATTGTACTATTTTATGAAATCAGTGGTTTCCGTATGTTGGGAAACATGACAATACTGATGAAATCCATGACCATAAACCCATGACAATGTGATCTTTCTGAGAAGTGAGTTGTTTGGTTAGAAACACCATTAGCTGAAATAAGGATATGGTTACTTGTTCATTCTGGAACCCATGGATTTTGTTTTGGTGAAAGTATTGCTTATAGTAGAGACTGTTTAGAGTTAAATATCTATTATAGCAAAAACAAACTCTTCAGTTTTTCATGATGTAAACAATGTATTTTTGGCATTTATTTCTCATAATCAGATGCACACCTCTCTTTCTACTAAGTATGGATACTAATATTCTGTTTTCTAGTATCATACCATCTGTATAATGAAACAATGTGATATTTTGTGAATGAGAAAAGTGGACAAGATCTGTGTCAAATAAGGATGGTGAACCTTATGTTCCCCTATATTCCCCAGTTATGGATTCAGCCAACTAGTTTGAAAACTACTACATGTGTAACACCCTTTCTTTTCTTGTTATTATCCTTTAATACAGTATAATAACTACATTATATTTCCATTTTATTAGGTTTTTTAAGTTACAATTTAAGTTGTACATGAAGATGTCTGATTATTTGTAGATATTATCCTATTTTATTTTCAGATATTGACAGGATAAAGGTCATTAGTCCTTTAACCATTCCTCATGGGTCTGAAGGAAATACATAATGACTTGGAGCTGGAATGTTGATTTATTCCTGAGATCAGATAGGAAAGGCATACTATTTGTCTTGCCCACTGCAAACACATTTCTTCTGGTGCTGCCCTCAGCAACTGGTGACCAAGTGAACTTGAGCTTTGCTATGCTTGGACCCAATTACTTCCAATATATTTGAAACATTTTATTAGCTTACTGTAAGTTTTACTGTAAAGTTTGGGTTATAGAGAAGAAGAATCACTGAGGTTTAGAAGATGCCAGGACTTCCCTCTTAACCTATTTCTCAATATTGGTTAAAGATACATTGTATGAATCCTACCAAGGTGTGTGATAAGGTCTTCAATTATAAGTTCACTCTATCTTTAGATCACTTATTGCCCTCCTGCTTGTCAACAAACACAAAGATTTCTCCTTTTTGTTTTTCTCACAGTAGAATTTCTTTGGATCCATACTTCAGCCAACCAATAAAATACAAGAAACATTTGCAAGTTCCCAAAGCTGCAAGATCACATCTAGAATCTTGACTTAGTGGGCACATAACAATAAATTCAGCACGTTCCAACCTTATTATTTCTCTCCCATTATTTCTTTCTTTTCACATTCATTTCATATAAATTTCTAAGATTTTTGTTAATGCAAATTTGAAACTAAAGTAATTCTTTTGGATTATAGCACATATCTTCATCATGTAACAGGCCTGTCAGAAATTAGGATAGTCTAAAAGTACTCCTAAATTTTTCAATCTGACTGTCAGACTACTCAAACAATGTGCCCTAAAAATTGGAAGTACCCCAAGAATCTCACAATGGGAGAAGTAAAAGGTTTTACTCAGATGGGGAATGTTTTCCAAGAAAGAGATTTCACATAGTTAAACAGCTTCACTAAAGCCAAGAGGATGATGGGTTCATTGTGGACATGACTACACCTTGACAGTGACCATTAAGATGTATATATCTTTGTCCTGAAGTGTCACTTCAGGACTCCGAGGATAAATTTTGAAGGTGAGAACAGAGGCCCTCTGGATCACTTTATTCATCTATCCAATGTGACGACTTTGAATAAATAACCCCTCTCTGTTTTTCCCTTTTAATTTGATGCCTTTCCTCAGCTTATTAGAATAAGTGGCTCAAGCTGTCTTAAGATAAGGTCTTCACCTCCAGTAGATAGGCACAGCCCCCCATTTGAGGGATGGAGCAACCCACCCATCTTGAAAATTTTAACCCTGATTTATTCCTGTGTAAAGGAAAAAAAGGCAGGGACAAAAAATGGAACAGATTGAAGGAAAGACCCTCCAGAGACTGACACACCTAGGGTTCTATTTACAGACACCAAACCTGGACACTATTGCTAATGCCAAGAAGTACTTGCTAACTGGAGCCTGGTATAGCTGTCCCCTGAGAGTCTCTGTCAGCACCTAACCAATACAGATGCAGATACTCACAGCCAACCATAGGACTGAGCCCAGGAACCCCAATGGAAAAGCTAGGGGAAAGACTGAAGGAGCCAAAGGAGATTGTAACTAATAAGAATGATATTAACTAACTAGACCACCCAGAGCTCCCTGGGACTAAAACACCAACCAAAGAGTATTATACATGGAGTAATCCATGACTCAAACTACATATGTAGCAGAGAATGGCTTTATCTGGCATCAATAGGAGAGGAGGCCCTTGGCACTTTGGAGGCTTGACGCCCCAGTATAGGGTGATGCTTGAACAGTGAGGATGGAGTGGGTGATTAGGTAGAGGAGCACCCTCATAGAGGTAAAGGGGAGGAGGGATGGGATGGGGAGTTTGTGTAGGGAAACCTGCAAGAGGGATATCAGTTGAAATGTAAATGAATAAATGATTAATAAAAAATTAAAAATGAAAAAAAAGAAGATTCGGCCTTTAATCCACAATTTCAATAGCAACAGGATACACATTGTTCCTCAGTATCTGTGGCTGGTGCTTGAATTTAGCCATAGATCTAGAAACAGAAAAGGATGGTGGAATAGGATCCAAATTCAGAGAAATAGCATTATAGGACAGCTAGAAAATGTTCATTTTTCTCTGGCTATATAGGATTAATTCTCTCAGAACTAAGTGGAAAGATTGATGCCATTGTGGGTATGAAGACACTGTCATTATAGCTCTGGGTATTATTGCTATGGTTGGACATATATTAGAAACAAAACCTAGAATATATTATTGGTTTTTCTAATCTTAAATTGAAGCAAATTTGTTTTATCATCCAAGTAGCCTCATTGCTATCACTTCTATCTCTTCTTTTATAGATATAATCTTCTCAGTAAATATAACTGAAACACTTCCCAAGATACATATATTTTCTCTTTTTCATATTGCTTTACTTCAATGTTACTTGACTTTTATATTTATCTAATTCTTGTCTCCCTCTTAACAGTGAAGGGTAAGTTCTGTGAAGTGCATGCCTAGTTCTCTTTCTTGTACATTAAAGTGAGCTAGACATAACACATGGCAAATTAACATTTGTGTAATAAATGGATAGATGAGTGCCCCATAATCTACTGTAAGTAGTTATGAGTTTGTATATAACCAGACTCTTGCCCCTTTCCTAGTCTGTCACTTATTTTCTATATGACCTTGAATAGGCTAATTATCACCTCTGTATCTGTTACAAATGAGAAAAATTTTATATATATATATATATATATATATATATATATATATATATATTATACATATCCATTAGGTTTAATTTAGTTCTTCAGCAGTGTGTTCAATTATATATGCCAAGTGTTAAGATTATATTAAATGATAAAAATATATTTAAAGTATCTATTGTATACCCAGCCCAGATACTAGCATAATGTTTACCATAACCTCTGTGAAATTAATATAGTGGAAAATTTTGATCACATTCCTTCCCTTATTCAAGGTAGTGAGTTCCACTCATCTATCTTCTGACATGTAGCATGTGAAAAGTATGATTAAAGTTAGGTCTGAAAATATGAAAGAATTATTTTCTTCTTAAGTGAACTATATAGGTCTTGATAAAATAAATTATAGCAAGCATTTTCTGATCAGTTACAAAAATAACAAGGTCAGATAGTTGTTTCCTAAGAGAATTATAAACAAAAGCTTTAGAAAGAATGGAAACCCAACAGATACTTGGTTACCCCTGAATTCTTTCTTTGGTACCATTTTGAGCTACATCAAATGATCATTTTTATTACTTTATAGTTACACTTCAATTTTGATCCAAATGTGGTAGTGATTTGGTCATTCACTTTCATAGTAAGATCTGCTTCTGAATGACCTTCACCTGTTTTTAAAACTCAAATCTTTCTCTGAGGACTGGGAACTGACATCAGGTAGAACACTTGTAATATTTCAAGGTTCTGTAGCTACCCTCACTCAATAATTCTAAAGATATTTATACAATGGCATCATTGTTAAAATGATTGTGTGACCACTGTGAAGAACAATGCTAACTTGGTCATTTCAGTTATGCTTTTTATGAAAAATAAAGGGCAGATATTTCAAAAGGTCACAGTTATACCTCAAATATATTGCCATAATCTTGTCCAATGTGTCTTTTTCCCCTTCCCACATCCTCTCAGAGTTTTATTGGTCTACTAGTTCTACAATGAAAATCATAAGATGATGTTTTATCTGTCTCAGTAGATTAATACAATTATTTTGATTGTTAGGATTATAATTATCAATTCTGAAAATGATGTTTGATTTCAATTGTTAGGATTTTACTTCTCATACCTAAAGTCTCATTATTGTGTGAGTCTGATAAATTGGAAATCTACTAAGATGCATACCAGATAATATTTAGAATTGATTGATGTGTAGAATATAGAGAGCAATAGATACCATTGTATAGAAATGTAAAAATATTGTCTTCATATAACTACCATCTCCCAAGGGTATCAATAATTACCTTAGTCTATTTTCTACTAATTACTCCATTTCTAAAATTGCTATAAATCTTCCATTTCTCTTCTTTACATCTTGTGCTAAATTTAAAGTCCATAATGTTCAGAGATATATTTTTCCCTATAGTGACCATGGAATGAAAATCAACTGCAGATCTTTACTTCTGAGAAATAGTGACTCACAACAGGAAAGATGTGACCTTTTAGTTTTTTGTATCCATCCCTTCTATTTTGCCAGGCTTAATTTCTATCTGGCTCTTAAAGTGGACATTTCTGATTTCTTTCAAAACTCAGTTATGCCATATGATATTTTGCTGAAGCATACATAAGTAAAAGGTTGTTTTGCTGAAGCAGGCATGTGAGAGGATACATGATGTTTACAAAGAATATAAATATAGCCACACAGAGAGTAGGAGGACGTTCTGGTGTTGGCTCAACTTAGTCCACCTTACTAATCTTCATGACAATGTTCTGTCATTGAATCACCTTGCATTGTGTGGCTAATCTTCATTTGTTGCATCATCATAGAGAGTAACGGTTCAAATAATTGTTATGATATTTTGGCATCATCTTGCCAATTCCACAGACTCAGGTAAATTGCTGGAGCCTCACAGTTTCTACTAGATCAAACTGCCATTGCTGATTCATGTGTGGTGTTTGCCAAATGGACTGGACTACAGCTGCTGATTCTTGCTGATATTTTTCTAGAGGACTGGATTGCTGCTGCTGAAGATTAGAATAGCCCCAAAGAACTATTTGTAAAGATGTCCACAACACCTATTTTCTATTAACTTTTATTTTTCACTACATCTGGTTTGTGGTGGGATAGAAGGATATTGACACAATAAAGAAAAAAATCTTATTAAAGTAGGTTATGGAGTACCTAATCCAACTGGTTCTAATATTTTATTTGCTCAAGTAAAAAGTTAGAAGTAGAAGAATTTTGTTTACCTCAGAAACGTGTAACTCATTGTGTCTGATCCCATCCAGGCCTTCATAATGCTACTACAGTTGTTTAAGCTCAGATCCTTTGCTCCATTAAACTCCTCAAAAGCCATGTTTGGCCAACAATTTTCATTAATTAAATTATCAAATAACAATAAAAGAGAAGAATTTATTATATCCACATAGATAAGAAAAGGCAATAAATTCAGTAAAGTATCTTACGGTTTCTAAAGTGAGCTGCTGTAGGTTCAGAGAGCAAACCATATGCATAATTAAATAGTCTTGGTCAAGGTGTGGTCTTGAAAATCAATGACCAGGTAACCCCAGAAGTGGTCATAATGGTATGAAATAGCTTCCTAGGAGATACGTTCCTTTTCTGACTGTCATTACTATCCATACATTTTATTCTGGCAGCATAAAATTTCTTGGGGAAATTTTAATTTCTTGGAGGTCATTGTTTTCAGAGTCTGCAAAGAGACAGATATAACTGTCTCTTTAAAATATTTTTTCCTGACAGGATGGTCATACTAACTTCTTTTCCTCCCAATTTCTTTTTGTTGTACTTGGTAACAAAGAGAACTTCCCTTTGCAGAGAGGCTTAATCTAAAGGGTTGCTTATTTTAACTGGCTTTACTGAAGCAAAGTACTTGATTTTGCTTCTATAATTTTGTATTATTCTCCTCAAAGTGCTTCCTTGATTGTATATGTCTTTTCCATTTCTTCTATTCACTCTTGAAGAGTGACTTTAACCATCATGATGCTTCTGTGGCCATTCATTCTTCTTTGACCTGTGTCTAGGACAAATGGGAAGCCAAACTTCAATTGACATCTGGATTATCCAAATGGCTTATTTTATTCTGTTCAGAATGAAAACTATCCTACTGACCAGAGGAGTCTTTCAGGACATAATGATGGCTATCGTTCGAAGGAAGGAAGGAAGCAAGAAGAAAAAAGAAAAAAGGAAAAAGGAAAAACATGGATTGGGTGTGTTAAATCAAAAGCCTAAGACATTTATCAATTTGACATTAATTAGTATTTGTGATCCTTAATTTCCTCCTCCATAAGATGGAAATGATAATATATTTTTTGTAATTTTGCTCTGAGGATTAATAAAGAAACTGGAGGTGAAAGCATCTTATCAAGTCCTGTAATAACTGTTCTATATTGATAGTTATAAATCCTACATCTTTCATCTATTTCCCTTACCTACCATAGCAGGATACAGCAGAGAAAACTGGATCCTGCCGAGAGAACTTTATTCCACCTGCATTTTTTGAGACTCTTTTCTGATCTACAAGATGCACCATTAGCCTAAAGCAGTAAATTGTTCCCCAGGCAGGCCCACAGGGAGAGGACTGCAACACGGTTTGAGAAAGTGGCTGCAGAAGGATGGAAGTAACATATTTGTCAGCCATAATCTCCAAGCTCTGGAGGCTGTTTAGCTCATCCTTTCTTATATCCCACCTGTGAAAAGCTATTTTTCTCTCTGCCACTTACTGTGATTCTTATTATTCTTTGAAAATGAACATATGGTTTTAAAAAGGATGCTTTTGATAGGGAGGAGGTGTAGCATAAAATTTAATATATGAAGTGGACAAAGGCAGGCATGTTCCCTTGTGCCTGTAACTATAGAATCCAGAAAGCTGGGGCAGGGACATAAACATGAGTTTGAAGCTAGCCTAGGTGACACAATGAAGCCCTGTTCTTTAACTTGAGAGAAAAGGCAGAAGACACTTAAGCCTGCTATAGTAAGCTGCGAAGTCTGGCCCCTGATTTCTTCCAGTTTTTTTCTGAGGATATTTGTTTCTGAGTGTTTATTTATTCTGAAAACCATAAGGATTATTTACAAGCATATTTTGAATTTAGTGCTTGTGTTCGAATGAGAATGGCCCAGATAAACTTCTATATTTAAATGAGTGGCTCCCAGTTGATGGACCTGTTTGAGAAAGATGAGGAGGTGTGGCCTTGTTAGAGGAGATATGTCAGAGGTTGATTTGAGGTTTCAAAAGCCCTTGTCAGCTTCTGGCTGTGTATCTGAATGTACCTTATGGCTACTGTGCTGGTCCCTTGCCTACTTGCCTACATCATGCTTTCCACCGTAATGATTATGAACTAACCTTCCGTAACTTTAAGCAAGTCTCAAATTAAATTGTTTCTTTTATGAATTGTGTGAACATGATTTTTTGACAAAAATATAACCATAATCAAGACAACACAATGCTCTTAAAAACCAGTATCATTTATTGTCTTAAAAGTTAAACAAAAATAAGTCAGGCATGATGGATGCCTGTAATCCTAGTACTTGGTGGCTAGAGGCAGTAAGATGATGAAATCAAGTTGAGTCTGTCCTCAGAGAAGAGTCTTCCATAAAACAACAAAAGCAGGAAAAACAAAATAAACAAAAGAAAACAAATATATTAAATATATTGTTCTGCCTACTAGGCATTTATCCTTAGGGAACAAACAGATATAACTTATTAATAACACCTGGTGGATAGAGTGTCCCTGTGATTTTGTTGGGAATATTTTACTTAGAATTTGTATTAGTCAGGATTCTTTAAAAGAACAGAACTGATAGAATGTTGGAATGCATATCACACACACACACACACACACACACACACCCACACACACATACACACACACACATATATATGTCATACACACATATGAAGGAGAATTATTACATTGCCTTGTCAGCTGTGGTCTACCTATTTCAAAAATGGCTATCTACCACCACAAGGTCAAAGGAGGGGCTACAGAGATGGCTCAGTGCGTAAGAGCACTGGCTGCACTTCCAGAGGTCCTGAGTTCAAATCCCAGCAACCACATGGTGGCTTACAGCCATCTGTAATGGGATCTCATGCTCTCTTCTGGTGTGTCTGAAGAGAGACAGTATACTCATATACAAAAGGTCAAAGGATCCAATAGTCAGTCATTCACTGCATGAGGATGGATGTCCCAGTTGTTTTTTAGTGTACACCAGAATACCAAACTATTTATATTATATTATATTATATTATATTATATTATATTATATTATATTATATTTGCATTTGCATTTGCATTTGCATTTGCATTTATTTCTATATCTATAGCTATATGAATATGAATATGAATATAAATACAAATATTTAAATAAACATAAATATAAAATATATTAAATTTATAAAATACATTCATAAATTTCTTATAAATATATTTATAGATTTATTATAAATGTTTATAAATACATTTGTATACATATAAATATATTTTAATAAATGTTTATATAAAATGTATAAAATATAATAAAATTATATAAAATATACAAATATATATAAATATATAAATACAAATATAAATATAAATATATTTAGCATTTAAAATATATGTTGTATGAGAAAGTGATACAAAAATCAATTTTTGAAGTATTCATAATTTTACTCAAGATTAAGATAAAATATAAAAATATATGAAATTGACAACACATGTGAATACATATAGTAACAGGGTAAACTGTATTTTAATTTCCTTATTCCCCAAAGTAGATCTGGTCCAAGAACAATGTGAAGGAATGGGAATTACTTCAGAAATAATGGTCCTTGGAATGAAATTCATCATTGTATATATTGTTATTTTTTTATTTTAAAATACCTCTTCTTTTGAACTTTGATTTTAATAATTTCTGTATTTGTAATCTTAGACATATTATACAACTCACTCGACCATCATTTTGTCATTTTAAAAATGAAGAGGATAATTGTGCTTTTTGCATTGTGTTGCTGTGAGACTTTATTGAGATAATGCTAAGGCAAAGGACACCGTCAGAAGGAAAAAAACAGCAACAAACTAATTGGGAAAAGATCTTCACCAACCCTACATCCTACAGAGGGCTAATATACAATATATACAACGAACTCAAGAAGTTAGACCCCAGAGAACCAAATAACCCTTTCAAAAAATGGGGTACAGAGCTAAACAAAGAATTTTCACCTGAAGACATTCGGATGGACAAGAAACACCTTAAGAGATGTTCAACATCATTAGTCATCAGGGAAATGCAAATCAAAACAACCCTGAGATTCCACCTCACAGCAGTCAGAATGGCTAAGATTAAAAACTCAAGAGACAACAAGTGCTGGCGAGGATGTGGAGAAAGAGGAACACTCCTCCACTGTTGGTGGGATTGCAGGACAGTACAACCGCTCTGGAAATCAGTCTGGTGGTTCTTCAGAAAACTGGGAATGACACTCCAAGAGGACCCTGTCATACTACTCCTGGGCATATACCCAGAGGAATCCCCAGCATGCAATAAAGACACATGCTCCACTATGTTCATAGCAGCCTTATTTATAATAGCCAGAAATTGGAAGGAGCCCAAATATCCCTCAAAGGAAGAATGGATACAGAAAATGTGGTATATTTATACAATGGAATACTACTCAGCAATTAAAAATAATAAGTTCATGAAATTTATAGGCAAATGGTTAGAACTGGAAAATATCATCCTAAGTGAGCTAACCCAATCACAAAAGAATACACATGAAGTGCAATCACTGATGAGTGGATATTAATGAGCCCAGAAGCTCTGAATACTCAAGGCACAATTAGCAAATCAAAAGATTCCCAAGAAGATCGAAGGAGAGGACCCTGGTCCTGAAAAGATTGGATCCAGTTTTGTAGGAGAGTACCAGAACAGAGAAATGGTGGGGTGGGGGAGGTGATTAGGGAATGCGCAGAGGGAAGAGGACTTATGGGACATAAGGTGAGGGGGGAACTGGGAAAGGGGAAAGCCTTTGGAATGTAAACGAAGAATATAGAAAATAAAACAAAACATGAAGCACACTGGCTGTCACATAGGATACATCTTTAAATGCAAATATTAATGTGCAGGCAATCAATAAAAAAGTGTTTGAAAGAATCTAATGAGTGGAAAGCAAGAAAGCACCCAATGTGAAGATAAACTGTGTCATTAAATAGGAATGGAAGTTTTAGTGACAATGATGGCTTTGACAAAACTAGAATATTTTATTTTAAAAAAGACTCTTTAGACAACATAAGGAAGTCAGAGGGATACAAATTGGAAAGGAAGAAGTCAAACTATCATTATTTGCAGACAATATGATAGTATATTTAAGCGACCCAAAAAACTCCACCAGAGAACTTCTACAGCTGATAAACAACTTCAGCAAAGTGGCTGGTTATAAAATTAACTCAAGCAAATCAGTAGCCTTCTTGTACTCAAAGGACAAGCAGGCAGAGAAAGAAGTTAGAGAAATAACACCCTTCACAATAGCCACAAACAACATAAAGTACCTTGGCGTAACTCTAACCAAACAAGCAAATGATCTGTATGACTGGAACGTCAAGTCCTTGAAGAAAGAAATCGAAGAAGACCTCAGAAGATGGAAAAATATTTCTTGCTCCTGGATTGGCAGGATCAATATAGTAAAAATTGCCATCTTGGCAAAAGGAATATACAGATTCAATGCAATCCCCATCAAAATCCCAAATCAATTCTTCATAGATCTAGAAAGAGCAATTCTCAAATTCATCTGGAGCAACAAAAAACCCAGGATAGCTAAAACTATTCTCAACAATAAAAGGACTTCTGGGGGAATCAATATCCCTGACCTCAAGCAGTACTACAGAGCAATTGTGTTAAAAACTGCATGGTATTGGTACAGCAACAGGCAAGTAGATCAATGGAATAGGATTGAAGACCCAGAAATGAACCCACAGAGTTATGGTCACTTGATCTTTGATAAAGGAGCCAAAACCATCCGGTGGAAAAAAGATAGCCTTTTCAACAAATGGTGCTGGTTCAACTGGAGGTCAACATGCAGAAGAATGAGAATTGACCCACTCTTATCTCATTGCACTAAGATCAACTCCAAGTGGATCAAGGACCTCCACATAAAACCAGACACACTGAAACTATTAGAAAAGAAACTTGGGAAGACCCTGGAGGACATGGGCACAGGGGGAAAGTTCCTGAACAGAACACCAATAGCTTATGCACTAAGATCAAGAATTGACAAATGGGACCTCATAAAATTACAAAGTTTGTGCAAGGCAAAGGACACTGTCAGAAGGACAACACAGCAACCACCAAAGTAGGAAAAGATCTTCACCAAGCCCACATCTGACAGAGGGCTAATATCCAATATATACAAAGAACTCAAGAAGTTAGACCCCAAAGAAACAAATAACCCTATCAAAAAATGGAGTACAGAGCTAAACAAAGAATTTTCACCAGAAGAAATTTGGATGGCCGAGAAACATCTTAAGAGATGTTCAACATCATTAGTCATCAGGGAAATGCAAATCAAAACAACCCTGAGATTCCACCTCACACCAGTCAGAATGGCTAAGATTAAAAACTCAAGGGACAACAAGTGCTGGTGAGGATGTGGAGAAAGAGGAACACTCCTCCACCGTTGGTGGGATTGCAACATGGTAAAACAGCTTTGGAAATCAGTTTGGCGGTTCCTCAGAAAATTGGGCATGTCACTTCCAGAGGACCCTGGCATACCACTCCTGGGCATATACCCAGAGGATTCCCCTGCATACAATAAAGACACATGCTCCACTATGTTTATAGCAGCCTTGTTTATAATAGCCAGAAATTGGAAGGAGCCCAAATATCCCTCAAAGGAGGAATGGATACAGAAAATGTGGTATATTTATACAATGGAATACTACTCAGCAATTAAAAATAATGAATTCATGCAATTTGTAGGTAAATGGTTAGACCTGGAAAATATCATCCTGAGTGAGTTAACCCAATCACAAAAGAATACACATGAAATGCAGTCACTGATAAGTGGATATTACTGAGCCCAGAAGCCCTAAATACTCAAGGCACAATTAGCAAGTCAAGTGATTCCCAAGAAGAAGAAAGGAGAGGTCCCTGGGCCTGTAAAGATTGGATCCAGTTTTGTAGAGAAACCGTGGGGGGAGGGGGAATGATTGGGGAATAGTTGGGGGGGAGAGGAATTATGGGGCGTATGGTGGGGGGGGAACTGGGAAAGGGGAAAGCCTTTGGAATGTAAACATAGAATATAGAAAATAAAAATTAAAAAAAAGACTCTTTAATTAAAAAAACCTTTAATTACATGTATTTGTGTGTGTGTGTGCATGTTTGCGTGCATGTGTGCATGTGCAAGTGTGCAAGTGTGTGTGTGTGTGTGTGTGTGTGTGTGTGTGTGTAAATATGGTTAGGTACACATACAGTGGGATGCGGCCAGTGCATCACATTACCACTGGAACTGGATGGATCTACCAGATCTGGGTACTGGGAAATGGACTCTTGATTCTTTGCTGGAACAATCTATGAATTTAACCACTAATCCGTTTCTCTAGCCCCCTAGAATGTTTTCTCAGGAGAATTTGATTTTTAAACGATGCTGGGTGAGAAGTTAGCGAACCATAGTAAGACTCAGATATTAGGGGGGTTGTCACAGAAGTCAGGAAAAACTTGTCATAGTAATATCAAAATAATCCAGTTTAGTTCATATTGATTTGATTGATATATAGACTTACTTGATGTACAGATAGCATGCATTGCTAAATAGTCTTAGATATATATTAGTCCAATCAAGAGCTCACCCGTTTCTCTTGGATTAATCATGGTGATCAAGATATACCTTTAGATTTACCTTGTAGCTAAAGAAACCTGTGCCTTAATTAACTATATTGTTTTCTCAGTGAAGGAAAAGATTTGCATGGGATGTCTCATTAAAGAAGAGCAGCACTAATAAAACTCCTTGAAACGTCTGAGAACAATAAACATATAATAGCTAGATAATGTTTTGGAAGCTAAGTTGCATAAACAGGAAAGGATATACTAGACAGTAATGTTAAAACCAGAGAGCAAAATTAGTAGGCAAGTTTTTCACAATTTGCAACATATTTTGGCATTTTTATTCTGAAAACATAAGATTGATAAAATGAATGGTGAATTGAAGATGTTAGTGTATTGTGAATATATGTCTAAGTACTTTATGAAATGTATCTATATTTTTTCAGGCTAAGGAACACAAACTTGATGATGCTAATGCTAATGATGTTGATGGTGATGATAATATGAAACTTAATCTTTCTATGTAGCCTAGGTTGGCTTTGAACGTGTGATTCTCCTGTCTCAACCTCTGGAGTTGCACATATTATTGGCATGAGCCAATACATTGAGCTGTCACAAATCTAATTTTGAGGTATGTATATGTGTGTGTACGTGTGTGCATGTCTGTGTGCATGTATGTGTGTGTGTATGTATGTGTACTAAATCTTAAATTGTACTCATCTTAAATTGAAACAAATTACAAGTGATGCTCTTGTACACACGTGTTGTTGTTTGACTTCTTGTCAGAAACTTAGAAATCTTTACCAGCCCTGTTTCAGCCATAGCTTTCTCTCAGAGATAACAAAGATAATAGTTAAAAAAATGTTCTTGCTTGTGATTATTACTTATGTATCTACAAAGTAATGCTATTTGGATTGTTTTAATACTTTGGAGAAATGGACTCAGTGCTCTGGTACCTGGTTTAATAGCTAGCTCATCATTATAACTTTAAGATTCTTCTATCTTAGTATGTACAGTTGCAGCTATACATAGCTTTTTTATAGCTGCTATTTGTTTTCCAACAACTCTCTGAATTGTTTAGTTAATATCATATGGCTAGACATGTAACCATTTAATATAACTTTTCCTTATGATGCTAGTAATTTTGTGTCTGTCTCAGTTTATATGCTTTATATATGAACTGTTAGTCTTTCCTACCCACATATTCCACACCTCCATGTTTCCTTGGTCTTGTTCACACTATTGGTGCAGTCATAAAAGCTATGAGTTGTTTTGTAGACTAAGGGGAAATGTTAATTGGCAGGCAGAGACTATGGTGCCATGTGTCAGACTATACCCTGAAAGTTCTTTCTTCTACCCGGAATACTTGACTCAGGTGACATGATATGTAGACAAGAAGGAATTCATTGTAGAGAAGTTGTGATGGAAGTGAGAAAGAAGGCAGTAGATATATTTATTTCCTTGTTCTTCTCTCCTCTGACATAGTGTTTAAGGATGAAGGCATTCCATGTGGTCTCTTTAAAGACATTGCATGCAACTGAGCAATCTGTTGCTAAAAATTCTGAAGACTTTCAGTTTAGGAATGTATTTCCTTTCCTGTCTTTTCTGTATCACATCATTTATGGTGTATTTTATATATTTCACATCCCATTTGTGGGGTTCATATGTATAAAGAATTTCATAAGAACATGTCTGTGCCTAAGAATATAGAATTTCTATGTTGGAATGGCACCAATTTACTAAGAAAGGCCCCATTGTTTTCCAGGATGTCATTTTAATCTATTTGTGTTGTTTGTATACACTTGGCTCAGGGATTGACACTACTGGGAGGTGTAGCCTTGTTGGAGTTGATGTGTTACTGCAGGCATGAGCTTTAATATCCTTGTCCTAGTTTCCTGGAAGCCAGTCTTCTGCTAGCAGCCTTCAGATGAAGATGTAGAACTCTTAGCTCCTCCAGCTCCATGCCTGCCTAGATGCTGTCATGTTCCTGCCTTGATAATAATGAACTAAACCTCTGAACCTATAAACCAGCCCCAATTTAATGCCATCCTTATAGTGTTGCCTTGGTCATGCTTTCTGTTCAAAAGCAAAACCCTAACTAAGTAAACTTAGTAAAACCCTGACTAAGACTCCATCCATCCATCCATCCATCCATCCATCCATCCATCCATCTATCTGTGGGTTAAAGGAGTGTCCTGCATACACTCAGGGCTTGGGCTGGCTCAGAGAATATGAGAACTTTTAACTGTGCACACCCCATGCTGATGTGCTGGGTGGGTGTTGGACTGTGAGAAGCCACAGGACCCAGTTCCTGGGGTGGGGAAGCACAGTCTGGTGTCCTGTGGGACTGCCTGGAGCTGGCTAGTAGGTCCCTGGGCATGCACAGAAGCCGGAGATGGCAGGTTCTCAAACACTTGAGCACCCCGGCTGCTGTAGGATGTTGCTGAAGAGCTGAGATCTAGCCTGGAACCAATAGGGAAGGGCGAGGAGAGAGCTCAGGCTGGGTCCCTAGAGGATGAGAGAGGCATTGGTTTGTTCTGTGGGCAGCCTGACTTGATGGAGTCCATGGCTGGGAGTGCAGAGGCCTCCTGCAGGTGGGGTGGGGGGTGGGGTGGGGACTAGATGAGGAGTTGTGATGAGTGAAAATGTACCTCATTTTCTCAAGGTGGGCCTGAGGTTAAATACATGTTGGCAGGGGTTGCTTTGGAAGCGTAGTTTAACTGGCTAAGCCCCTCAGGTCTTTAGGTACCTTATTAAAATGGAGATCTGTCTTGAGGCTACATGATCTGTGATTATGTCCTCTACCTGTGGAGGGGCTTGGTGCAGTGACCTCACATGAATGATGATCACAGAATTATGGAGAACTGAAGCCTCTCGTGTGTCAAGAGCCTAGTGTCTAGGATCGTGTCAAATGCCTACCATTCCTTTCAGGATCACCTGCTGGGTCACCTGGGTTTTAAACCTAGCCTACCCAGAAACCAGGCTGCTTTTAAAGGTCTCACATCTATCTATCTATCTATCTATCTATCTATCTATCTATCTATCTATCTATCTACCTATCTATCTATCTATCATCTCTATCTGTTTTTACTATGTATACTTTCATGAACAGCAGTATACCTGCCCCTAGGCTTTCTTCAGCCTGGTGGGGTATTTTATTAAGAACATCTAATTTTTTTATTTATATCTTGACCACAGTTTTCCCTCCTTCTCCTCCCAGGCTCTCTCCCACCCCAACTCTCCCATGTCCTTTTCTCTTCAAAAAAGGACAGGCCTCATATAGATATCAACCAACCATGGCATATCAAGTTGCAATAAGACTAGGTACCTCTCCTCTTATTAAGACTGGGTGACACAGCCCAGTATGAGAAAATTGAGTCACAAAAATAGGCAAAAGAGTCAGAGACAGTCCTTGATCCCACTGTTAGGAGTCCCTCGTGGCTAAACAACTGTAACACATATATAGAGCACCTAGCTCAAGACACATGCATGTTCCCTGGTTGTCAGTTCAGTCTCTGTGAGCCCAGAAGAGTCCAGGTTAGTTGGTTCTGTTTTCTGTTTTGTTTTGTTTTGTTTTGTTTTGTTTTGTTTTGTTTTTTGTGGTGTCCTTGAACTCTCTGGCTCCTACAATTCTTCTGCTCCTTTTCCTCAGGATTTACTGCGTTCTGCCTAATATTTGGCTGTGGGTCTCTGCATCTGTTTGCATCAGTTGCTAGATGAAGCCTCTATGACAATTAAGACCACACTGATTTCCATAATGGCTATAGTAGTTTGCACTTACCCACATTGGTAGTTTTCCTTGCTCCAAGTCCTCAGCTGCATGAATAATCACTTGTATTTTTGATGTTAGCCATTCTTTCACCTGTTATATATAAACTTAGAGTTGTCTTCAGTTGCATTTCCCTGATGACTATGGGTGTTGAACATTTCTTTAAATGCTTCTCAGCCATTTGATAATTCTGTTTTGAGAAATTTGTCTTTAGATTCTGTACTGGATTTTTTAATTTGGTTATTTGGTTTGTTGGTGTCTAGGGTCTTATGTTCTTTATATATTTTGGATATTAGCCCATTGTCAGATGTGGAGTTAGTGAAAAGAATTTGCCATTTTTAGTCTGTCATTTTGTCCTACTGAGGGAGTACTTTGCCTTACAGAAGCTTCCAAGTTTCATGAGATCTCATTTATTAATTGTCAATCTTCCAAGTAAATTCGAATGTAAATTCACAAATAAAAATATGACATGGCCATAGTAAAATGGTCATTCAAACAAATACTTGTCCAGTTCTGAACTCTGTAGGTCTCAATTAATTTCAGTATAGTTAAACTAGCCATTATGAAACCACACAGCGAACTTGCCTCGGGTCACTACAGACAGCTGGCAGCTGCGGCCAGGTGCATGGACAGAGTCCTAGTCTAACATCAACTACCCCGTCAGGCTCTTGCCTGCACCCAGAGCCAGATCAGCTCAGCGAGCGGTCTCTGTGCTGACTTGCGCAGGCACCAACTTGCTCTGGGGTCTGTGCCTGGAGTACAGCAGAGGCTGCCATCTTGCCTCAGGCCACCACAGACAGCTAACCAGACAGAGCCCTGTGGATGGAGAGCGCCACCATCTAGGCTCCAGCAGTCCAACCAGGGAAGCTCCAGTCCTGCAGGGAATCCCCCAGTTAGACAGAGCCCCAAGACCTGCCACCATCTTGGAGCTGGTGGCCTGACCAGGTAACCATAGAGAACCAACAGAGGAGCACAGGTCACCATAAAGATCTTACAGACAAGCCCAGATTGGTGGAAAAAGAGATCTGATTCTTAAGAGCTGGCAACTAGGCAGGCCAGGAGGAGATGGAGGGAGGATAATTGGGCATCCAGCAGCAAGCCGGGAAGAGACATGGTTCAGGCCCAGCAGAGCTAAGGAGGTAATTCAGAGCCCAGTAGCGGAAACCTTCTGGAGCATGGACTGGAGGGGGTCCCTTGGGAGCACGGACACCCTCTATGACAGCAGCACCAAACACCAGGCTCACAGGAGCTTCAAGCACCAACCAGTAACAACAAGACCAACTAACTCCAGAGATAAACAGATAGCAAAAGGTAAACATAGGAACGTTACTAACAGAAATCAAGGAAATATGGCAGCATCTGAACCCAATTCTCTAACCACAGCAAGTCTTGAATACCCCAACACACCAGAAAAACAAGATTTGGATTTAAAAGCACTTGTCCTGATGCTGCTAGAGGAACACAAAAGAGACATAAGCAAATCTCTTAAAGAAATGCAGGGGAACATGAATAGGTTAGAAGCCCTTATAATGCAAACACAAAAATCTCTTAAAGAATTCCAGGAGAATATGGATCAACAGACAGAAGCCAATAAAGAGGAAATGGAGAAATCACTTAAAGAAATGCAGGAGAAATTGAGTCAACAGGCAGAAGTCATGAAAGAGGAAACACAAAAATCTCTTAAAGAATTGTAAGAAAACACAAATAAGTGAAGGAACTGAGCAAAACCATCCAGGATCTAAACACAGAGGTAGAAACAGCTAAGAGATCACAAAGGGAGACAACTTTGGAGATAGAAAACCTTGGGAAGAAATCCGGGGTCATAGATGCAAATATCAACAACAGAATACAAGAGATAGAAGTAAGAATCTCAGATGCTTAAGATAGCATAGAAACCATTGACTCCACAGTCAGAGAAAATGCAAAATGCAAAAGGCTTATAACCCAAAACATCCAGGAAATCCAGGACACAATGAGTATACCAAACCTAAGGATTATAGGTAGAGATGAGCGTGAAGATCTACAATTTAAAGGGCCAGCAAATATCTTCAACAAAATTATGGAAGAAAACTTCCCTAACCTAAAGAGGGAGATGCCCATGAATATATAAGAAGCATACAGAACTCCAAACAGACTGGGCCAGAACAGAAATACCTCCCATCACATAATAATCAAAACCCCAAATGTACTAAACAAAGAAAGAATACTAAAGACAGTAAGAGAAAAAGGCCAAGTAACATATAAAGGAAGACCTATGAGAATCACACAAGACTTCTCACCAGAGACCATGAAAGCTAGAAGATCTGGGACAGACTCTAAGAGAATACAAGTGTCAGCCAATACTACTATACCCAGCAAAGCTCTCAACCAGTGTAGATGGAGAAATCAAAATATTCCATGACAAGACCAGATTTACACAATATCTTTCCACTAACACATCCCTACAAAGGATAATAAGAGTAAAACTACAATACAAGGGGGGAAACTATACCCTGGAAAAATCAAGATAGAAACCTTCTTCCTTCAAACTCAAAAGAAGATAACCACTCAAACATAAAAATAACATAAAAAATGACAGGGGGAGATAATCACTATTCCTTAATATCTCTTAACATCAATGGACTCAATTCCCCAATAAAAAGACATAGACTAACAGACTGGACACAGAAACAGGACCCTACATCTTGCTGCATACAGGAGACAGACCTCAGAGTCAAAGACAAACACTACCTTAGAGTAACAGGCTGGAAGACAATTTTACAAGCAAATGGTCACAGGAAGCGAGCTGGAATAGCCATTCTAATATCAGATAAAATTGACTTTCAACCTAAAGTCATCAAAGAGACACAGAAGGTCACTTCTTGCTGGTCAAAGGGAAAATCCACCAAGAAGAACTCACAATTCTATGCTCTAAATGCAAGGGCACCCTCATTCATAAAAGAAACTTTACTAAAACTTAAAGCACACATTACACCTAAGACAATAATTGTGGAGGACCTCAACACTCCACTTTCCTCAATGGACTGATCAGGAAAACAGAAACTAAACAGGGACACAGGGAAACTTATTGAAGCTTTGGACCAATTGGAATGAATATATATATATATATATATATATATATATATATATATATAAAATTTCAGCCTAAAGCAAAAGGCTATACCTTTTTCTCAGCACCTCATGATATGTTCTCCAAAATCACAAGACAGACCTCAACAAATATATGATCGAACTCATCCCATGCCTCTTACTGGATCACCATGGAGTAAGAGTGGACTTTGATAGCAACAAAAACAACAGAAAGTCCACATACAACTGGAGGCTGAATAATATTCTACTCAATGATACCTTAGTCGAGGAAGAAATAAAGAAAGAAATCAAAGACTTTTTAGAATTTAATGAAAATGAAGGCACAACATACCCAAATCTGTGGGACACAATGAAAGCAGTGCTAAGAGGAAAACTCATAGCCCTGAGTGCCTCCAAAAAGAAACTGGAGACAGCATACACTAGCAGCTTAATGGCACACCCAAAAAAGCCCTGGAACAAAAAGAAGCCAATTCACCCAAGAGGAATAGAAGACAGGAAATCATCAAACCCAAGAAACAAAGCGAACCATACAAAGAATCAAGAAAACCAGGAGCTGGTTCTTTGAGAAAATCAACAAGATAGATAAACCCTTAGCCAGACTAACCAAAGGGCAAAGAGACAGTATCCAAATTAACAAAATTAAAAATGGAAAGGGATATTATAAATAAGGGTGCTATGGACATAGTGGAGCATGTATCCTTATTGCATGCTGGGGAATCTTCTGGGTATATGGCCAGGAGTGGTATGACTGGGTCCTCCAGAAGTATCATGTCCAGTTTTCTGAAGATCCGCCAGACTGATTTCCAGAGTGGTTGTACCAGCTTGCAGTCCCACCAGCAGTGGAGGAGTGTTCCTCTTTCTCCACATCCTCGCCAACACCTGATATCTCCTGAGTTTTTAATCTTAGCCATTCTGACTGGTGTGAGGTGAAATCTCAGGGTTGTTTTGATTTGCCCTTCTCTAATAACTAATGATGTTGAACATTTTAAAGGTGTTTCTCAGCTATCTGATTTTCTTCAGATGAAAAGTGTTTGTTTAGCTCCGTACCCCATTTTTGGATAATGTTATTTGGTTTTCTGGGGTCTAACTTCTTGAGTTCTTTGTATACATTGGATATTAGCCCTCTGTCAGATGTGGGTTTGGTGAAGATCTTTTCCCAATTTGTTGGTTGCTGATTTGTCCTTTTGACAGTGTCTTTTGCCTTACAGAAACCTTGTAATTTTATGAGGTCCCATTTGTCTATTCTTGATCTTAGAGCATAAGCTATTGGTGTTCTGTTCAGGAACTTTCTCCCTGAGCCTATGAAGAATTGAGTTGGGATTTTGATGGGGATTGCATTGAATCTGTAGATTGCTTTTGGCAAGATGGCCATTTTTACTATATTGATCCTGCCAATTCAGGAGCAAGAAATATTTTTCCATCTTCTGAGGTCTTCTTCGATTTCCTTCTTCAAGGACTTGAAGTTCCTGTCATACAGATCTTTTGCTTGTTTGGTTAGAGTTACGCCAAGGTACTTTATGTTGTTTGTGGCTATTGTGAAGGGCGTTATTCTCCTAACTTCTTTCTCAGCCTGCTTGTCCATTGAGTACAGGATGGCTAGGGGTACAGAGCTAAACAAAGAATTTTCACCAGAAGAAATTTGGATGGCCAAGAAACACCTTAAGAAATGTTCAACATCATTAGTCATCAGGGAAATACAATTCAAAACAACCCAGAGATTCCACCTCACACCAGTCAGAATGGCTAAGATTAAAAACTCAAGAGACAACAGGTGCTGGCAAGGATGTGGAGAAAGAGGAACACTGCTCCATTGTTGGTGGGATTGCAAAATGGTAAAAACGCTCTGGAAATCAGTCTGATGGTTCCTCAGAAAATTGGGCATGTCACTTCCAGAGGACCCTGGCATACCACTCCTGGGCATATACCCAGAGGATTCCCCTGCATGTAATAAAGACACATGCTCCACTATGTTCATAGCAGCCTTGTTTATAATAGTTAGAAGTTGGAAGGATCCCAGATATCCCTCAAAGGAGGAATGGATACAGAAAATGTGGTATATTTATGCAATGGAATACTACTCAGCAATTAAAAATAATGAATTCATGCCATGTGAAGGCAAATGGTTAGATCTGGAAAATATCATCCCAAGCGAGTCAACCCAATCACAAAGAATACACATGAAATGCAATTACTGATGAGTGGATATTAATGAGCCCAGAAGCCCTAAATACTCAAGGCACAATTAGCAAGTCAAATGATTCCCAAGAAGAAAAAAGGAGAGGACCCTGGGCCTGAAAAGATTGGATCCAGTTTTGTAGGAGAGTACCAGAACAGAGAAATGGTGTGTGGGGGGGTGATTGGGGAATAGTTGGGGGGAGAGGACTTATGGGATGTATGGTGGGGGGGAACTGGGAAAGGGGAAAGCCTTTGGAATGTAAACAAAGAATATAGAAAATAAAATTTAAAAAAAAGAAAAATTATTACTTGGTAAAATAAAAAGTTGAAATAAATGTTAGTTTAAAAATTTAAAAAAAAGTTCAACATCATTAGTCATTAGAGAAATGTTCCACTATGTTCATAGCAGCCTTATTTATAATAGCCAGAATCTGGAAAGAACCCAGATGTCCCTCAACGAAGGAATGGATACAAAAAATGTGGTATATATACACAATGGAGTACTATTCAGCCATTAGAAACAATGGATTCATGAAATTCTTAGAGAAATGGATGGAGCTGGATAACATCACAGTAAGTGAGGTAACCCAGTCTCAAAAGAATACCCATGGTATGCAGTCACTGATAAGTGGATATTAGCCTAGAATCTTGGAACACTAAACACACAATCCACATACCAAATGATGTGTGAGAAGAAGGAATGAGTGGACACTGGTGCTGGAAAGGCTCAATGCATCAGTGTAGGGAAATACCAGAACAGGGAAGTAGGAAGGGGTGGATGGGGGAACAGGGGGAGGGCAAAGGGCATGTGGGACCTTTGGGGGGCAGGGAACCAGAAAAAAGGAAATGAAATGTAAATATAGAATATATCCAATAAAAAATTAAAAAAAGAAAGAAACCACACAGCTTTGGTTAGGGTTTTACAGTTATACTTTTATGCACATAATCTATTCTATATGGCAAAATGTTCAAAAAATATTTTCTACCTTTCAAATATACAACATATTTGTAGCCACCCTACAGTGCACTATTATCACAGAGCTTATTGCTCCTACTGAAATGTTAATGATTCTATTAATATAAGTCTAGGTAATTTACAGAATTTATCTGTTTTCCTAACTAAGGAATGGCAATATACACAATGAAGAAGGCCATAATGATGATGACAACTACAACTATTACTGCTACTGCTACTATTATTGGAGATGAGCTTTCTTGGTGTAGCCCAGATTGACTTTGAACTTGTGATTTTCCTGTCTCTACCTCTAGAATTGCAGGTATTAAGGGCATAAGATAACACACCAAGCTGATAACTGTTAACTCAGTAAATATTGTTCAGTTTCTCCTATCCTTACCAACATTTTATTTACCTCTAAAGATTCCTATACCACTTCCAGCTTTGAGATCAAATTTTTTATTCAGAAACTGTATCTGAGTGAGATCATATAGTACTTGTTGTTTAGTACTGAGCTGAGCTTCTATAGGAGGAACATTCTGATTTTGATAAGGGCTGATTATTATTATTATTATTATTATTATTATTATTTATTTTATTGAATATTGTCTTCATTTGCATTGACAATGGTAAAACCTTTCCTAATATCCCCCCTCCCCTAAGACCCCCCATCCCCTCCTATTCCTCCTTCCCACTGCCTCCACTTATATGCCTCTCCACCCAAAACACTCTCTCCTCCCCCCTTGGTTTCCCTTTGTTTGGGCCTCTGTTGAGCCTTTACCTGACCGAGGACCATTCTTCCCTCTGATGCCCAACAAGACCTTCCTCTGCCACATTTTTGGCTGGAACCATGTGTGCCCCTTGGTTCAGTCCCTGGGAGTCATTGAGTGTCTGGGTGACCGAAATCATTGTTCTTCTCATGGGGCTGTAAACCCCTTCAGCTCCTCTGTCCTATCGTCCAGCTCCTCCATTGGGGACCCCATACGCAGTCCAATAGTTGGTTGCTAGCATCTGCCTCTGTATTTGTAAGGCTCTGACAGGGCCCCTCTGGAGACAACCATGGCATGCTCCTTTTGGTATACACTTCTTGACATCCATACTAGTGTCAGGGTTTGTTGACTGTTTATAGGATGAAACCCCAGGTAGGGCAGTCTCTGGGGGGCCTTTATTTCAGTCTCTGCTCCACACATTGTCTCCCTTATTGCTCCTGTGGCTATTTTGTTCGCTTTCTTAGAGGAACCGAAGTACCCTCAATTACATCCTCCTCCTTCTTTAGTTTGGTGAAATGTAACTGGTTTATTTTGAGCTTTTGGGCTCCACTTATTAGTAAGTGTATACCATGTATGTTCTTTTGTGATTGGGTTACCTCACTCAGAATGACATTTTCTATTTCCATCCATTTGCCTAAGAATTTTATAAATTCTTTGTTTTTAATAGCTGAATAGTTCTCCATTGTGTATATATACCATAGTTTCTGTATCTATTCCTCTGTTGAGGGATATCTGGGTTCTTTCCATTTTCTGTCTATTATAAATAAGGCAGCTATGAACAAAGTGAAGAATTTGTCCTTATTACATGTAGGAGCATCTTCTGGTTATATGCCCAGGTGTGGTAGAGCTGGGGTCCGCTGCTAGTACTATGTCTAATTTTCTGAGGAATCGCCAAACTGATTTCCAGAGTAGTTTTACCAGCTTTCAATCCTACCAACAATGGAGAATGATAAGAATGAGATGATCTGCATTTTTCTGCATGCAGACCTCCAGTTGATCCAGCACCATTTGTTAAAAATGCTGTCTTTTTCCACTGGATGTTTTTAGTCCCTTTGTCAAATATCAAGTGACTGTACGTGTGTGGGTTCATTTCTGGGTCTTCAATTCTATTCCATTGATCTTCCCGCCTGTCTGCATACCAATACCGAACAGTTTTTATCACTACTATTCTGTAGTGGAGCTTGAGGTCAGGTATGGTGATTCCCCCAGAAGATCCTTTGTTGTGGAGAATAGTTTTGCTATCCTGGGGTTTTTTGTTATTCCAGATGAATTTGAGAATTGCTTTTTGTATATCTATGAAGAATTGATTTGGAATTTTGATGGTGATTGCATTGATTCTGTAGATTGCTTTCGGCAAGATGGCCATTTTTAATATGTTCATTCTATCAATCCATGAACATGGGAGATCTTTCCACCTTCTGAGACTTTCTTCGATTTCTTTCTTCAGAGACTTAAATATCTTGTCATATAGATATTTCACTTGCGTCGTTAGGGTCACAGCTAGGTATGATATATTATTTGGTATTATTGTGAAGAGTGTCATTTCCCTAATTTCTTTCTCCTTTTGTTTATCCTTTGAGTAGAGGAAGGTTACTGGTTTGCTTGAGTTAATTTTATATACAGCCACTTTGCTGAAGTTGTTTGTCAGCTTTAGGAGTTCTCTGGTGAAAGTCCTGGGGCCACTTAAGTATACTATCATATCATCTGCAAATAGTGATATTTTGACTTCTTCCTTTCCAATTTGTATACCTTTGACTTCCTTTTGCTGCTTGATTGCTCTGGCTAGGACTTCAAGTACTATATTTAATAGATAGGGAGAGAGTGGGCAGCCTTGTCTGGTCCCCGATTTTAGTGGGATTGCTTCAAGTTTCTCTCCATTCTACAGTGTGGTTTGCTGCCTTGTGTTGGTATTTTCTACCCATTATCCTTTGCAGAGCTAGATTTGTGGAATGATAATGTGTAAATTTGCTTTTGTCATGCAATATCTTGTTTTCTCCATCTATGGTAATTGAAAATTTTGCTGGGTATAGTATTCTGGGCTGACATTTATGTTCTCTTAGGGTCTATATGACATCTGCCCAGGCTTTTCTGGCTTTCATAGTCTCTGGTGAGAAGTCTCATGTAATTCTTTTAGGTCTGCCTTTGTATGTTTTTTGACCTTTTTCTCTCACTGCTTTTAATATTCTTTGTTTAGTGCATTTGGTGTTTTGATTATTATGTGACAGGAGGTATTTCTCCTCTGGTCCAATCTGTTTGGAGTTCTGTAGGCTTCTTGTATGTTCATGGGCATCTCTTTCTTTAGGTTAGGTTAGTTTTCATCTATAATTTTGTTGAAGATATTTACTGGGCCTTTAAGATATAAATCCTTGCTTTCTTCTATACCTATAATCCTTAGGTTTGGTCTTCTCATTATGTCCTGGGTTTCCTGGATGTTTTAGGTTACAAGCTTTTTGCATTTTGCATTTTCTTTGACTGTTGAGTCAATGTTTTCTATGGAATCTTCAGCATCTGAGACTCTTTCTTCTCTTGTATTCTGTTGTTAATTCTTGCATCTATGACTCCTGAATACTTTCCAAGATTTTCTATCTGCAGAGATGCCTCACTTTGTGATTCCTTTATTGATTCTATTTATAGTTTTATATCCTGGATAGTTTTGTTCAGTTCCTTCACTTGTTTGTTTATTTCTGAAATTCTTTAAGGAATTTTTGTGATTCTTCTTTAAGTGCTTCTACCTGTTGTCCCATGTTCTCTTGTGTTTCTTTCAGGAATTTTATGACTCCTATAAGAGCTTTTGCATGTTGACCCATGTTCTCCCATAATTCCCTATGAGACTTTTGTATTGCCTCTTTAAGGGCTTCTACCTGTTGACCCATGTTCTCCCATATTTCGTTAAGAGTTTTTTGTGTTTCCTTTTTAAGGGCTTCTACCTTTTGATCCATATTCTGTTGTCTATCTTTAAGGGACTTTTGTGTTTTTACCTGTTGACCCATGTTCTCCTGTATTTCTTTAAGGGAATTATGTCCTTCTTGAAGTCCTCCATCAACAATATGAGACATGATTTTAAATCTAGCTCTTGCTTTTCTGATGTGATGGAGTATGCAGGATTTGCTGTTGTGGGAGAACTGAGTTCTGATGGTGCCATGTTGCCTTGGTTACTGTTGGTAATGATCTTGCATTTGCCTTTGGCCATTTGCTATCTCCAGTGTTAGCTGGTCTTGCCATCTCTATCTTCTCTGTCCTGCTGGCCTGTGTTTCTATACTCCTGGGATTCCTTTTCTCACCAATGCCCTGCAAACAGTTGGATCTCCAGGAAGTATCAGGTGATGGGGTCTTTCCTGTGGCAGACTTGGCAAGGGTTGACTGCCAAGCAGGCTGCTATTTCTCAAATGTTCTGCTGCTGCTGGATTTCAAATGCTCTGCTGATGCTGGCTCTTGACTGCCCCACTTCTACCAGTTCAAATTCACCTACTGGTGCCAGTTCTTGAATGACCTGCCATTGCCAGTTCTTGAATGCTGTGCTCCTGCCCATTCTCTACAGAGTTTCAGGAAGTAAGCTCTTTCCCATGTCAGGTAAAATAACCTGCTCCTGCCAGTTCTCCAGAGAGTATCAGGAAGCAGGATCTTCCCTGTGTCAGATGTGGCACAGGTCTACCACATCCAATAGATGGAGCAGTGGCAATTAACCTGCTCCTGCCAGTTCTCTAGAGAGTATCAGGAATTGGAATCTTCCCTGTGTCAGATGTGGCACAGGTCTCTGAGAGCAGGACTCCCTCTAAATGCAGGACTCCCTGCAGGTCAAATGCTCCCTTGCAGGATATGTGCCCAGACAGCTGTAGATCTGCCCAGCTCCTATGTGCAGAAGGAACCCAGGTGGACTGTGTCCCTAGCGGTCTTTCATTCTGTTGTTCCCCGAGTACTTGGCTGAGCTGGCTGCTCGGTCACAGGAGCCAAGATGATGGTGACCTCAGATCACTGACTCACCTCTTTGGGCTGATTATTTTTTATCTGGAATTTTATGGAAAACTTTCAAACACAGAAATGTTGAAGAAAAATGCAACATACACATGACCTTTGATTACATATTTACTTACATATACTTAATTGTATGTATTAAACATATGCACTAAAGAAGCATGTATATATATATATGTATATATATGTATATATGTTTATCTATCTTCTTCATATTTGCTTATTGACTCTGTCTATATTTGTCTTTCCACCTATCAAAGCAATCAAACTATCTGTTTTTTTGTTTTTTTTTTTTTTTTACTCTTGAGTAACAAGTTGCTCCAAACATTGCTATAGCAATGTCCCAAGCTTATTATCCCTGATTTGCAAGCCAGGCTTTCTATAAAAGGGTCTCACAAAGATATATTTTGATATAAAGTTTTATCTGAAGAAGATTTACTGTCAATCTCAGGCTATTGGTTGAATCCATGTCACTGTGCAAGTGAGACTGAGGACTTTGTTTAAACTCCTGCTTTTGGACTCTGAGTTCATCTTAGGACAAGAATCTATGACTCCAATTGATAATAATGCCTATGGTAGTTAATCGTGAATTTCAATTTGACTAGATGCAGAATTACCTCAGACATAGCCACTGAGCACACCCGTGAGGAATTTTCTTCATTAGTTGAAGTTGAATACTTAAGCAGAATATGGGAAGCACCTTCTAGCAAGAGACACAACATTTAAAAGGTCTTAGGGAAACTGTCTTTGCTTTTTCCTTCCTTGCCTTCAAGTAATGCTGGCAAGTTCATTTTTTTTTTCTGGTGCTAGACACTAAACTGTTGCTCCTATTATTTGGTGACATGAGAATGTACATTCTTTGTTGTTCTAAAGGAGACTGAAGACCAGTAGCTCTCCAAGAATCTTTCACATATTCAACAACAGACTGGAAATATGCAGAGCTTTGTGAATCAGGTATCTATCATGTTCTCAATCCTTTTACTATAAAGGCAGCTTTTGATTGAATATGTAGCTGTATTGTGTTAGCCAATTTAATAACTTACCTTTTAGCATATATTTAATTTACTGGTTCTGTTTCTCTAGAGAACTTTATTACAGATTGTGGTGCAAAAGTTGGCTCTACAGACACAGCATTAAAAGAAATTCTCTATTGGTATCTATAGTTAGAGCTATAACTTAACAAAATTAGCAGTTATTAAAGTCTGTTGGTAGCATGAAAAATACTGAATCCATGATGGGATCTATTTAAAGAACTAAGATTTGTCGTGTTTGTCACAAACCAGGTAACAACTGAAGTACTTTATCTAATTTTGGACTGTCACATTGGACTGAAGTATTTTATCTAATTTTTGCAATCCAGTTTGTCTAATAGCAAAACTATTTGCAACAAAAAGCACAAATAAAATCATCATTGTCTACAGATGAGTGTGAATTGATTTTGGATTGTTGTGAAAAATAATATTCATTTCCTCCTGGTCTGAAAGGAATTTCCACCTTCCTATATTCTTTTTTCTATTTTTTTCTTTTTTATTGGTTATTTCATTTATTTACATTTAAAATGTTATCCTCCTGCCCACTTTCCCCTCTACAAGCCCCCTATTCCCTCCTCCTTTTCCCCTGCCTCTATGAGGGTGCTACCCCATCTGCTCACCCACTCCTGCCTCAGTGGCCTAGTGTTTCCCTATTCTGGGTCATCATGTCTCCACAGGACCAAGGGGATCCCCTCTCAGTGATTCCCAATAAGGCAATCCTCTGCTACATATCCAGCTGGAGCCATGGCTACCCACTGTGTACTATTTGGTTGGTGGTTTAGTACATAGGAGCTTTGGGGACTCTGGCTAGTTGATATTACTGTTATCCCTATGAGGTTGCAAAACCCTGTCTGTTCCTACAGTCCTTGCCCTAACTTCCCCATTGCACTCTCCACCCTCAGTCCAATGTTTGCCTATGTACAACCACATTTGTTTTGGTCCGACTCTGGCAGAGCCTCTCACAGGGTAGCAATACCAGGATCAGGTCAGTAAGCACCTCTTTTCATCAGCAATAGTATCTGAGTTTGGTGTTAGCAAATGGGATGGATCCCCAAGTGGGGCAGTCTCTGGATGGCCTTTCCTCCAGTTTCTCATCCACTCATTTTCTCTGCATTTCCTTCTGACAGGAGAAATTCTGGATTAACATTTTTGACGCATGTGGGTGACTCCATTCCTTAAACAGGGCCATGCCTTTCCACTGGATATGGTCTCTACAGGTTCTATCCCCCTTTGTTGGGTATTTCTGCTAAAGTCCTTCATGTTGGGTCCTGGGAACCTCTTGGGTCCCTGGCATTTGGGACATTCTAGTGGCTACTCCGTTTCTCCCTCCCACTCTGCTGCGCACCTACTTTCAAATTAATGACCCTCTGTACTTCTCCATCTCCTCCCATATATGAACTGCCCCCCTTTCCCTACGCATCCTCTTTCCCTCACAGATGCCTCTCTCCCTCTACTTCTCAGAGATTATTCTCTTCCCCCTACTGAGTAGTAATGTAGCAGCCATACTTTGGTGTGATCTTCTTTCTTATCAGTGATTACATACCATGTGTATTATTTTGTGACTGGGTTACCTCACTCAGGATGGTATTTTCAAGTTTCATCCACTTGCCTGCAAATTTCATGAAATTGTTGTATTTAATAGCTGAATAGTACTCTTATGTAAATGTACCACATTTTCTGTTTCCATTCCTTTGCTGAAGGACATCTGGGTTGTTTCCAGCTTCTATCTATTATAAATAAGGCTGTTATGAATATAGTAGAGCATGTGTCTTTGTTATATGTTGGAGCATCTTTTGGGTATATGCCTAGGAATGGTATAGCTGGGTCCTCAGGTAAAACTATTTCCACTCTTCTACTCTACTAAGACAAAGAAAGAAATACAGACATTTAGTCATTCAAACATTTGTCATGTAGAAATTAAATGTAGGGATATGTAAGAACTAGACTTGGAAAATACTTCCCACAGTTTGGAAGTCTTAGATGAAAATAAAATCATGGGACCCTTTATGAAATAGTCTCATTAATTTGAGTTGGTGAGATAACTTTCCCAATAAAGTTTTCATTGTACAAACATGAAAACCACAGTTTTATTATTAGGGTCAGGTCTAACCAAAAATCCATGTCTGGGAAAGCAATAGATTCATGTGGTGAACATATTTCACATGGTTAAATAAACCTATATAACAACAAAATTCCTTCTAAATTCCTATGCTTAGTCCCATAGGCAAAAGAGAAAAACCAACCTTATTCACAGAAGCTTCTCTTAAAATAAATAACGGTGATTGAAGACTCATGGCTTCCCAAGATGCAGAGAACAAGTCACATTTGTGGTGTCTACCCCAAAATAGATATTTACATCACCAACTGTAAGGTTCAAGAGACAGTGGAAAAAGAGGGGAGGAGTTACATAAGAGCTCTGGAAGACAGTGTGAAGGGATACAACTATTGTAGTAATTAATTCATATTAACTGTAGTTAGCTGCATTAGTGAGAAGACCAATATTATCAATAATCAACTGCATGGGTGTGTGATCTCTATAGACAAATGGAGCCAATGTTCAGAAAAGTCCTGAATCTGGTTCAGCAGTAAATTTGCTACTTTCATGAAATTGAATGTGTGTGTGGAAATGTGTGTGTGTGTGTGTGTGTGTGTGTGTGTGTGTGTGTGTGTTTACATCTGTACATGTCTCTTGCTTTCCATAGAGAGGAGGCAGAACTCTAAGAACTGTTAAAGGAGAAAGGAAAAAGCTGGTGCAGATTGGCTCAGAATTGTACATCCACTCTAGTTTGGAATTGGCAGGAAACACTTGACAATCACATATACATTTTCAATAATCTAGGACTCTATTCCATAGGTAGCATATGAGCAAATTGTATAATGTTAAGATATTGAAGTCTCTCCAATCATCTTTAGTGACACATTGAAACTGCATTCGCTAAAGCCTATTGCACTGTATCTTCCTTTCAGAGATTGTGTGAAGAAGAAAATCCTCTCTACAAAAGGTGATTTGTTTTGTAAGAGAAAAATGATAGGTTTGATGGGGATGTAGAGTGTTATAACTACCTTTTCATTGCTGTGACCAAGTAACAGACAAGAACCATCTTAAGAAAGCAAGGGTTTATTTTAACTTATTGTTTGAGGAACCTGTCCATTATGGAAGAAAATTTGTGGGAATGCGAGCGGCTCACCCTTCTAGTGGTGTGTAGGGATATGTGGTTGCGAAGAATATCAGGAAGTAGAAAGATGAATTCTAGTTATCTAGATGAATTCTAGTGACCTTTATCCTTTTGCACTTTTATTTAGCCTGCTACCTCAGCCCATAGGATGCCAGAACCCACATTCAGGGTGGGTTGTTCCTTCTTAGTTTATTGTCTCTAGGAGCACCCTCAGAGACATATTCTAGGTTAGTCCAAATCCATTCAAGATGGCAAAATGGCAACGAGGATTAACAATCACATGAGGGATACGTAAAAAATAAGGTATAAGGTTTTCGTGGTACTAAATGTACTTTAACTATGTCACAATGTAGCTCAAAGTTAAAAGAATGAATACTCTTTTGTTATAAAACAGGTACTATATGTTTTCTAATTGATTGTGAAGTTTTTCTATGAGAGAATTGGTTTGAAATTCTGTTAAACATTAGTAGTTGGATTTCACAGGATTTCTGACAACTTTTGATGAAGGTATTTTTTTTTTTTTCAAAAGAAGGGATCATTGATCCCATTGACATTTTTTTTTATTTTAGATGGAAAACACTGTTGGTCATGAAAGAAAGTCAGACTTAAAACTAAAATAATATGTTTCCATTTATAATTTGAGCTACATCTACTGCATAGAGAAACAAGTAAATTGTATAACCCATTTTCTGTGATGAGAACAGATCAAGTGCTTTAATAGTACTTTGCAAATCATAAAAAGAGCTCCTGACAATAATACATCAGCTTTTGAAGCTATATGAAGCAAAAAATTAATGCCTGCCAAAGCATTGCCAGTCTTTTATCCCAAAGCTAAAATTAACAAAGATCAACGAGCTCCCTCGAATGCCCAAAGAAGAAAGCCCCAATGTATGTTTTAATTAATGCTCGTTTTGTATTATTAGCACAACAGATGATGGTGCACCAATTACCTCTAGAAATAAAGAAAACTCCTTTCTTCATTATCCTCTTGTTAAAGAGTCTAGCATTTTTAATTTCTGTGAAAGCTGGTTTGCAGTGTAAGAAAATTCAACACACTGAAATATGAGAAGTAGATTGTATCTAAAGAACAAAAACCCTTTGAGAATTTATAGCAACTTTGAATAAGGTACTGGGCAGTGAACAAGAAAAGGTCTCAATTATTTTTAAGTCACCCAAGAGAATGTATTGTTACATTGTAAGCAAGACTGTCAGTAGTCTCTTGAGATGTCAACACAATGGGCATCCACTTGAATTAATATTTTAATTTGCCTTGTGCATATTAAAGGACATATGGCAGGCTTCTGTCTTGGCTGAGAAATGCTCTGATTTTAATTTTGGTAAAATCCTTAGCAGCCATCTCATGCTGTATTTTGATGGAAGGCTATTTTCCAACACTCTGTTAACAAGGTCTCTTAAATGAGTATGAGGTTTTAAAATGAAATTTGCATATCTACCTTGCAGTGATTTGGTATTCAATCTCATTGCTTCTTTGTTACCATGAAACATGATGCAGATTAGTAAAAGCATTTGGTTTTACACTTTTCCCGTTTCCTCACTGATAGATATGTTTGGATAAAACTGTTATTATGCTAATTTATTTGTGTTATCTTTGGTTGCCTGGGACCACAGAACAAAAGAATGCACAAATTTTGGAAAATAATGAAATGATTTTCAGCTAGGCAATCACATGAACGAACACATTCAGCTGTGAAATTCATCTTGAATTACACAAATACTTTCATGTTTGTCCAGCATCAGAATCATTGAAAGGAAGGTGAAAGCAAGACGTCCATTTAATAGCAGTGTATACATTTTGCTTTGGGAAATCTGTGTTATCCTCATATAATTAGAATAGCCCAAGGAAGAGCACTGAAAGAAAGGATGGTGCTTTAATTGCTTTGAGGTAGATTTTAGGCTTTAGAATAGAGCCATGTCTGTGAAAATATAGACAAATGGTAGGTCCAGGACACTGACAGAAGTAAATGAACCCCACGTAACTAGTCAGTGTCAGTACTAATGCTGACAGTGAATAGGAATTTGAGGATGTTTGAGAAACCTTCTGACCAGAGACCTAACTATTCCATCGTAGAAGATGATTGAAGTGAAAAAGACTGTGGGTAATAAGAAACAAAGGAATAACTATGAACAGGGATGATTAAGATGCAGATTCCCTGGATTCAGGCTTAACCAAGGAGATGGCAATACATAGATCTGTAGTCCACTTAAAGAAATGTAAAGAGAGTAGTTCAATTTCATCAGTTCATGAGGAGTTTAAAGAAAGAATAATGCATTGTAAGGGACCATTACTGGAACTCTCTAGTTGGTACCTCTTTTAGGTTTATTACATAGCCATCTGCTGTCCACATAGACCTACATGCTGTCGTAACTTGTTTTGATTACTATACTTTGTTGCTATTTAGTCAGGTAAATAAAATATTCATACTTTCATTCCCCCAAAACTAGGATGAAAGTTTCTTAATATTATAAAAAGCCTTGAAGGTACTCTGAATTTCCTGGCTACTTAGGGAATTAATTCAAGCAATATTGAGTTTGATTTTGCTAACCCATCTTTTTCTGACCAAAAATATCATTGGAATGGAAAAGTTGTTTTGCAGGCCATCAAAATAACAGGGCAGTTTTTGCAGGGTTCTCATAATACCAGTGGGCCACAAGATTTAAGAAGTCCTTCAAAAGTGACTAAGTAGGAGCTAAATTAATGGAACAAATATGGTTTATATTGATACAACGCCCCTAAATCAACTTCTTTTTCCATTAATACACAAACACACACACAATTATAAGATGATACATTTTAGAAAGACATAACTTATTATTGTTGTTTTTGGAAGCGTCTCATGGAGCTAAGGCTGACCTTAAACCTTCTGTGTAGCTGAGACAGTTCTTTAAGGACAAGATGAGTCAGTGAGCAAATTTGTATTTTAAATAAATAAATAATTTTTGAGAGAACAATTTGTCTTCTGATTTTTGTTCGCCTGTAAAAATTTTCTTGCTTCTTAGGATGGAGACATCTTAACAATGAAAAGATAGGTGACCATCCCTTTTGTTTCCGATGAGAACATTGCATTATTGCAAATAGTGCAGTTAATTGCTCTGTCCCGAGAACAATACATGTTTCTGGTTTAAATAAGTTCATAGGTTGACCCCAAATTACATGGGAGCTTGGAGTCATATCTCTTCACACATGTTCCTAGGTTTGGATATACATTTCAATCTTAAATACTAGTGACTCTAGGCTAAATTTTTTGCAGCCTACTTTTAATAAATTTCAACCTCTTCTCTAGCTCACCACACAGCAGAGGTAGTAGAATAGAAAGGTAGTTAAGATATGGAGGAAGTAAATCTGTTCAGCAATAGTTCTTTGTGGGAGAACTTGATCTTCTTGGGCCAAAACTCAGTCCCATAGAAAACACCAAATAAGACTTAGCAGCTGCAGACCAGTCCTCTAGGCAGGTACACAACAGGTATCAAACATCAGCTACAGTCCAGTCCTTTCATCAAGAAGACATCAGGCAGCTGTAGCTCAATCCTGAAGAAACTGCCAGGCTTGTCAACCAATCTGAGGCAAGGCCACTGAAGAAACAAGCTGCAGCGAGAATCTCATGAGCAGTTCTTTGGTGAGTTTTTCTCAATGGCAGTGCTACCACAAATTGATCTCGACGTCACGTAAAGAGAACCAATACACGCATGTCTTTAGAGAAGAATAATGAAGGCAGAACAAACTGAACCAAGACTCAGTGCTAGTCCTTCATTGTCTGTGGGGTTATATTTATACTCCTTCATCAAGAGTCATTTCACATGTCTGCTATATCCAAACATCCTTTCACCTGTATCTGTATCAAGAAACCAGTCTGTCATGTGTTTGCTTTAGCAAGACATCTTTTCATCTGTGTGCTCCATCAATACATCATTTTGCATAACTAACTTTGCAGAGAACTAGAAATTTCCACTTTAGAAGACACCTTAAGCATCTCTTATTCTTAGATATATTTACATTTTAGAAGATTAAAATGAGGGTCATTAATATTCCTTGGCAAAAAGAAGCTTTTCCTTTTTTTGATTATTTATTCTTTTAAAATTCCATGTGTATTACAATATATCTTGATCATGTTCACCACTTACCTTTCTAACTCTTCGTGTCCTCCATCTATTTATAATTGTACTTAGTGAGGATTTTTTTTGCTCTTGTTGTTGTTGTTCATTTGTTTGTTTGATTTTGTTTTTGTTTGTTTTTTTAAGAAATTTTCTTGTCTTTTCTTATTGAAGATTCGTCTCCTGCTTCCCACTCTTTAGTAGTGGAAACCTTCCTTTGCCATCAATTATTTAACCATTATATTAAAGGAAAAAGTCAGTATTGCTCCCCAAGAGTCACACTGCAGAGGTGAGGTTGGAACCACTCCAAAGGGGAATGTGCTCTCAGGTGATTTGAAGACATCTGTTTCTGACAGAGCACCTCACATGAAGCCTAACAAATATGAAAAATTCAACAAAATCAATAGTCATCTGGACTTGTGAGGTCAGATTGACTTGTGAATGTAAAATTATCAGAGCAACATGTTTAGAAATATGATGGCTCAACATGAGGCACTATTTGGGCTATTATTTCTCCCCCTGTATTTGTAAAGATCCTGCTTTGTTTATATATTGGCAGAAATTTCATGGTTAAATATATACCATGGTAAGACAGGATTCCTAAGGGTAATGATAATACCTGTATTCTATTAACTACAAAGTTGCCATTACAATGAGAAATTTAGAGACATGACATGGCTCAGCAAATAAAGCAGCTTACTGTACTTGAATTCCATGTCCAGGAACCAACATGTTAGAAGAAAGAATCAACTTCTGAAATAGTCCTCTGACCTCCAAGAATAAGCCATCATGTTTCTGTATACATGTGCACAAGCACAACACAACACATACACATATGGAATATATACATATATATATATATATATATATACATATATATATATATATAATAAAAGTAAAATAATTTTTTAAAAATTATTTCTATTTTTTTAGATTTTCATATAATTACATCATCCCCAATATATACTCCCATATACCCCTCTTTGCTCTTTCAAATGCAGTCTCATTTTTAATTAACTGTTATTACATATATGTATATGTATATGTATATGTATATGTATATGTACATTCTTAAATATAACTTGTATTGTCTGTATAATGGTAATTGTATGTAGGTTTTCAGGGCTATTTAGCACTGGATAACCAGTTGATATGTTCTTTTCTTGGGGAAGACTATTTCCCCTGCTCTTATAATTCCTTGGCTGTCTGCAGCTCTTTATGTGTGGTTAAGGACTATTGCACATTTCCCTGTCCTTGTTAGCATGCCTACTGGTGTTAGCCTTGTTCAGCACATGGTTAGGCATGTTCGTCAGAATTTATGAGTGTGTCTTCCAAAATTACTGGGAGACAGAATCTCACAAAAAAAATCCCTGTTCCTTTGGCTGTTACAATCTTTCTGCCTTCTCTTATATGATGGTCCCTGAGCATTGGCTGTGGGAATTGTTTTGTCGATGGGATGTATCCATTGTAACTGGGCTCTAGAACTCTTCATTTTGATTGGTCGTCATTTTCTATAATAGTCAGTTGCAAAAGGAGGTTTCCTCAAGGAAGAGTGAGGACTACACTCCTAAGGCTAGACCTTAAGAAGAATGTACAGAATATCACTGAATGAAGAGGCTGGGTATAGTTTGAGAGGAGCCTGTGAGTCAGGGCAGGTAGGTACTAAAATAAAAATTTTAATGGACAAATTTAAACTCCAAATGGTTTATCAGATTGAATGATTAATCTAGAAATTTCAGAGCCCAGTTTTTTCTCCCATAACAAGGAAGAATATCGCAGTTTGTTCTTCAAGATTTTAGCTAATTTTATATTCATACATTCAAGCTTACAGCTTTGCATAGTACTTTAACTTCTACAACAGTGTATCTCACTGGCTAGTTTACATATGCTTATATTTTGTAGGTTCTATATACTTCATAGTTTATCAATTAATCTGTAATGCATATTATATTCTTATGATATGAGAATTTTCATGTCTAAGATGAAGGTTGATTGTAAGAGGGATAATGTAACTGACCACAATGACCAAGCTTGAGAACTTGACTTGAATTCAAGATTTCAATCTCTAACTCTGTGTGTCTTTTCATCACCAAATCTCAAAATATCACCCTGTATGTTATCACTCTCCCATGAGTTTCAATAGATGTTGAATTATGGTTGCAGTTTTGAAATAATTTCTGAAGTCTTTATACATGAAAGGCAGAAAGTATTAAGGAATTTAAGATTGAGATGAAAATGAATGTTATTAAAAATGTGAAAGTGTTCTTTGACACCTTGAGAAAGGGTATGTTCAAAATGCATATTCCATTAAGACCATGTTGCACCTCAATTATAATCCTGTATTGATAAGAACAAGAAGAAAATGGCTCAAGGTTTTAAGATAATTTATTTTCATTTTGTTGGTTGAATAATTTTCCATAGGACACATTTGGTTCTTCCTGATAAGAAGCAACTTTCAGAGAACATGAAGAAAGTTTATGGTTTGAGTTAAAGGATATACATTTTATCTAGTTTGTAAGTCCTACTTACTGGTTTACATAGCACCAAATTATATAGGATTATTAGTATATATAGTGGATAATTAGTTGTTGCTTGCCTTTCTTATGCCCTTGTTTCTGGAAAAAAAAACACATTTAAGTGTCTGTTTCAGGTACAAATCAATCTCAGTGGACTTAGTGGATGAAATAATGCTACCCTTAAAGGCTAGGTGGCACTAGTTTACATTCCCAGCACTTTGAAGTCTGAGAAAATGTAGGACCAGCCTAGATAAAAAGAAAACAAACAAACAAAAAAGATAACTGCATTCTGTTTTCAAGTAATAAGTTCAGAATCTAATTATGACCGTTAGATATAAGAAGTTCTGGTTAAGGGTTCATTCAATTTTAGGAGACAGTTGTAAGAAATTATTTCTTCTCTTGTTAAGTTCAGTCTCCCGTTGAGGTAAACATGAGGGTCTCATCTGCCATGTATTTTAGCCAACAACTTCACATTTAATAAGGCTGATACCTGACAGGCCTATGCCCATTCCTGTGTGATGTAAGAGTGGACATAGGCAGTACAATTATTGTGCAACGGTGCCTTCAGATATCCATCAAAAAGACCAAAACCAGTATAGAGTTAGACTACAATCTAATATTCTTTGTACCTGATTCTTTTCCTTTCCTTCTTATAGTTATTGTAGCTTGGTTGTATTTTGTCAAAAATTCAGGTGTCAAACTTAAGGTCCAGTATAATAATTTCAAAACATTAGGGTTAGGGCTGTAGAGATGGTTAAAGTGTCAACTTATACTACTCTTGCAGATGACCTGAGTAAAAGTCCTGTATCCAAGTTGTGTGTTTCTGTTTGCCTGTAACTTCAGTTCCAAGGGATCTGATGGCCTCCATTGGCACCTACATGGATTTTATATAGATAAACAGGCACACAAAGACACATAATAAAATACAATACGATATTTTTTTTATAGGTATGGCCTTTTAAGGGGTGAGTAGGCACTGAAAGTTTCTCCCTTCAGGAGTGAGATCAAGGTATCTTGCTGGGTAATAATTGGATTGGGAAAGCTTCTCTGAAGCTTTTTTTTTATAAATATTTCCATCCCCTTCATAACTGATTATTTTCATATGACCTGATCTTCAAAATGATAATTTCAGCACAAGAATTGCAGTGTGATGTGAATAGTTAATCCATTGTGGTCAGTAAGACTAAATTAATGACTATAAATTTGCCTTACTTCTAAACTACATTGCAGCTACATTAATTTCCTTAATTGTTAAGTGACTTTAAATACAACAGCAATTGATATTATCATTTCAATTCCTGTAAGCCAATGAGTAGAGACATTTTATATTGAACTGAACAGTGTCTAAACATTAATTGAGAAAATTTAGTACACTGTTAAACAAATGGACTCTACAGCAATCTGCTTGTTTCAAATTCCCCACCCTTCAATTAATAGGTCTTTGTATGGAGAATTTAATTTAGCATTAGAGTGGTCATCCAAAAAATGGAGCTAATCATATCTCTGAAGTTTGAGGGACATGAAAATCATATATACACACACACACACACACATATATGTGTTTATTATGAGTAGTAACTTCTCAATTAATATTAATAATAGTTGTTATGTTTGATTCATCATGATTATTATTATCATCAATGCAGATGACTAAATTTTCTCTGGAAGTTATATTTGATAGAAAGTATCATTAGTATTATGGTTTTGTCAGCAAAAATAATATCAGGCTATTTCCTGTATAATTAAAGTAATAATCATGTATACAAATTCAGTACTATAATAGTAATTTTTATGAACAAAATAGCATTATGATTAACATAGTAAAATATTTTCAAGATCATAGATCTTTCTCATCATATCAAGTCACTCAGAAACTTTCAGTCCAATAGTTTTAATTTTTGTTTTGATTAGATGATTTGCTTTTAGCAATAATAGAACCGTCTGTGCCAGATTTTCTCTGGTCCAGATTTCTGTCATATTTTTATTACAATAATATGAAAAGAATAGCTATTAAAATTAATAAAAACAAGGTTCAATTTAAATTCATTATCAGAGGAAACTATCTTTAGTTCTGAAATTATGTTCTTTCACTTACTGTTTATACCAAAGAAAAGTCCAGCATTGTGACCCTACATGTTAAAAGGTGTTTACTCTCATTTTGACTGAAACATATAGTCTGCTACAGAAAGATGAAGTCATAGTCATATATGAAACCCTAGGCTAATATACTTCAGTGTATTTCACTTTTGTTTACAAATCTATGTTTATTCAGGTAATATTTTTCCTTCATTATAAAGTCATATTTATAAATGGTGCAATGAAGCAGGCCTATGACTGAAAAGGGTATATGTCTACATATAAGCAATTATAAAACCAAGAAATCTTATAGAGTTAAATAAGTGATATAGTAGTAAATAGATACTATTTTATTTAAATTATGTATTCATTTTAATTTTAGTATTTATTTAGAAGAAAATAAAAGGGACACTGGATCCTTAACAACATTTTTACTTTAATTATAAATAATTTTAAACTTAAAGCAAGACAGGGCTCTCTTTATCCTTCATGCATCTTTGTAAATTAACACTTGCCACATGACCGTTATCCTGTGTCTGAATACATGGTGTGTTTTCCAGCATATGGCTTATATATGCATTTTTCAATTGTCTGAATAATGTCCTTTTTATTATTATTTATTTCTTTTAATTTTTTTTATACTCCAGATTCTATTCCCGTCCCAGGCCACCCTCCAACTTTTCCACATCCCATACCTTCTCCACCCCTCCTCCTCCCCCCATCTCCACGAGAATTCCCCCCACATACACTAGACACTAAACTCCCGGGACCTCCAGTCTCTTGAGGGTTTGGTGCATCTTCTCTGTTTGAAAACAGTCCCAGCAATCCTTTGCTGAATATGTTTTGGGGCCCTCATATCAGCTCGTGTATGCTGCTTGGTTGGTGGTCCACTGTCAGAGATCTCAGGGGTCCAGATTAATTGAGACTGCTGGTTCTCCTACATGGTATTCCTCTTCCTCATCTATTCCTACAAATTGTATGAATTCATTATTTTTAATTGCTGAGTACTATTCCATTGTGTAAATATACCACATTTTCTGTATCCATTCATCCTTTGAGGGACATCTGGGCTCCTTCCAACTTCTGGCTATTATAAATAAGGCTTCTATGAACATAGTGGAGCATGTGTCTTTGTTGCATGCATGGGAATCCTCTGGGTATATGCCCAGGAGTGGTATGACAGGGTCCTCTGGAAGGGTCATGCACAATTTTCAGAGGAACTGCCAGACTGATTTCCAGAGCAGTTGTACCATCTTGCAATCCCACCAACAGTGGAGGAGTGTTCCTCTTTCTCCACATCCTCACCAGCACTTGTTGTCTCTTGAGTTTTTAATCTTAGCCATTCTGACTGGTATGAGGTGGAATCTCAATGTTGTTTTGATTTGCATTTCCCTGATGACTAATGATGTTGAACATCTCTTAAGGTGTTTCTCAGCCATCTGCATTTCTTCTTGTGAAAATTCTTTGTTTAGCTCTGTACCCCACTTTTGAATAGGGTTATTCGGTTCGTTGGGGTGTAACTTCTTGAGTTCTTTGTATATATTGGATATTAGCCCTCTGTCGGATGTGGGGTTGATGATCTTTTCCCAATTTGTTGGTTGTTATTTTTTCTTTCTGACAGTGTCTTACAGAAACATTGTAATTTTAAGAGGTCCCATTTGTCAATTCTTGATCTTAGAGCATAAGCTATTGGTGTTCTGTTCAGGAATTTTCCCCTCTGCCCATCTCCTCCAGGGTCTTCCCAGTTTCTTTTCTATTAGTTTCAGTGTGTCTAGCTTTATGTGGAGTCCCTTGATCCACTTGGAGTTGATCTTAATGCAACGAGATAAGAGTGGGTCAATTCTCATTCTTCAGCATGTTGACCTCCAGTTGAACCAGCACCATTTGTTGAAAAGGCTATCTTTTTTCCACTGGATGGTTGTAGCTCCTTTATCAAAGATAAAGTGACCATAACTCTGTGGGTTCATTTCTGGATCTTCAATTCTGTTCCATTGATCTACTTGCCGCTCGCTGTACCAATACCATGCAGTTTTTAACACAATTGCCCTGTAGTACTGCTTGAGGCCAGGGATATTGATTCCCCCCGAAGTCCTTTTATTGTTGAGAATAGTTTTAGCTATCCTGGGTTTTTTGTTATTGCAAATGAATTTGAGAATTTCTCTTTCTAGATCTATGAAGAATTGATTTGGGATTTTGATGGGGATCTGTAGATTTCTTTTGGCAAGATGGCCATTTTTACTATATTGATCCTGCCAATCCAAGAGCATGAGAGATTTTTCCATCTCCTGAGGTCTTCTTCAATTTCTTTCTTCAAGGACTTGAAGTTCCTGTCATACAGATCTTTCACTTGTTTGGTTAGAGTCACGCCAAGATACTTTATATTGTTTGTGGCTATTGTGAAGGGTGTTATTTCCCTAACTTCTTTCTCAGCCTGCTTGTCCTTTAAGTACAAGAAGGCTACTGATTTGATTGAGTTGATTTTATCACCAGCCACTTTGCTGAAGTTGTTTACCAGCTGTAGGAGTTCTTTGGTGGAGTTTTTTGGGTCACCTACTTATACTATCATATCGTCTGCAAATAATGATAGTTTGACTTTTTCCTTTCCAATTTTTATCCCTTTGACTTGCTTATTTTGTCTAATTGCTCTTGCTAGAACTTCAAGTACTGTATTGAAGAGATATGGAGAGAAAGGGCAGCCTTGTCTAGTCCCTGATTTTAGTGGGATTGCTTCAAGTTTCTCTCCATTTATTTTGATGTTGGCTACTGGTTTGCTGTATATCGCTTTTATTATGTTTAGGTAAGGGTCTTGAATTCCTGTTCTTTCCAGGACTTTTAGCATGAAAGGATGCTGAATTTTGTCAAATGCTTTTTCAGCATCTAATGAGAAGACCATGTTTTTTTTTTCTTTATTTTCTATATTCTTTGTTTACATTCCAAAGGCTTTCCCCTTTCCCAGTTCCCCCCACCATATGTCCCATAAGTCCTCTCTCCTCTAACTATTCCCCAATCATCCCCCCCCCCATTGCTCTGTTCTGATGCTCTCCTACAAATCTGTATCCAGTCTTTTCAGGACCAGGGTCCTTTCCTTTCTTTTTCTTGGGCATCTTTTGATTTGCTAATTTTGTCTTGAGTATTCAGAGCTTTTGGGCTCATTAATATACACCTATCAGTGATTGCATTTCATGTGTATTCTTTTGTGATTGGGTTAAATCACTTAGGATGATATTTTTCAGATCCAACCATTTGCCTACAAATTGGATGAATTCATTGTTTTTAATTGCTGAGTAGTATTCCATTGTATAAATATACCACATTTTCAGTATCCATTCCTCCTTTGAGGGATATCTGGGCTCATTCCAACTTCTGGCTATTATAAATAAGGCTGCTATGAACATAGTGGAGCATGTGTCTTTATTGTATGCAGGGGATTCAGCTGGGTATATGACCAGGAGTGGTATGACAGGGTCCTCTGGAAGTGTCATGCCCATTTTTTTGAAGAACCGCCAGACTGATTTCCAGAGCAGTTGTACCATCTTGCAATCCCACCAACAGTGTAGGAGTGTGACTTTTTCTCCACATCCTCGCCAGCACCTGTTGTCTCTTGAGTTTTTAATCTTAGCCATTCTGACTGGTGTGAGGTTGAATCTCAGGGTTGTTTTGATTTGCATTTCCCTGATAACTAATGATGTTGAACATCTTTTAAGGTGCTTCTCTGCCATCTGAATTTTTTCTGGTGAAAATTCTTTGTTTAGCTCTGTACTCCATTTTTTGATAGGGTTATTTGTTTCTTTGGGGTCTAACTTCTTGAGCTCTTTGTATATATTGGATATTAGCACTCTCTCAGATGTGGGGTTGGTGAAGATCTTTTCCCAATTTGTTGGTTGCTATTTTGTCCTTCTGACAGTTTCCTTTGCTTTACAGAAACTTTGTAATTTTATGAGGTCCCATTTCTCAATTCTTGATCTTAGCTCATAAGCTATTGGTGTTTTGTTTAAGAACTTTTCCCCTGTGCCCATGTCCTCCAGGGTCTTCCCCAGTTTCATTTCTATTAGTTTCAGTGTGTCTAGTTTTATGTGGAGATCCTTGATCCACTTGGAGTTTATCTTAGTGCAAGGAGATAAGACTGCTTCAATTCACATTCTTCTGCACGTTGACCTCCAGTTGAACCAACACCATTTGTTGAAAAGGCTATCTTTTTTCCACTTGATGGTTGTAGGTCCTTATCAAAGATCAAGTGACCATAACTCTGTGGGTTCATTTCTGGGTCTTCAATTCTATTCCAATGATCTACTTGCCTGTTGCTGTACCAATACCATGCAGTTTTTAACACAATTGCTCTGTAGTACTGCTTGAGGTCAGGGATATTGATTCCCCCAGAAGTCCTTTTATTGTTGAGAATAGTTTTAGCTATCCTGGGTTTTTTGTTACTCCAGATGAATTTGCGTATTGCTTTCTCTAGATCTATGAAGAATTGAGTTGGGATTTTGATGGGGATTGCATTGAATCTGTAGATTGCTTTTGGCAAGGTGGTCATTTTTACTATATTGATCCTGCCAATCCAAGAGCATGGAACAATTTTCCATCTCCTGAGGTCTTTGATTTCTTTCTCCAAGGACTTGAAGTTCCTGTTATATAGTTCTTTCACTTGTTTGGTTAAAGGTCACGCCAAGATACTTTATATTGTTTGTGGCTATTGTGAAGGGTGTTATTTCCCTAATTTCTTTCTCAGCCTGCCTTGTCCTTTGAGTACAAGAAGGCTACTGATTTCATTGAGTTGATTTTATAACCAGCCACTTTGCTGAAGTTGTTTATCAGCTGTAGGAGTACACTGGTGGAGTTTTTTGGGTCACTTAAGTAAACTATTATATCATCTGCAAATAATGATAGTTTGACTTCTTCCTTTCCAATTTGTATCCCTTTGACATCCTTATGTTGTCTAATTGCTCTCGCTAGAACTTCAAGTACTATATTGAAAAGATATGGAGAGAGAGGGCAGCCTTGTCTAGTCCCTGATTTTAGTGGGTTTGCTTCAAGTTTCTCTCCATTTATTTTGATGTTGGCTACTGGTCTGCTGTATATTGCTTTTACTACGTTTAGGTATGGGCCTTGAATTCCTGCTCTTTCCAAGACTTTTAGCATGAAAGGATGCTGAATTTTGTCAAATGCTTTTTCAGCATCTAATGAGATGACCATGTTTTTTTTTCTTTTTGTTTGTTTATGTAGTGGATTACATTGATGGATTTCCATATATTGAACCATCCCTGCATCCCTGGGATGAAGCCTACTTGATCATGGTGAATGATCTTTTTGATGTGCTCTTGGATTCGGTTAGAAAGAATTTTATTTAGTATTTTGCATCAATATTCATAAGGGAAATTGCCCTGTAGTTCTTTTTCGTTGTTGGATTTTTGTGTGGTTTTGGTATTAGTGTAATTGTGGTTTCATAGAATGAGTTGGGCAGTGTTCCTTCTGTTTCTATTTTGTGGAATAGTTTGAAGAGTATTATTGTTCTGTCTTCTTGGAAGGTCTGATAAAAATTCTGCACTAAAACCATCTAGTCCTTAGACAAGGCTGCCCTCTCTCTCCATATCTTTTCAATATAGTACTTGAAGTTCTAGCAAGAGCAATTAGACAACATAAGGAAGTCAAAGGGATACAAATTGGAAAGGAAGAAGTGAAACTATCATTATTTGCAGATGATATGATAGTTTACCTAAGCGACCCAAAAAACTCCACCAGAGAACTTCTACAGCTGATAAACAGCTTCAGCAAAGTGGCAGGTTATAAAATTAACTCAAGCAAGTCAGTGGCCTTCCTGTACTCAAAGGACAAGCAGGCTGAGAAAGAAATTAGGGAAATAACACCCTTCACAATAGCCACAAACAACATAAAGTACCTTGGCATAACTCTAACCAAACAAGCGAAAGATCTGTACAACAGGAACTTCAAGTCCTTGAAGAAAGAAATTGAAGAAGACCTCAGAAGATGGAAAAATATCTCTTGCTCCTGGATTGGCAGAATCAATATAGTAAAAATGGCCATCTTGCCAAAAGCAATATACAGATTCAACGCGATCCCCATCAAAATCCCAACTCAATTCTTCATAGATCTAGAAAGAGCGATTCTCAAATTCATCTGGAGCAACAAAAAACCCAGGATAGCAAAAACTATTCTCAACAATAAAAGGACTTCTGGGGGAATCAATATCCCTGACCTCAAGCAGTACTACAGAGCAATTGTGTTAAAAACTGCATGGTATTGGTATAGCAACAGGCAAGCAGATCAATGGAACAGGATTGAAGACCCAGAAATTAACCCACAGACTTATGGTCACTTGATCTTTGATAAAGGAGCCACAACCATCCAGTGGAATAAAGATAGCCTTTTCAACAAATGGTGCTGGTTCAACTGGAGGTCAACATGCAGAAGAATGCGAATTGACCCACTCTTATCTCTTTGCACTAAGATCAACTCCAAGTGGATCAAGGACCTCCACATAAAACCAGACACACTGAAACTACTAGAAAAGAAACTTGGGAAGACCCTGGAGGACTTGGGCACAGGGGAAAAGTTCCTGAACAGAACACCAACAGCTTATGCTCTAAGATCAAGAATCGACAAATGGGACCTCATAAAATTACAAAGTTTCTGCAAAGCAAAGGACACTGTCAGAAGGACAAAACGGCAACCAACAAAGTGGGAAAAGATCTTCACCAACTCCACATCCGACAGAGGGCTAATATCCAATATATACAAAGAACTCAAGAAGTTAGACCGCAAAGAAACAAATAACCCTATCAAAAAATGGGGCACAGAGCTAAACAAAGAATTTTCACCAGAAGAAATTCGGATGGCCGAGAAACACCTTAAAAGATGTTCAACATCATTAGTCATCAGGGAAATGCAAATCAAAACAACCCTGAGATTCCACCTCACACCAGTCAGAATGGCTAAGATTAAAAACTCAAGAGACAACAAGTGCTGGCGAGGATGTGGAGAAAGAGGAACACTCCTCCACTGTTGGTGGGATTGCAAAATGGTAAAACCACTCTGGAAATCAGTTTGGCGGTTCCTCAGAAAATTGGGCATGTCACTTCCAGAGGACCCTGGCATACCACTCCTGGGCATATACCCAGAGGATTCCCCTGCATGCAATAAGGACACATGCTCCACTATGTTTATAGCAGCCTTGTTTATAATAGCCAGAAATTGGAAGGAGCCCAAATATCCCTCAAAGGAGGAATGGATACAGAAAATGTGGTATATCTATACAATGGAATACTACTCAGCAATTAAAAATAATGAATTCATGCAATTTGTAGGTAAATGGTTAGACCTGGAAAATATCATCCTGAGTGAATTAACCCAATCACAAAAGAATGCACATGAAATGCAATCACTGATAAGTGGATATTAATGAGCCCAGAAGCACTAAATACTCAAGACACAAATAGCAAGTCAAATGATTCCCAAGAAGAAGAAAGGAGAGGACCCTGGGCCTGTAAAGATTGCATCCAGTTTAGTAAAGAAACCGAGGGGGGAGGGGGAATGATTGGGGAACAGTTGGGGGGGAGAGGAACTATGGGAACTATGGTGGGTGGGAACTGGGAAAGGGGAAAGCCTTTTGAATGTAAACATAGAACATAGAAAATAAAAATTAAAAAAAAAAAAAAAACAAAAAAACCATCTAGTCCTGTACTTTTTTTGGTTGGGAGACTTTCTATAATTCCTTCTATTTCTTTAGGGGTTATGGGTCTGTTTAGATGATCTAATTGATCCTGTTTTAATTTTTGTATTTGGTATCTGTCTAGGAAATTGTCCATTTCCTCCAGATTCTCCAGTTGCCTTGAGTATAGGCTTTTGTAATAGAATCAGATGATTTTCTGAATTTCCTCAGTTTCTGTTGTTATATCCCCCTTTTCATTTCTAATTTTGTTAATTTGGATACTGTCTCTGTGCCCATTGGTTAATCTGGCTAAGGGTTTATCTATCTTGTTGATTTTTTCAAAGAACCAGCTCTTTGTTTTGTTGATTCTTTGTATGGTTCTCTTTGTTTCTATTTGATTGATTTCAGCCCTTAGTTTGATGATTTCCTGTCTTCTACTCCTCCTGGGTGAATTAGCTTATTTTTGTTCCAGGACTTTCAGGTGTGCTGTTAAGCTGCTAGTATATGCTTTCTCCAGTTTCTTTTTGGAAGCACTCAGGGTTATGAGTTTTCCTCTTAGCACTGTTTTCATTGTGTCCCATAGATTTGGGTAGGTTGTACCTTCATTTTCATTGAATTCTAAAAAGTCTTTGATTTCTTTTTTTATTTCTTCCTTGACCAAGGTGTCATTGAGTAGAGTATTGTTCAGTTTCCATGTGTATATGGGCTTTCTGTTGTTTTTCTTGCTATTGAAGACCATTTTTCCTCCACAGTTATCTGATAGGAGGCATGGGATTAGTTCCTTCTTCTTGTATTTGTTGTCATCTGTCTTGTGACCAATTATACGATCGATTTTGGAGAAGGTATAATGAGTTGCTGAGAAAAAGGTATATTCTTTAGCTTTAGGATGAAATGTTCTATATATATTGTTAAATCCATTTGGTCCAAAGCTTCAATTAGTTTCACTGTGTCCCTGTTTAGTTTCTGGTTTCCTGATCGGTTCATTGAGGATATTGGAGTGTTGAAGTCACCCTCAATTATTGTGTTAGGTGTAGTGTGTGCTTTAAGCTCAAGTAGATTTTCTTTAATGAATGGGGGTGCCCTTGCATTTGGAGCATAGATGTTCAGTATTGAGAGTTCTTCTTGGTGGATTCTTCCTTTGACCAGCAAGAAGTGACCTTCTGTGTCTCTTTTGATGACTTTAGGTTGAAAGTGAATTTTATCTGATATTAGATTATCTACTCCGGCTTGTTTCCTGAGACCATTTGCTTGTAAAATTCGTGTTTGACACTGAGATGTGTTTCCTGAATGCAGCAAAATGTAGGGTCCTGTTTCCACATCCAGTCTTTTAGTCTATGTCTTTTTATTGGGGAATTGAGTCCATTGATGTTAACAGATATTAAGGAATAGTAATTATTACTTTCTGACATTTTTGACTTTATTTTTTATATTTGAGTGGTTATCTTTTTGGGGGGTTGATGAGAAGGGGTTTCTATCTTGTATCTTCTGGGGTGTGGTTTCCCTCCTTGTGTTGGTTTCCAGTTTCGGGCTATTACAAAGTAGGCCATTATGAACATAGTGGAACATGTGACCTTGTAGGAAGTTGGGGCATCTTTTGGATATATTCCCAAGAGTGGTATTGCTTGGTCTTCAGGTAGATTCATTTATAATTTTTTGAGACACCTCCAGATTGATTTCCAGAGTTGTTGTACCAGTTTGCAATCTCAACAGTAATGGTGGAGCGTTCCTCTTTTTCTACATCCTCTCCAACATGTCTTTTCACCTGAGGTTTTGAAATAATGTTCAGGATTACAGATTCCATTCAGTTATCAGTTACTTCACCATTCTTCAATAATTACTTCAATCATTTTACATTTAATTCGTATTTAATCTATGTGTGAGTGTTTTAACTGCATGTATATTTGTGCACTGAGTGCATGATTAGTGCTGATAGATGCTAGAAAAATATATTGGATCCCCTGGCACTGGTGATACAGATGGTTGTAAACTGCCATGTAGGTTCTGGCAAATGAACTCAGTTGCTCTACAAGTGCTCTTAATCACAGAGACATCTTTCTAGCCCACCTCAATCAATCTTTATCTTTTATGGTATCCATATTCATATGGTACTGCATGTGTTTTGTAGTGTGCCCCTGATGTTTCCTTTTATTATACATTAGGATATATATTTGTAGAAAGCCTATGACCAAGTACATACACCCGAAAAGTGTCCTGGGTCCAGTGATGTTAATTTGATCCCTTTGTTAATATGATACATGCCAGCTTTCTTCATTAGAAAGAAAATTATTTTTAGCCCCAAGTTAAGGCACATTTATAGAGAATTATTTTAATGCTATAGAAGTACAGCATATCAACCCTCATATCACACCAAGACCTCTTGATTATTATAATAAATTACTACTGACATTTCTTTAAAGTGGTGACTTTTAAATTCTATCTTCTTTTTAACCATCACTAGTTTATACAAATGGCATCCAAACACTTTTGACTATATTACACTCCATATGTTTATAGGACATGTTATTTAACAAGTTGGAATAAATGATGTTCAGAAAGGAAGACATAGTGATAACATGAAAGAAAGGTTACAGTGGAAGACTGTTGTGGATAGCCCTGGGCTCGTACTTTGATGTTAATTCCACTCCTCAGAGGGGCTGCAGATGAGGAGTTGCCTTGTGAACCGTCTCCCCACCTTAACTTTTCAAATAAAGGCTTCAGCCAATGATTGGGCAGGAGGAAAGTGGGAGGAGCAGAGAGTCTAGGGGAGGAGCTACGGGGTATAAAACAGGAGGAGGAGGAACAATGGGAGAACAAGACAGAGAGGGAGGAGAGAAGAAACTAAGAGAAGAAAGGGGAAGAAATGAAGAGAAACGGTTAAAGAGAACCGGAGAGGCGGCAGGGAGAGAAGCTCGGGGCCTAGAGAAACTGCAAGTTGTATGGGATAAAATAGATTGAAACAGAGTAGTAGAGTGGGAGGCCTGCCCAGTCTAGGCTTGTAGATTGTTTTGTTAACCACTGAGTTGAGCTTTCCTTCACCGGGGAACAGGGTTGGATACATAGTAGCAACAGAAAACAAAAGAAAAAATATAATGAAAACATCTAGTAAGTTAAAAGCTAGAGGAAAAGATTTGTATATAGTAAGATTTTCTATTATTAGCCAAATTATAATAGAAAGGCTCCACTGCAATTGCAAATGACTGGCTAAGGAAATCACTCTGGCCTCACTTTTTCATTTTTTGTTTTTAATATTTAGCACATAGTTTCTATAGTTTTAATTTGGGGTCCAGAATTTCTCCCTCTGTTTGGTTTTGAAGGCTCTGAAGGAAATTTTCATTAAGCTTATTACAAGGATGATTCTTTATAAGTTCATAGTGGGCTCCAAGAACTGTATCCGTTAAGTAAGTGCAAATGTTCCCTGATTGACTAGGATTAAATATGCCCCAAGGTGCAAATAATGTGAAAGGCATTTAATATACCTAGTACATAATACAACACAATTAACTCCATCATATGGGCTGTTCTCCTTTGTGATTGTGTGGTGCTACTGTCTGGCATCAAGAGAAAGAAGAGCATTGAAGAGCTACCTCTATTTCAGGGACAGATCAATATTCCAAATTTCAAGTATAATTTATAATGAATGCATAGTGCTTTTGTGTCACCACATATTTAGATAATCATTAATTCAAGCTATCATAAATGAAGCAGTGTCAGTATGGCCTGTTTCTGGGCTTGGGCCACAAGCTTACAGGACTTGTAGTACATAAAATCATGTAAATGTAAATTTTTTAATTCAGTTTATACAATTCTTTACTTACATTCTACTCACTGTTCCTCCTCAATCATGCCACCCCCCAAATAATCCTTTCCCCATCACCTTCCCCCTTCTCCTCTGAGCAGGTAGGGGTGCCCCTGGGTATCTCCACACCTTGGCACATCAATTCTCTATGAAGCTAGGTGCATATTCTCCCACTGAGGCCAGACAAGGCAGCCCAGTGAGAAGAACATATCCCACAAACAGGCAACAGCTTTTGGGACAGCCCCCACTCCAGTAGTTTGGGACTCACATAAAGACCAAGCTGCTCATCTGCTACATATGTCTGGGGAGGCCTATATCTAGCTCATGTATGTTTTTTGGTTGGTGATTCAGTCTCTGAGAGCCCCATGGATCCAAGTTAGTTGACACTGATGGTGTTTTGTGGAGTTCCTCTTCAATCCACGAATCTGCAATCTTCCTCCTGTAATTACATAAGAGTCACCAAGCTCCATCCATTGCTTGGATATAGGTATCTGCATCTATCTGAGTCAGCTGCTGGGTGGAGCCTCTCAGAGGAAAGCCATGCTAGACTCCTGTCTGCAAGCATAAGATTATCATTGATACTCTCAGGGATTGGTGCTTGCCAATGGGATAGGTCACAAGTAGGACTGGTTATTGGTTGGCCATTCCCTCAGTCTCTGCTCCATCCTCATTTCTGCATTACTTGTAGACAGGATAAATTTTGGGTTGAAAGGTTTTTGGCTGGGTTGGTGTCTCTATTGCTCAATTGGTGTTCCTGCCTGGCTACAGGAGGTGGACTGCTCAACTATGTTCACAGCACCATTTTTCATAATAGCCAGAAACTGGAAACAACCTAGATGTCCCTCAACTGAAAAATGAATTAAGAATATGTGGTACGTCTACACAATTGAATACTATTCAGGTACAAACAAAGACATCATGAATTTTGTAGGCAAATGGGTATCTTGAGACTATAATCCTGAATGAGGTAACCTAGTTCCAAAAGCACGTGAATGGTATGTACTTACTTATAACTGGATATTATCACAATATACAGGGTACCCATGTTATACTCCACAGACCCAAAGAACCTAAATAAGAAGGAAGGCATAAGTGAGGATGCTTGAATTTCACTTAGAATGGAGAATAAAATAGTCATAAGAGGCAGATGGAGGGAGGGAACTGGGTGGGAGAGGAGAAGGGGAGGGGAATGGGGGATTTCAGGATCAGATGTGGGGAATGACAGGAAGGATGGCCAGATGGCAATGAGAATGAATGGAAATCTGCAACTGATGGGGTTGAGAGGTAGGGGGCATCTCCAGGAAAAGACAGAGACCTAGGATAAGGGTGGAACACAAGAAACAGTGGGGGTGTGTTTAGCTGTGACTTACAGCATTGAGGATATGGAACTTGAATAGGCCATCTCCTGTACACTGGCAGGAACCCATATGTAAACATTTTAATAAGTGCAAGTTTCATCTAGACATCTTTTATTGCAGACTTCTATGAGAAAGGACCTAATTATTAACCTAATATTAATTAATGTGTGATCACTATATTTATTTTTTTATTTAATTTTTATTTTCTATATTCTATGTTTACATTCCAAAGGTAGACAAATGGTCTTTCTCAGTTCCCCCCCACCATATGTCCCATAATTCCTCTCCCCCCCAGCTATTCCCCAATCATTCCCCCCCCATGATTTCTCTGTTCTTATAATATAAAAAGACTGATTGACAAAAATTAATGCATAAATGTATAGGCGTACCATTCATTGAATGAAAAAGGAAGCAGAGTTATGTACATAAGTTAATTATGTACATATATAGCACAAGTATATATACTTATATGCTTGAATACATAATGGATATTTTATATTACTTTGATAGTCTATGTAGTACTTATCAGATAAATATTTATTTGACTTATCATAAATGCTTTTTGATTTTTCACAATTGCAAGTAGTATTCAGGAGAACTATTTACAAAGAAATATAATACCTACTTGAAACTAATAAAGAAATTTTTATCATATTCTCATCCTTTTATTTAATTTTCTTGATCTGTTCTATACCCACTAATCCCTTTTATCTTCCCAATTAAACATCCTTCTATTTTCACATTATTTGTAACTAATAATATGTTTAATTAGAGTTTCTTACAAAAGAATGAGCAACTTAGCAGTGGCTACACCACTGAAAAAATGTTTCTACCACCTTCTGCTATCCTTAACTGCCTGGATGGGTGGGGCTGCATGAATATACTCTCCCTTGTAGTTCTTTGATGGAATGTTGACAGGGATATATCTTGTGCAAGTAAACACAGAGTTCATGAGTGTAGTCATGTTGTACAGGGGAAACAATATTTGACGACACTTACCCCCCCTTCCACTGACTCTTACATTATATAGGCTTTCTTTTACATTATACTCCCTTCATCTTGGAGGGGGTGATACAGATGTTCCATTTAGAGTTGAGCATTTAACAGTCACTTATTCTCAATACTTTCACCAGTTATGTATTTGTACATTAACTATTATACACTGCAAAATAAACTTCTCTGATCAAAGCTGACTATAATACTAACCCAGGAATATAAACATAGAGGATGCAATATGATGAGCATACATCCATTTTACAAAACAATACTATTAGCTTCTCTACAACACTAATTCCACAATACTACAATTGCACCAATAGGAACATGCTGACTTACCTCTCAGATCACTGGTATAGTCTACAGAGACCACTGCTAGGTAAAATTGTTAAAAAACCTTTTTCTTCTTGCATTGTTCTTCACAGCATTTTGAAAATCAACAAACACAGAGAAAGATTTCATCTACTCCAGCTTCATTTCTTTATCCTGCAACCAAACTGTATCTTTAGCAATAGGGTTTTCCTACTTTTTTCCAGGGAGCAACCAAATACTATGACAATAGCCTATAATGTTTTGGAAATGGTACAACTTATGAGAAGATAGCCCAAATCTGACAGTGAAATTTTCATTAATAATCTGCTGGGAGCCTCCTGGCCTAGAGCAGGTTGAAGGAAGAAACAAAGTAGGACTCTTGTGTGGCTTTATAGTTCAATGGTCTCCAGACATTTTAGGCCTCTATACTGAATGCTGATAACTTCTAAAAAGTCCTACAAACTTTCTTGCTAGTTTTGAGGGGTAAAAACTGCTGTTTTAGCCGGGCATGGTGGCACACGCCTTTATTCCCAGCACTTGGGAGGCAGAGGCAGGCGGATTTCTGAGTTCAAGGCCAGCCTGGTCTACAGAGTGAGATCCAGGACAGCTATACAGAGAAACCCTGTCTCAAACAACAACAACAACAAAAATTAAAAAGAAAAGAAAAGAAAAGAAAGAAACAAAGAAAAAAGCAAAAAGCTGCTGGATTAGTCAATTAACACCTGTAGCCTAAAGTGGCAGAGGGGGTTGGGGGAGCGGTGCTAAGTAAAGTACCCCTTGTTGTATCTCCACAGAAACTGCATGGCTGTAAATTTCAGCCTGCTAGTTGAAGTTGCCAGAAGAAAAATGGACACATTGAAAAGTAAATTTAGTGTTTATTTCTAAGTTGTAAGATGTTTCCTATAGAAAGCTCTCTAAGAAAACGAGGAAAGCAGGATGATGATGATGATGATGATGATGATGATGATGATGATGATGATCCTAAGCAAGACAAGGGAAGTTTGTGCTCATATGTAACTTTCAGAATACATGTTCACTGGTAAATAGTTCATCACAAGTTTACACACAAATTCAAACCATAAAACGAGTAAGAATTTTACAACAGTGAATGTTTCCATGCATATCAATTAGGAGTAATTATTTGGCTAAACATTTATCACCTGTCAAACCTCCACAGATTTACTGAGAGTTAAAAACCATAACTAAGTTATTATTCAAGTTTTGTATAGATAAACTCATTCAAATTTTTATCGTCTGACCACCACCTATAACAAACCATTAGTTCCCTTTTTATGACCTTAGGCTAATGGTTTTAAAACCTTTGGAAATGAGCTCTGAGCAGTACAATGTCTGTTTACTATCTCAGAAGTGACACTAAAGACTGATAACATTCTCATTGCAGTTCTGAGTATCAGAAAGGATAGTCAGTTTTATAGTGTTATTAAAAGAGTTTAGTAATTATTAGAAATTTAGGAATTCTTATCGTGTCATCATTAAGGATAAAGAAATCATCTACTTGTCTATGTAGCATCACTGCAAGACAGTACATCGTTGATCTGCAGAGATCTGCTCAAAAGTGTGGGCTAATACCTAGTGGTTGTTATATATGTAATAATAACAGGAAAAGCATATTAATATCAAGAATCTTAAAATTATTTTCTCCTGGACCTTGCCTCTCAGAGTTTCATCATAGATTTTTAATCTAAGGTAAAGTCATCTCAGGAAGATCACCTGTTGTTTCTTAGCTTGTTGGCTCTTCACAATAATCTATGGCTTCTGTCTGGTACAAGGAAATGAAGGATTTTAAGAATTTTGTTTTACCATGCTAATATATCCTTCAAAAAGATAAAATAATTCATAGTACTATCAAATGTGTATACCTTTACCATGCATTATATAAGTCAATATGATTTTATATTTGTAAATTAATAATGAAGACAACTGATTGCAATCATGAAGGGATTATTTTCAAATAGTTTTTGATATTTAAATACCTCTGTTTTCACCTTCCCATTTAAGTATGTCTCCAGTTTTGAACTCTACTGTTTTTGTTTTTTTGTTGTTGTTTTTGTTTTTTGGATTATGAGAATCACATATATGTTAAATACATGGGTATATGTTGAAGTAATTTTTATAATATTTCATAGAGATTTTTTTCTTTTCTTGAAGTTTCTGAATTAAGATCCATGTTCAACTTTTACATGTTTTGCTGACCCTATTTAAGTAGGTTATTTTGTTCTTTTATGTTTTATTTATCATATGTGCACATATTATATTTTAATCTTTATGTATTATATATAATAGAAATATAGAATTTATATAGGATATCTAAAATTAACCTTAGTAGTTACTTTGTGAATTCTTTTTTTAAAGATTTATTTATTATTATATGTAAGTACACTGTAGCTGTCTTTAGACACACCAGAAGAAGGTGTCAGATCTCATTAGGGATGGTTGTGAGCCACCATGTGGCTGCTAGGATTTGAACTCAGGACCTTCAGAAGAGCAATCAGTGCTCTTATTCACTGAGCCACCTCACAATCCACTTTGTGAACTCTTGTATTCAGTTTTACAGTTTTGTCCAATTAATTCTCATGAATATTCTCATCAGAAAAATACTTTCTTTGAATAATTATAAACTTGCTTTGTTTCTAAATTCTATTTTTCCTTTTTTTCCTCATGTAATTTTTAATTTAATTTTCTTTAATTCTTTTATTTAATATTAACAATAATAGCAATAAGGGTTATCATTTGTATAGTCCTGTATTTTAATGAGTTGAACTTTTACATTGTCTTTTAATATGTAACCTTTGAGGACAAATTTTAGTTATAAGGAAATCTTAATTATAATACTCAATTTATTAAATTAATTTCTTTTTCAGAGTGATTGTCCATCTAAATGAGCCATCCTTAGATTTATAATGCAAAGAAACATGCAGAAAATCATTTTGTAGATGAGTCTCAAATTAATTATTTATTTCTTTAAATTAAAAAATAAAAGCTTTATAACATATTTTCACCTTTTTAAGTACAAACCACTATAATTATTCACCTCTTCTAAGGGTTCGTATGTCCTGAATATCTATTGTTGTGTTTTTTTAATAGTTTAAACATTTTTAAAATTTTACAAAATTGTGGTTTTAAACACTTGCTAAACCCCAAAGTGAAAACCCCAGAGTGATTTGAGTAGATACAATCCAAAAAACAAATCATAAAACAACCAGAAATAAATTTGTTGAATTTAGTTAACTGATTTTTCAGTGTACATGATTCTAAATGCCCATTTTGTTTAATTGGGTTCCATCTCTTTGATATAGCTGAGTTTTGTTCAATAGTAGTATCATAGCTGAAACTGAAGACCAGATGTGTGGGTTAAGGTGAATTTGTTAAGTCACTCTGTGCTACTGATGGGTTGCATATATACACCTGCCATGAGCTCTATGGATTTGCAAATGAAACACACACACACACACACACACACACACACACACACACACCAGTCAATTTTGATATGCTTTGGCTACCTCAAAGGCTGTGCATTTCTAATCCAGCAGCTAGCAAACACTCCCCTCTGGTATTCCAGAGTTAACATTCTTTAAAAATCTATATTTCATCTCTGTTACCCTAGACCCTATTAGGGAAGTGGCTACTAGAGCCACGTATCTGAATTCTTACATGGTTGGACTTTCCTACACTCCTCTTATGGCAATTCTGCTTCTTCCTTCCTCCCTTTTCCCAAGCCTGATAATCCTAAAAGTCCTGCCTCAGTCTATCCTGCCCAATCATTAGCTGCTGGCATCTTTATTTACCAATCATAGAAAACTGTGGCAGGGCCCCTCAAGTATCTTACATGCAGACACTTGTATAAGCAGTTTTGGGGACCATAATTAACATTATCACACAAGCAATCTTAGGCCCAACCTTCGTGTGTGTGTGTGTGTGTGTGTGTGTGTGTGAGAGAGAGAGAGAGAGAGAGAGAGAGAGAGAGAGAGAGAGAGAGAGAGAATGTATGAGAGAATGCTATAAATTTGTATATGTATTTTACTCTCATATTATATTTTTATTCCCCAAGGTAGGCACACCTATACCTAGACCAAGGATATGTAAGTAGTGATAAAACAGATTTGGGTTCAAACAACTAACTAAGTTTGGCAATTTACAGTACGTGTTTGTAATATAGTTTCAACCACAAAATGAATGGAGGCACTAGAAAAGTCCCTGTTTACATCCTTCGTGTTCTGTTTTTCTAAATATTTCGTTTTTAACACAAGAAAATCACTGATGTAATGATTCTAGGATTATAAGCATCCAAATAGTAAAGCATATTTTATGTTTGACCATGTACCTCCAGTTTTAACTTCCTTTCCTTCTGAAATTGTATCTGAATGATACCTTTAAACTACAGCAATCAATATCCTGGCCATGTTTGAAACTTGTAGTGCATGTGTTGCTTTCTTCCTCTGCTTCCTTCTCTTCTTCTTCCTCCTCTTCTTCATTTTCCTCTTCTTCTTGTTCTTTTGTTTACTCTTCCTTCCTTTTTTTAGATATCCTGATTATATTTTCTACTCCTTCCTCCCCACCTCATTTTCCTTTATCTCTTAGTAGAAAACAAATAGGTTTCTAATGGATAATAAAATAGAATAGAATAACAAAACAAAACAAAACTAACACATTGAAATAGGACAAAGCAAACAGAAGAAATAGAACCCAAGAAAAGGCCCAAGAAAGAAATATAGATGCAGAGTTTTCACACTCAGAAGTCTCATGAAAGCATTAAACTGAAAGCCATAATATATACACAAAGGAAAATAGCAGAAAAGAAGAAAAAGGGAAAAGAAAGAAAGAGAGAGAAAGAGAGAAAGAAAGAAAGAAAGGAAGAAAGAAAGAAAGAAAGAAAGAAAGAAAGAAAGAAAGAAAGAAAGAAAGAAAACCCAGACATGACATTATGAGACAAGGGAACTACAGACTTACCATGGTGGCTTGACTAGGTTTGGCTCCAATAGATTGAATGCATTTGAGTGCTTGGCTGTAAAAGTAACTTTTTGCACCAATGTAATTGTAGTCTTGGAGGCTTACTGCTGAAGAAGTTCATCCTTTCTAAGTCTTTCAAAACTCTGGCTGCCTGAGTCAATTCAACTGTATGGGCTGAAACTTTTCTCCAATCAAACTTGATTCTCTTGGTTTCTGACTGAATTTCTCTGCATGGCCTCAAACTAACTCTGGCAATCTGTTCTAATCTTCTGGCTTCTCATTCTCTGTCTTACTCTGTCTTCACCTGAAATCTGTCTCTGTAAGATTGTCCCAATAAAACTGTATCCTCAATCTCTCCCTCTCCCTCTCCCTCTCCCTCTCCCTCTCCCTCCCCCTCTCCCTCCACCCTCCACCCTCTCCCTCTCCCTCTCCCTCTTCCTCTCCCTCTCCCTCCCCCTCCCCTCCCCCCTCTTCTCTCTTAAGTCAGTTCTCTTTCCTGTACTGTTATATTAATTAGCCTCTCTTTCCTGTGCTGTTTGTTTTCTTGAGAGTTGGATATATCCTACATCTGTCTCATTTTGTCAAATCTGTCTAATTTGACACTTTGTTTGCCCTTCAAATAAATGTTACTTTCAAACATTGCTGCTTCCTTCTGTGAAATAATGCTACTTTCATTATTAAGGATTAAAGGTGTGTATTAAGGGCATTTGTATATTGTAGCATTGTCACCCAGACCTAGAAGGTCTTTGAATGTGATCTCTTGCCAGAACAGTCATGTTGCTGAATTAAAGTTCTATACTTGGTCTATTGAAGTGGTGCTTCTAGAAGGTATGGTCTTGTTGTAGAAGGTGTAGTTTTGTTAGAAGTATGTCACTGTGTCTGAGCTTTGGGTTTTAAACGCCCAAGCTATGCCCAGTGTGAAATGCTTCCAGTCTTCTCCTGGCTACCTTTGGATAAAGATAAAGAACTCTCTGCTCCTCTAGTACTGTATCTGCCTACATGCTGGCATGCTTCCTGCATAATAATAGACTAAATCTCTGAAACTATAAACCAGCCCCAATTAAATATTTGCCTTTATTGTGTCACTGTTTTGTTCTTCACTGCAGTGAAACCCTATTTAAATTAGATACCACTGAGTTTATTTTTTTGGCCATCTACTGTTGGGCAGTCAGCCTTCCTTTAAGAGTAGTATGTTTACCCATTAGGGTCCATTGGAGTAAACTAAATTTTCATTTAAAAGTGGTGATCAGTTAGGAATAGTTTCTGAGTTTAGGATAGTGGTAAATGTCTACTTCTCATTCAGGTCTAAAATCCCATCTGTTTTGGATTTGTGCAGGCCTTTATGCATGCTGTCTCAGTCTCTGTGAGTTCATATGTGTGCCAGTCCTGTTGGGTTTGGAAGACATTTTTTCCTTGGTTTCTTCATCTCTTCTGGCTCTCCCCTATGTTCTCACAAAGCACCTATACCTTCAAGAGTTATTGTTCTTGGAAAACCAAGTTTTTATCTTATATTTCTTACTAAGTAGCTTTATGATAACAGCCAAGTTGTTTAATTTGTACGTTTGTGTGTATGTTTTTGTGTATGTATGTATGTATGCACATATGTATGTATGTGTGTGCAAACACATGCCCAAGGCCTGAAGAATATTGAATAACCAGATGTTGAAGTTACAGATCTCTATAAGCTGCTTAATGAGAGTAATGAAAAACAATCTCTGGTCTTCTGTAATCTCAGCAAGTATTCTTTACCTAAGGACCATCTATTTCTCTAGTACTTGCGAATGGTTTATTATAGAGGTTCAAGCTTGCTCAGAAAGGGTGCTCATTTACTGATCTATTTATTCCCCAGACCTTGCTTAATTTTCCTTTCAGAACTCTTTTGTCCCCAATCTGTGTAAAATATTTGCATTAATTAATTTGCTTTAGTCATTCATTGATTTATTCACTCATTAATTTATTGAGCATTTATGGAAAGATAGTATATGTAAGGGATTGAGATGAACAAAGTGACTGATTTATCAGATCATTAAGTCTCTAAAATCCTGTGACTGTACACGTGTCTTTATAGTTATAGATATTAAAAAGGAATTGCTAAATTATTTCCTGAGGTTAATTTTATAATTTTCAATTATATTTTATTATAGACAAAAATTACTGGTTTTATTTATATTAGTAACTTAGATGCCTACTTTATTTATTTTTTAATGAGGAGAACAAAATTAATTAAGCTTTCTCTTTGGCAAATACTAAGTCCTGATTATAGTGCATGCATGTTAGTTTGGCAGTTGGATTTATTAGATGTACAGTATTTAAATATCTAATTATGCTAAACCTGCATGTATGAGCATGCTGTTATAAGCAGAATTTTTAATACTACAGTGTACATTTTTGCAGGTTTTTTCTCACCTTAGCGTAGAAAAAAATTGATATTTCCTAATATGTTCTCTTCTGAACGATTCCGTCTGTGTGTACCAAAATGGTTATAATTTTCGTAATTTAGAAGCACTAAAGGGGGAAGATATCACTTGATTTTGTGGATATAAAAGTAGCTTTTGAATGTCATTTTAGTGAGGATTGGAGCATCTGATATGACCTATCTATGATCCCCTCAGTTATTTTCATTATACTTGGATTGCTGTACCTCATTGTACTTACTTGCTATCATCGCATGTGTTCATATTTGCCTTTTTAGTATCACTGGTACATGAACATGTAAGTTCAAACTGAGCCATTTTGTCTCAGAGTGTCACATTTCAACACGGACTTTATAGTAGCTGCCTGCAGATCCTTTTCTCTTTTCTGTAACATCATGTAGCTTGAGTTTGGACATCAATGGGTTCTTGTGTTCATGCTATATTAGTAGGGAAAGCCAAACATTCAGTAATTTGTTTGGTAATGTGATTGGACTCTGTTTTAAGTTGTCTATGTTCTTTACTTCTGCCTTGATTTTGTTTACAGACATCCTAATTTGTGTGTAGATGAAATGAAAACATACAGAGTTGTCTTACTATGGGGTTATATCCCGATAAACCCGTTATGAGTAGATAATATTGTAATTCAAAATGAACCTAATAAATGTACCTAATATCACAGCTTAGCCTGACCTACCTTAAGCACTCTTGTTACCCTTGCACCAGGCTTCTGCTGGGCAAAAGCAGTGAATGTAAAGCCTATTTTATAACCATACGGTATTGAAAATCTCGGGTATAAACAAAGATATCTATTTTATAGACATAATGGCATGCAGAACCACAAATACAGACAATATCAAAAGTTGGCTATTCAGTGCACTGTAGAAGGGTAAAGAGTTATTTTACCATCATCATTATGTGGTTGAATGAGAGCCTGTGTTACCAGCCTTGCCTAGTTCTGTGAAATATCTTCTGCAATTCACTTGGTAAGAGATGGACATGCAAAACTTGAAGTATGGCACTCACTCTATTTGTATCACTGATGCATCATTATAAAGTTGAAGCTCTCTAGGTGAAGACCATATGTGTTGACAATGGTATGTGTAGGCTTTGAGGTTTTTAACTTCGAGAGTCACTTGGGATACCTAATGATGGTGATCCAGCAAGAATTTTGTCACCTTGATATATAAGTTAGAGTTATCCTAAAAAAGAAACTTCAGTTGACAAAATGCCTCCATAAGATGGGCCTTTAGGCAAGTCTGTACGGAATTTTCTTGATTAATGTTTGATGAGTGAGGGTCTAATCCACTGAAAGCAGAGCCACCCCCAAGCAAGTGATGCTGGAGCCTTTAAGAAAACAAAATAAACAATCTTCGTGGAGTAAGCCAACAAGCAGCACTCCTCCATGCTCTCTGCTTCAGTTCCTGCCTCCAGGTTCCTTTCTTGAGTTCCAGGTAAACCCAATAAACCCCCTTTTCCTCAAGTTGCTTTTTGTTATGTTGTCTTATCACAAACATAGAGTCATGGTTAAAATGATTAAGATATATGAAGGGACCATCTTGCATCCTGTATTAACTAACCTATTTTAGTTCCTTTAGGTCCAGAACCAGTTTAGCAGTATCAATCAATGAGTGAGTTTAACTAAGCTCCAGAGATGAAAGGTAATTATTATTGAAGACAAATCCTATATGTAATGAATTATTGATTGTCAAAATTGAAAAAGAAAAGTGAGAAGAAGAGATATGTGCGTGTTTGGAAGGTGCTGAGAAAATGAAGCCAGAAGCTCAAGTTGAGGAGTTTCCTAAAGAGGCAAGGAGCTCATGAACTTAATGTTGAACTCTGAGTCATCTTAATTACATTTTATGATTTTCTCATTTAATCAGTATTTCAGGACTTTAACATTGGAAATGGTCTGGATGTCTTTCAAAATTTTCAGAGTTGAGCCCAATTTTCCCTCATGTTGTAGGAAGAACAATTTCTTCTGTCCAAGTGTGATATGTTTCTGCCTATCATCTTTCTCATTTCTTTCTGTTTTCTCTGTACTTATGCTCATGCCCTATTACCTAAACCAAATTTTCTGTTTGTTTTCACTTGCTCATTCATAGTGCTTTATGACCATAAACCTGTCCTTTGACAGTACATTGCAGTGTTCCAGTAATTCTCTCACCTATGTCTATTAGTGCATGCCATACTCTGATCCACTTATTAATTTGACACTAGAGTTATGTTTCTGAAATAAAAATCTGATTATTTATGAAAGATGTATTATATTTTTAAAATTCTTCTATCATTTTCTCTATTTGATGCTGAAAGGAGTAAAATTTAATATTAATGAATGCAAAGCCTTTCAAGTCTGCATCTTGCCCTTTTCTTCCACTCTATGTCTTCAAAAGAGAACATTGAATTCATGGTTTCCTTTCTATTACACACAATTCTCTGTATTTTTTTCTGTACCTTCATATCTTTCTCTATCTCCAGTTATATGTTTAAACAGTTCCCATTTTGGGGTACTTTTAGCCCAACTCTCCTTATGTTGCCCAGGCTGAACTTTAACTTGGTACCTTCCTCCCTGGATCTGTATGGCACAGGGATATCCCTATACTTATTTCTAATCTATCCATTCAATAACAATAATCCTAAACAGTACTGTTGTTATTTTCAAAACAATGACTGTTTTTTCCAACCTTCAAAATCTAGAATTTTCTCTCTGGTTTGCACCACTTCTCAAAATTTTTATGCTAGTATATAGCCCTTAGAAATAATTGAATAGAGAGTAGGCTAAATCCTCAAGTCCTACAAAGATACCTACCAAGAAGTATTTATTGTGTGATAGGTATGGGTTTAGTAACATTAATGATGATCGGAATGGGAAAGAGTCTCTTAAAAATCCAAGAAAAGGGAGAAAGTCAAAGGTGAATCATATTTCACATCTGAGTAGTAAAAGAGATAGGTATGAACACTGGAAATATGGACTGCAGAGAGGACTAACATTGAGTCAGTAAATGAAATTGAACCTGGACACCTTGAGCTTATAACAGCAGTGTCATGAAAAAAGATAGCTGGACTTAAATGTCCTCAAGTACTATTCAACTTCTTGAGTGAATTAAATGATTATTTTTATAGGATTATCAATGGATAGCATAGGATGTAAGTGACCAAATTAGGTTAGGTAGAAATAAGGGTTCTACAACATGCACAAGTTTAAAAATACAAAACAGGAACATATCACTGGGATTAGAGAATCTGGTTTAATTCAACATGTAGGTTCTCTGCCAATATGCATTCCAATTTCACATGAATAGCCAATCTATTTCAGATGCTCTTCAGTGTCAAAAGAAGCTTAGCCTGGGAAAAGTTATTCATTGAAGACACTTGACAACTGACCTCTGGAATTTTGTGTCAATGGCATGGGTATAATTCTCATTAAAGGCTTTCCTCTTCTAATATGAATAAATAAGATGTCCTGGGCTACATGAGAGACTATATCAAAACCAAAGAGAAAGACAATAGTGAGAAGATATAGGGATGCTGTCCTATGTTGGGGAATGATAATAAGGAAAATGAGGTTCCAATTTGTGGGAACTAAACTCATTGATAGTTTTAAAACAGATTAAGAAAGAAATTTATGGACAAATTTTATTATAAATTAAGAGGAAAAACAACAGTACAAGTAAATGGAAAGCTTCAGCAACCTCAAGGAGGAGGGGAGATGAGAAAACATTATGTCTTTAAGGGTAGACATGGAGTTCAGAGAAACAATGAAAGAGCTCAGAGTGTTAGGGTACTCATATTTGGGAGTTTGCTGAGTAGTGGATCTGAGTTTGGAGAGTACCTCAGCATCACAGGTTCTGCCATCTCAAGGCAAAGCACTATACCAGGGAGACATGGTTAAAAATTGAAATGGGGACCAGAAAAACAAAAAATGGGTATGGGCTAATGGGCTGAGGAAAGAGCCTCAGAAGCCCCTAGCAACATATGGTATCTAGTTATCTGCAGAAAAAAATACTTATTTCATTCAGATTCATCTTCATATTTCAGTTCTTTTCCTATTCTGCCACAGACCCAGGAAGGAACATTGAAAAAGCACACATAGATGGGTAAGGTTTCATTTACATCACATTCTGCCAAAAATGCTAACATAAGTAAAACACAAACAAAATAATAGTAGTTATATTTTTCACTTTATTTTATGATGACGCAAGAAACCAACGATACATACAATCTCAGAAATTGTTCATCTAGAGGTCTCTGTAGCAGCCTGCCAGGAAAATCTCTCTTCAGAATTATTGTCAATGTTCAATGAGAATATCTGAAAAGGCAATCTCCCAGTTGAGGTAGAATCTAATAAATAAATTCCATGAATGACACATTTACTGAGCAGGCTAAATCCTGAGGATAAAAATCAAAAGATACTCTCTCCTGCCCTCAGGGATCTCACAATTTAATGGAGACTGCCTGCTTAGAAACACTTTCAAAGCCAGTCTTATCTCAAAAAGGCAGCTGCAGTAAAATATGCAAACAGAATTGTGCATATCCTGCTGAGAGCACAGCCGTTTTGGAGGACTAATCATACCAAAAAATGTAAAATCTCTTTGATTCTTCAGTGGCCATCTTTTTGGAAGGTGATAGATCCGTTGATATAAAATTGTCCTTATATTTAAGGCACAGCTTGCTAGAGCTTTAACCTGAATAGTTGCTCCAGATAACTTTTATTAAACTAATCTATAATACATCACGGCTTAGATTACCAAATGACACAGCATAGGTGAGCTTTGAGACAAAACTTTAAACAATCTATAATGTCCCTGGGAGAGATTGATTCTAGAATTTTATCCAGAGATCTGTAAGGTATTTTGGATTCACTGACTAGATTAGCTGTTTATCTTGGATTAGTTAGGTAACAGCACTATGTGTTAGAAATACTTTTGGAGGTGATCATATTTTATTTTGACCTATTGTGCGGGAAGGCTTATTTCTTATTTTTGTCACTGTCAGCAAAAGAGAGCAGAATCAGGGAGGAGTTCAAAATGGGAACAATCAAAGTGAATCTTTAAGCCCTGGGAGATGCTAGGTGTCAGACAATAAGCTGCAGATAAGCATTGAGGAAAAAAACAAAAAACAAACAGCTACCATTCACAGAAGCATTTTCCCAAACAACTGAGCATAGCTTCCCATTTATTTTCATCATGTATATTTTTTACACATTGACAATATTGTATTAGAGAGGCTAAATAAATTTCCCAAACCCCATAGCTAATAATTTCTGACAGTGACATTCAAACCTACATCTGACCAACACTGATGCCATTGCTCTTCAGGTATTTTCAGCTGTCAGAATGTTGAATGTGTGGTTTTGAACACAGTAGATAAGAGTCAGGCTGATGAGCCAATTTAAGGGACTGAGGGGATAGAGAAGCATCATGCACACTCTACAAACAGGGCTTGGAGGCTGAGCCAGGAGACAGCAGACAAATCACTGACAACTGGAGAGATTCTAGTTAAAACTTCATTGACTTGCAGGGTTACAACAGCTACAGAGTTTTCTTTTTATAGCTATAGTTTGAATAATTAATGCGATTCTGATAATGTGATTGGGAACTATGGAAAACAGAATTCTTAAGCACAGTGACAAAAACAATTTTAGCCTGAATGAAAAAATTTAAAGAACCTCACATTAGCTAGTTCTTTCTCAGTGTTTGGGGTGGGTGTAAGTAGTAATGGTATTACAGTTTTAGTTCCTTACAAAAGAATTGCTGTAGTCATCACTCACCTGGACAGGAGTTCACTTCCACAATACATTATCTTCTGTAATTCTTGTGTTAATCAGACCCAGTTATCATTCTCCATTTTCTTTCATTCTTTTTTTAATCTTTGTTTATTTACACTAGATTTTATTCGTACTCCAGTCTCATCCTCTGACTGTTCCACATCCCACACCTCCTCCCCACCCCCACCCCACCAGACGTCTAACTTCCTGGGGTCTCCAGTCTCTTGAGGATTAGATGCATCTTCTCTGACTGAATGAAGAATTTGATGGTGCACTATTTATCTCATATAGGCCTGTACGAGGTTCATTAGGTATAACGAGCCATTGGCAATCTCAATATTATTTTACCAGTTGTAGATTGGCTTGGATATCTTACCATGTGGAAATCGATAGATTAGAGGATGCAGAGATGTATTTCATGATGGGATCATTATTCCATATTCTTTATCCTCCAGTGGCATCAGTTCTATGAAACTGCTATACATTATTTAAATATCACAGAAACACATTTTAGTTGTTACAGAACTCTTTTCATTTTTGTTTCTCTTTGTTATTTATATTTCGGTAGTTATATTTACATTTCTGGGAGTACTATCTGGATGATATTTTAGACATCACTAGGTCACTTGGAGAATATAATTCTGAGAGGATTTATCAAACTCAGATATGTACTTTGAAGTAGGTTATTAAATTTATTGGACATTATAAGTTCCTACATTCTAAACTCTCAATAACAGTGGTGAGCAAGATACTGACTCTGTGTATAACACCTCTATTGTATTCTTCTTTATCTTTTTGGACCTTAAACATAAAATTTATGTTTCCTAAACCCTGGCTAAATAGTTGGATGTATGGAACCTGAGGTCTATATATTACTTCATAATCCACTTTACTTACATAAAGCAAGAGTCTGTTGCAAAACCTATTTTTTCAAAGGGAATAGTCAAGGTGTCACAAAGTATGAATTTTCCATGGTATCTACATTAGAATCCCCTGGGATGATTAATGAAATGACATTTATCTTGCTTGCATTCACAAGGATCCAGGGTAATGCTTGGAATTCTGCATATTAACAAGTTCTCCAGGGGACTTCAATGTACCTCAGTAACTAGAATCCTCAACATTTACCAAATAACATTAGGCATTATGCTACACATCTTAAATAGATCACTCAATTCATATAAAGGTCCTATTTCATGGGATCATTTCACTGATGTCAGGAGAGCACATAGGAGGTTAGGAACCATTTAGGACAAACATGTGAGTATTCTTTTGAATAGATTTACTTGGTACCAAATTATTAAAGCTTGCTCATTACAAATCCAGGAAACCTAAACACATTAGGATGAAAATATTCATTAAACTTGACCTATTTGTGTCTGGCCTTTATTAAATATTTGGACTGCTATTCAGTTATTACTTCCTTATAAAAATCTGGGTATCAAGACAGTATTGAAAAAAAAATCAATGATACAATTTGAAGCCTTGCATTTGAATGTTAATCTTTTCTCCCTTTCTAAACATACTGCAAAAAGGAAGATGAAAATGTACCATTTTTGGTGTTTTGTTTTTTGTTTTTGTTTTTTCCCTATTATAATGTCTTTTTTTTAATTTTTATTTTCTATATTCTATGTTTACATTCCAAAGGCTTTCCCCTTTCCCAGTCCCCCCCCACCATACATCCCATAATTCATCTTCCCCCCAACTATTCCCCAGTAATTCCCCCTCCCCCCCCACGGTTTCTCTGTTCTGGGTCTACAAAACTGGATCCAAACTTTACAGGTCCAGGGTCCTCTCCTTTCTTCTTCTTGGGAATCATTTGACTTGCTAATTGTGCCTTGAGTATTTAGGGCTTCTGGGCTCATTAATATCCACTTATCAGTGATTGCATTTCATGTGTATTCTTTTGTGATTGGGTTAGCTCACTCAGGATGATATTTTCCAGGTCTAACCATTTACCTACAAATTGCATGAATTCATTATTTTTAATTGCTGAGTAGTATTCCATTGTATAAATATACCACATTTTCTGTATCCATTCCTCCTTTGAGGGATATTTGGGCTCCTTCCAATTTCTGGCTATTATAAATAAGGCTGCTATAAACATAGTGGAGCATGTGTCTTTATTGTGTGCAGGGTAATCCTCTGGGTATATGCCCAGGAGTGGTATGCCAGGGTCCTCTGGAAGTGGCATGCCCAATTTTCTGAGGAACCGCCACACTGATTTCCAGAGCGGTGTTACCATTTTGTAATCCCACCAACAGTGGAGGAGTGTTCCTCTTTCTCCACATCCTCGCCAGCACTTGTTGTCTCTTGAGTTATTAATCTTAGCCATTCTGACTGGTGTTAGGTGGAATCTCAGGGTTGTTTTGATTTGCATTTCCCTGATCGCTAATGATGTTGAACATCTCTTAAGGTGTTTCTTGGCCATCCAAATTTCTTCTGGTGAAAATTCTTTGTTTAGCTCTGTACCCCATTTTTTGATATGGTTATTTGGTTTTCTGGGGTCTAACTTCTTGAGTTCTTTGTATATATTGGATATTAGCCCTCTGTTGGATGAGGAGTTGTTGAAGATCTTTTCCCACTTGTTGGTTGTCATTTTGTCCTTCTGACAGTGTCCTTTGCCTTGCAGAAACTTTGTAATTTTATGAGGTCCCATTTGTCAATTCTTGATCTTAGTGCATAAACTATTGATGTTCTGTTCAGGAACTTTCCCCCTCTGCCCATGTCTTCCAGGGTCTTCCCAAGTTTCTTTTCTAATAGTTTCAATGTGTCTGGTTTTATGTGGAGGTCCTTGATCCACTTGGAGTTGATATTAGTGCAAGGAGATAAGAATGGATCAATTCACATTCTTCTGCATGTTGACCTCCAGTTGAAGCAGCACCATTTGTTGAAAAGGCTATCTTTATTCCACTGGATGGTTGTGGCTCCTTTATCAAAGATCAAGTGACCATAAGTCTGTGGGTTAATTTCTGTGTCTTCAATCCTATTCCATTGATCTACTTGCCTGTTGTTGTACCAATACCATGCAGTTTTTAACACAATTGCTCTGTAGTACTGCTTGAGGTCAGGGATATTGATTTCCCCAGAAGTCCTTTTATTGTTGAGAATAGTTTTAGCTATCCTGGGTTTTTTGTTGCACCAGATGAATTTGAGAATTTCTCTTTCTAGATCTATGAAGAATTGATTTGGGATTTTGATGGGGATCGCATTGCATCTGTAGATTGCTTTTGGCAAGATGGCCATTTTTACTATATTGATCCTGCAAATCCAAGAGCATGGAATATTTTTCCATCTTCTGAGGTCTTCTTCGATTTCTTTCTTCAAGGACTTGAAGTTCCTGTCATACAGATCTTTTGCTTGTTTGGTTAGAGTTACTCCAAGGTACTTTATGTTGTTTGTGGCTATTGTGAAGGGTGTTATTTCCCTAACTTCTTTCTCAGCCTGCTTGCCCTTTCAGTACAAGAAGGCTACTGATTTGATTGAGTTGATTTTATAACCAGCCACTTTGCTGAAGTTGTTTATCAGCTGTAGAAGTTCTCTGGTGGAGTTTTTTGGGTCGCTTAGGTAAACTATCATATCACCTGCAAATAATGATAGTTTGACTTCTTCCTTTCCAATTTGTATCCCTTTGACTTCCTTATGTTGTCTAATTGCTCTCGCTAGAACTTCAAGTACTATATTGAAAAGATATGGAGAGAGAAGGCAGCCTTGTCTAGTCCCTGATTTTAGTGGGATTGCTTCAAGTTTCTCTTTGTTTATTTTGATGTTGGCTACTGGTTTGCTGTAGATTGCTTTTACTATGTTTAGGTGTGGGCCTTGAATTCCTGCTCTTTCCAAGACTTTTAGCATGAAAGGATGCTGAGTTTTGTCAATTGCTTTTTCAGCATCTAATGAGATGACCATGTGTTTTTTTTTTTCTTTTAGTTTGTTTATGTAGTGGATTACATTGATGGATTTCCATATATTGAACCATCCCTGCATCCCTGGGATGAAGCCTCCTTGATCATGGTGGATGATCATTTTGATGTGCTCTTGGAATCGGTTGGCAAGAATTTTATTTAGTATTTTTGCATCGTTATTCATAAGAGAAATTGGCCTGTAGTTCTCTTTCTTTGTTGGATCTTTTTGTGGTTTAGGTATCAGCGTAATTGTGGTTTCGAAGAACTAGTTGGGCAGTGTCCCTTCTGTCTCTATTTTGTGGAATAGTTTGAAGAGTATTGGTGTTAAGTCTTCTTTGAAGGTCTGGTAGAATTCTGCACTAAAACCATCTGGTCCAGTACTTTTTTTGGTTGGGAGGCTTTCTATAACCCCTTCTATTTCTTTAGGGGTTATGGGACTATTTAGCTGATCTACTTGATGCTGATTTAATTTTGGTATTTGGTATCTGTCTAGGAAATTGTCCATTTCCTCCAGGTTCTCCATTTGTTTTGACTATAGGCCTTTGTAGTAGGATCTGATGACCTTTTGAATTTCCTCAGTTTCTGTTGTTATGTGTCCCTTTTCATTTCTAATTTTGTTAATTTGTATACTGTCTCTGTGTCCTTTGGTTAGTCTGGCTAAGAGTTTATCTATCTTGTTGATTTTCTCAAAGAACCAGCTCCTGGTCTTGTTGATTCTTTGTATGGTTTTCTTTGTTTTTACTTGATTGATTTCAGCCCTGAGTTTGATTATTTCTTGTTTTCTACTCCTCTTGGGTGAATTAACTTCTTTTTATTCCAGGGCTTTATGGTGTGCCGTTAAGCTGCTAGTGTATGCTCTCTCCAGTTTCTTTTTGGATGCACTTAGAGCTACGAGTTTTTCTCTTAGCACTGCTTTCATTGTGTCCCATAGATTTGGGTAGGTTGTACCTTCATTTTCATTGAATTGTAGAAAGTCTTTGATTTCTTTTTTTTATTTCTTCCTTGACCAAGTTGTCATTGAGTAGAGTATTGTTCAGTTTCCATGTGTATGTGGGATTTCTGTTGTTTTTGTTGCTATTGAAGACTACTCTTACTCCATGGTGATCTGATAGGAGGAATGGGAATAGATTGATCTTCTTGTATTTGTTGACATCTGTCTTGTGACCAATTATATGATCAATTTTGGAGAAGGTACCATGCGGTGCTGAGAAAATGGTATGTTCTTTAGCTTTAGGATGAAATGTTCTATATATATCTGTTAAATCCAATTGGTCCAAAGTTTCAATTAGTTTCACTGTGTCCCTGTTTAGTTTCTCGTTTCCTGATCGGTCCATTGAGGAGAGTGGAGTGTTGAAGTCACCTACAATTATTGTGTTAGGTGTAATGTGTGCTTTAAGCTTTAGTAAGGTTTCTTTTATGAATGAGGGTGCCCTTGCATTTGGAGCATAGATGTTCAGTATTGAGAGCTCTTCTTGGTGGATTTTCCCTTTGGCCAGCAAGAAGTGACCTTCTGTGTCTCTTTTGATGACTTTAGGTTGGAAGTCATATTTATCTGATATTATAATGGCTACTCCAGCTTGTTTCCTGAGACCATTTGCTTGTAAAATTCTCTTCCAGCCTTTTACTCTAAGGCAGTGTTTGTCTTTAATACTGAGATGTGTTTCCTGTATGCAGCAAAATGTAGGATCCTGTTTCCGTTTCCAGTCTGTTAATCTGTGTCTTTTTATTGGGGAATTGAGTCCATTGATGTTAAGAGATATTAAGGAATAGTAATTATTACCTCCCGACATTTTTTTAAATTATGTTTGTTTGTTTATTTATTTATTTATTTATTTATTTTATATTTGAGGGGTTATATTCTTTTGGGTTTGATGAGAGGAGGTTTCTATCTTGCTTCTTCCCGGGTGTAGTTTCCGTCCTTGTCTTGGTGTTTTCCCCCTATTATCCTTTGTAGGGCTGGATTTGTGGAAAGATATCATGCAAATTTGGTTTTGTCATGGAATACCTTGATGTCTCCATCTATGGCGATTTAGAGTTTTGCTGGGTAATGTAGTTTTGGCTGAAGTTTGGGTTCTCTTAGAGTTTGCATGATATCTGCCCAGGATCTTCTAGCTTTCATGGTCTCAGGTGAGAAGTCTGGTGTTATTCTGATAGGTCTTCCTTTATATGTTACTTGGCCTTTTTCTCTTGCTGCCTTTAATATTCTTTCTTTGTTTAGTACATTTGGAGTTTTGATTATTATGTGACATGATGTATTTCTGTTCTGGTCCAGTCTGTTTGGGGTTCTATAGGCTTCTTGTATATTCATGTGCATCTCTCTCTTTAGGTTGGGGAAGTTTTCTTCCATAATTTTGTAGAAGATATTTCCTGGTCCTTTAACTTGTAAATCTTCACTGTAGTCTATACCTATAATCCTTAAGTTTGGTCTTCTCATTGTGTCCTGGATTTCCTGGATGTTTTGGGTTACAGCCTTTTTGCATTTAGTATTTTCTTTGACTGTTGAATCAATGGTTCCTATGGTATCTTCGGGTTCTGAGATTCTGTCTTCTATCTCTTGTATTCTATTGTTGATATTTGCATCTATGGCCCCTGATTTCTTCCCTAGGTTTTCTATCTCCAATGTTGTCTCCCTCTGCGATTTCTTAGTTGTTTCTACTTCTGATTTTAGAACCTGGATGGATATGCTTAGATCTTTTGCTTGCTTGATTGTGTTTTCATGTATTTCTTTAAGAGATTTTTGTGTTTCCTCTTTCATAGTTTCTACTTGTTGGCCCACGTTCTTCTGTATTTCTTTAAGTGATTTTTGTCTTTCTTCCTTATTGTCTTCTTCTTTTGATTCAATCTTCTCCTGCATTTCTTGAAGTGATTTTTGTATTTGCCTTGTAAAGGCTTCTAACTTTTGATCCATTTTCTCCTCTATTTCTTTACGAGATTTTTCTATGTGATCAACTACCAGAATGCTGACCAGTGATTTTAGATCCAAGTCTTGCTTTTCTGGTGTTTTGGCGTATCCAGGGCTTCCCTTTTTTTGGCGAACTGGGTTCAGATGCTGTCATGTTGCCTTGATTTTTGTTAGTAACATTCCTTTGTTTTCCTTTTGCCATCTGGTTATTTCTGGTGTTAGTTGGCCTTGTTGTCATTGGCTGGTGTTTGAATCTCCTGTGAGGCTGTGCTCACCTGTTGTTTCTCTACTGGTGATTATGCGTGACTGCTGCTCTAAGAGACCAGGAACTGGCTGCCACCTGCTGCCTCAGTGCAAGGCAGGAGGGCACGGAGAAGTCCCGCAGAACCTCGGTGGTGCTGGGCATGCCTGGTGTCAAGAGCCTGGCGCATCACCCCCCCCCCCCGAGTGATGGCAGTCCTGGCTGGAGTCTGTCTACCTGGGCCTCTCTGGCTGTGTCCTGGTTGCAATATGGAGGCCCACTGCTACAGCTGCTCCAAGGGACTGTGAGCTGGCTGCCACCCGCTGCCTTGGTGCAAGGACAGAGGGTGCAGAGCAGTCCCGCAGAGCCTCGGAGGGACTGGGCCTGCCTGGTGGCCAGAGCCTAGGGGATCCCCGCACCCCCCCCCCCAGCGTGATGGCAGCCCCGGCTGGAGTCTATCTACTTGGGCCTCCTTAGCTGTGTCCTGGTCGCAATATGGAGGCCTACCGCCACCGCTGCTCCAAGGGACCGCGAGCTGGCTACCACCCGCTGCCTCGGTGCAAGGCCGGAGCTATAATGTCTTTTAGGAGCACATGTTATTGAGAATCTTAAACTATTGATATTAAAATAAGGTAAAATAGGGCATATGCTAATCATCTTGCCATATATATATATATATATATATATATATATATATATATCACTAATATCATTAAATAACCAAGCAAAAATATGTAACTGGAAAAAATAATTACTATATTTTAATGAATTATTGATACTAACAGAGAATATAGCCAAAATTATCTAGATGCTATGGTTATTTAACCTTGAAAGATATTGACAAGACAAGGAAAGTGATTCTAAATGACAGGGATGACACAAATCTTTACAGCTCAGAGTAGTTTCCAGTTTCTCTCAGATGGAAGACTCAAAACAAAAATATTCTGAGTTTTTCCATTCACAAACCTGAAAGGCTAGCACATTTTAATATATCTTGTTAACAGAGATCACCTGTAAATTGGAAGCAGGTGTGATGAAAGGATAGAAAGAAAAAGGAAAACATCATAACTTAAAATATGACTCACTGTTGCTTGCAGTTTTGAAAAAGGCACTTCCTCCTTTGCACGGGGCTGTGTTCCTGGCTTAGCTCTGAGACCATGCTCCTGCCAGCCTACGCTCCACCAGCTACCTCTTCCTCCTGGCTAGTTTTGCTAACTGTCAGCTGGCACCTTTCCTGGGAGCTGTGATCACTTTTACAGGCCCTCCCAGCTGGCTTTGCCAAGTCACCATCAATCACCTCATCTTCTCTCTTTCTCCTGCCTACCTTAGCTCCATGGAAGAAAAACTCTAAACTACTTGATTATTTTAAAACTTGCCAGATAACACCATTGCTGGGCACAAAAACCTCTAAACCAAAACTTATCAGCTAACCTATATCAGGTGACCGCAGATAGTAGAGGCCACCAGTTCTGGTTACCTTAAGACTTTACATTGTTCTTGCATTCTTCTTGTTCCAAAGTCTGGTCCAAAGTCTCCTCCTCTCTCCTTGCATCTGCTTTTCCTTCTTCTGGAGTGCAGAAGTCACACAGTTTCCTTTCACCCAGAAAATAGTTTCTGCCTTCTTTATTGACCAAATCAAGAACCAAGTAGGGAAACAACACCTCCCCCCACATCTCACCTTTTCTGTCCAAATTACAAAACAAAAACAAAAACAAAAACAAAAAAGTTCAAACCTCTTCTCCCAAATATAAGTTGAAAAAATACAAATATAAGTTGAAAAAGTATGAAGTAAATTACACAGTATGAGGTACATGTGATATCCAGCCAATTAATTTGTTAATTAGGCAAAGTATTCTATCACATTTACTAACTGAAAGAATTATGATTTTATCCCTGGACTGTGTTTAGATTTTTTTCCTGTAACATTACTTGAAAACCATGTCATCTACTCTAGAAACTCTCTCTCTCTCTCTCTCTCTCTCTCTCTCTCTCTCTCTCTCTCTCTCTCTCTCTCTCTGGCAAACAAATCGAGTTTGATGATGAGACTAAAATTAATCTTCAACCCCACTGGAAATCCAAGGACAGGTAAATATTACCTGAAAATATAGGAAGCACAAAGCATAGCTTTCGAAACTTGTCAATTTGTAGAGACAGTTGAGTACCTAGACAGACCCCTATGCAGTAAAACCTCAGAGCATCTGTCTTCTGCCTTCTGGCCAAGGACCATCCATCTGACAGACTTATAAAGCAGAAATTTGAAGGGCAGCTGTCACTGTCTTGGCAAAGCCAGTAGTTGACTATTCTGCAAAATGTGTCCTTCTCTAAACAGTATTGTCTGTAGATGACATGGGCATTTTCTGCCCAGTGGCTGCCTTGCCATGAATAACAACCTTGCCTGGAGGTGAATATGCTCAATATCTTCTTTGAACTTAGAAAGGGATGCTGTCTGGAGCAGGTATGTCTTACCCACAGATGATTAAATAACATTAAATGTCATGTTCCATGGATTTCTGGCATTTTTGAAGACTTTATATGTAAGGTAATCTGAACTGTTAAATCTTGACTACTCTCAGCTATTTCTAATTGAAATATATTGAAAACGCACTATTTTAATTAAATCAGAAATGAAACACAACCATGAGTTTGCTATTTGTCTCTTAACTCATATTGCTCAATCATCTGAAAACAGCTTGTAATAGCAGTCGTAGAAGGACTGGGTCAGTCTGAGCTTTGTATTCTTGAAAGAGTTGTATAGGCACAATGCCTGTCTAAGGGTAATGATATTAATCTCATTTTTTTACCAATATAAGAAATTCATACCAATGAAATGTGATAATGTAAGAAAATATACCTTCAACTTTATATGAATTATTAAGATTTCTACCAATTAAGATTATGGCTACACAATCAATTTCACCTATTTCCTCCCCATTCAAAATTATGACCATTTCCAAAATCCCTAGAATGACTTTTATATAATTTGTAAAATAACCATTACCAGACCCCTAAACCCAAGGAATTGGGCTGACAATTCTCCATAACTTCTTCTGGCTGAACAGGGGTGATGAAATATCTTTAAAGGGGAGAAGGTTAGAGAAACTATGAGACTTAGTTAAGAAAGTCAAGCCAACAATTATTACCTAGTCACTGATGCCTAGAAGGCTCGGGGATTGACTGAAGTTCTGACTGGATCCATGTGAAAGGTTGAATGAGGCAAGACTACCCAGAATCCATGACACACAAAGTCCAAGCAGGTCAGTTTAGCATCTTTGAGGATGAATCTTGCCAATGCTGTACACTTTGCAATATACAAATCTCAAATTTCAGATTTAAGTCCCAACAAGATATATATATATATATATATATATATATATATATATATATATATATATACACACACACACACACACACACACACACACACACACATCGTGCAGGGTTCACAGTGTAGTTGAGGATGAGATTCTACTCCTTGTTTGAGCATGTGAAAGACAGCTATCCTTTTTATGAGCCAATTTTAATAAGCAATCACAAGTTCATTTATGCCATGTGAAGGATGACAGAAAGATTCTTTACCTGTCCTGTTTGATTCTCTTGAATTTTTCAAGTTTTTTGGGGGGGTTTGTCTTTGTCATATCTGTTCCTGAGCCATGAAATCATGTGAGTATGTAATCCACTCTTTGTATGAGCAGCCCCTCTTGAGGAAGCAGAATTAACATCAAAATACAAACAACACCAGGGCAGTCCACAATATTTCCCCCTTTATGTCCAATTAAAAGGCTCTTTTCTCTCAGATATAAATTGAGCACAGCTACCATAATTATGTAATTTATAAAGTATAAGATACACTTAACACCCACTCCATCAATTTTGTCAATTTATACAAGGCATTCTTCCATCTATCCAAAGGTAAAAATCTTACAATTCTATACTTGAATTTTTGTCCTGGTTTTAACTTGTATTCCAGATGTAGGGGGAAGTGTTGTTTCCCTAATTGGTTCTTGAATTGGTCAATAAAGAAGGTAGAAGCCAATTGCTCATCAAAAGGAAAAAGATGGCACTTTCAGGCCCCAGGAGGAGAAATAGGAGATGCAGGGAGAGGGGAGGAGGCTTCAATCCAGGCTTTGAAAAAAGAAGGACACATGAAATCATCTGAATATGTGATCCGCTCCTCATGGGGCAGCACCTCTTGAGGAAGCAGAATTAACAACAAAATAGAAACAACACTAGGGCAATCCACAACAGATCATTAAGTACAGAATACATTAGAACACTTGAAAATAGTTTTAGGACATATAAGAACATTTGAATCAGTACTCTTTGGAAAAATTAGTCTAATTGCTTAATTTGATTAAGAGTAGCTATAAATTAAGTACTTGCAAGATAAGGTATAACATGCTAAATTGTTCGTTATTTATTCTTGCTTGTAGTGTCTTCATAAAATAATTCCTTTTATATGCTGATGAGCCAGGATTGCCTTGGAAATGCTTCAGATTGAGCAATATAGACATTTGTTTAGTTTGGCTTCAATTAAAAAGAATAATCAATAGGCAATAAATATAATTTTGAATAGGCATGGCAAAAGGCAATGGCATGTTTAGACAAAAATATAGTATGCTATGTAAAAATAAAATCTATTTACATGATCTAAAAACAAAATCCTTAATATTTTTTGTGGAATAATTAGATGTGATCTCTTTTGGACAAAAGAAGAGCATTGAAAGAGATGATACTCTTTTCACTCAACTAGATTATTAGATTTATATTCCATATATGTAAACATATTTAGCTGTTCAGTTGTGTTCATTAGAACAGCTTCCAGGACACCTGACATTTGGAGTAGAGGAATATTTAAAATGAAATTATTGGCCTTTACACTTTGGTCTACAGATCAAGTTAAAGAAAAGTAGAACTCTTGCAAAGGGCTTTACATACATAAAGTATAAGAAAATAAGATCAAAGATGAACTTGAAAGGGGTTAGTTTTTATATCTTTAATACATAAAGGACCAATTACTATATTGATTATATATAATATTAAAAGAAAACAATTGTTTGAACTTAAAAAGTAATCTTTAGCAACTTATTATATTATATATGGGACATATGGTGGGGGGTACCTGGGAAAGGGGAAAGCCTTTGGAATGTAAACAAAGAATATAGAAAATAAAAAAAAATGATAAAAAAAAAAAAAAAAAAAAAAAAACAGAGAAATAAAATATTCTTAACTGTATGAAATCTTTCATAATATTAAATTCCCACAGTAGTTATTTGAAGATGTTATAAAAGATAAGTAAGCATTAAAATTTTTAATGATTAACATAGCTGAGTCCTGGAGAAGAACTGGCAAGAAGTAAATTAATTATATGTAAAAACAAACATATAAACAAACCATAAAGAGATTAAATGAGCACAGGGAAATTAATGAGTAAAACTTATACTTTTTCAGTAATACAGAAGTGATAAATACATTTTGAGGTAACAGGAGAAAACAGTCCTGGTTAATTCATTCAGAATGTTGAAATGTTTTATAACTTTATAACTAGTATATAAAATTCAAAGCACATATGTTTGATTAGATTAAAATTAAAATACAAATTTAACAAACAGATGATGTACCAGTAAGAAATATGCTTGGTGATACAATAGCAAATTTGCAAACTATCTAAACAATCTGCTCATGGAGGAGGAAAAAATGTTAGAAGACTCATGTGAAATTACAGGGAATGGATGATCTTGGCTTTCCTTGTTATTGCAGGGGTCTCAGTACAAACCCCTGTAACATGAGAAAAACATAACAAATTTAATTAATCAAAGTTTTACCTGACAGGAGAGCTTTCTAAAGCAAGATACAAGTGCAACGGACCTGGAGATCCTGTCTATCTTCAGATTAGCCTCCTTGAGGAATGGCTAGCAGTATAGAAATGTGATTAGACAAAGAGACATAATCTGAAGATAAAGGCATGAGACAGGAAGAGGAGCAGAAATGGAGGAGAGTGGCTTTTCTTGATTCTAAGGCTCTATTTGGAAAAGGACGAGTCTAGTGTCTATTATGTACCTCAGGGGAAAGAATTCTAGTTCCTATGATTTCCTTTGGAAGAAAAGGAAGAGTAAGACAGCAGAGATCAGAAGGATGCTATTTCTGAGGCTCATGGTATCTTCAGAATATCAGTATACCACACTTTGGGTTATCATCCCCAACGTTGTTTAATTTTATTACTAATTAAATAATGCAAAGTAAAAAATGGTTTCCCCTCTCCCATTATTTTTTCTGTAAGGTCATCTCATATAGTCATGGCTGCCCTGAAAGTCACTGTAGGGCTCAGGCTGTCCTGGAACTTACTATCCTTCTACTTCATGTTTTCTAAGACAGTTGGCATATGTACCCTTCAGTGAAGCTTTGTTTTGTTGTATTTTGGTGTGTGTGTGTGTGTGTGTGTGTGTGTGTGTGTGTGTGAGAGAGAGAGAGAGAGAGAGAGAGAGAGAGAGAGAGAGAGATAAGCCCAGTTCTCATTTTCTGCTCATTTCATTAGAACTGAGTTTTAAATTTTTAACTTTTATTTTAATTTCTTTATTAGACATACAAGATATTATATGCACAAATAGGTTATAAAGAATAAACCTCAGTAATTAATATCTTCATATTTAACCCTACTTTCCATTTTAAGTAATGTGTTAAAAATTTGACAGGCGGCTGGGCATTGGTGGCACACGCCTTTAATCCCAGCGCTTGGGAGGCAGAGGCAGGTGGATTTCTGAGTTCGAGGCCAGCATGGTCTACAGAGTGAGTTCCAGGACAGCCAGGGCTACACAGAGAAACCCTGTCTCAAAAAACCAAAAAAAAAAAAAAAATTGACAGGCAGTGGTGGTGCACATCTTTAATCCCAGCATTCTTGATGCAAAGACAGGAAAATCTTGGTAAGTTCAAGGTCAGCCTGATCTACAGAGTTCCAGGACAGCTAGGGCATTACTGACAGAAAAACAAAGAGTATATCTTCTTCTTCTCAGTACCTTATGGAAACTTCTCCAAAACTGACCATACTACTGGACACAAAGCAAGCCTCAACAAATATAAGAAAATTGAAATAACTCCTTGTATCTTATCAGATCACCATTGATTAATGCTGGTCTTCAACAACAACAAAAACAACATAAATCCTGCAAACTCATGGAAACAGATCAAATCTCTACTCAGTGACAGCTTGGATCAGGGACAAAGTAAGAGAGAAATTGAAGACTTTCTAGAATTCAATGAAAATGAAGGCACAACATACCTAACCTTATGGGCAGCAATGTAAGCAATGTAAGCAGTGTTAAGAGAAAACCTCAGAGCACTAAATCCCTGATAAAGAAATTGGAAAGTTCTCATACTAACAATTTAAAACCACACCTGAAAGCTCTAGAACAAAAACAGACAAACTCACCTAAGAGAAGTAGAGGGCAGGAAATAATCAAACTCGGGGTTGAAATCAGTGAATTAGAAATGAAGAGAACAATACAAAGAGTCAACAATACCAAGAGCTGACTCTTTGAAAAATTCAACAAGATAGACACAATAAAGAAAATATACAAGCCAATAGCTGACATCAAATTAAACAGAGAGAAACTTAAAATAATTACATTAAAATGAGGGACGAGACAAGGCTTCCCATTCTCCCCATATCTATTCAATATAGTACTTGAAGTTTTAACTAGAGCAATAAGAAAACAAAGGGGGATCAAGGGGATACAATTTGGAGAGGAAGAAGTCAAAATATCACCATTTGTGGATGATATTGATAGTAGAAATAAATGACCCTGCAAAATTTTAATAGAGAACTCCTTCATCAAAGTGGCTGGACACAAAATTAACTTAAAATAATCAGTAGCTCTCCTTTATACAAATGATAAGTGGGCTAAGAAAGAAATGAGGGAAACAATACCCTTCACAATAGCCACAAATTGTACAAAATCTTTTGGTGTAACTCTAACCAAGCAAGTGAAATGCCTTATGACAGGAACATCAAGTCTCTGAAGAAAGAAAATGAATAAAGTTAAAAGAGGATGAAACGTTCTCCAATGCTCATAAATCAATAGGAGTAACATAGTAAAAATAACCATCTTAATAAAAGCAATCTACTCATTCAATGCGATTTCCATCAAAATTCCAACACAATTCTTTATAGACATTGAAAAACAATTCACAACTTTGTATGGAAATAAAAACAAAACTAAACAGAATTCCTAAAATACTTCTGTACATTAAAAGAACTTCTGGTGATAGTAATAAATACCACATAATGTTTGCATAAAAATAGAGATGTTATTTTATGGAATAGAATCAAAGACCCTGAAATAAACCTATGGATACTTCATTTTTGACCAAAAAAGCCATAACCATACAGTGGAAGACAAATACATTTTCAACAAGTGGGATTGATTGATTTTACTGCATATCTGCATGTAGAACAATGCAAATAGATCCATACCTATCAACTTCCATAAAACTCAAGTCCAAGTGGATCAAAGATATGAAAATAAAACTGGATATACTAAATCTAATAGAGAAGAAAGTATGGAATACCTAGAATACATTGATTCAGGAGACAACTTTCTGCACAGGATACCTACAGCTCAGGCACTAAGATCAAAAATTAATAAACGGTACCTCATGAAACTGGAAAATTTCTGTAAGGAAAAGGACACTGTCAATAGGAGAAAACAGCAGCTGACCAAATGGGAAAAAGATCTTCAGCAACCCTACATCTGGGAGAGAGCTGATATATAAACATATGCCATTAGATAACAAGAATACAAATCACTGAAAAGATGAAGTTACAGGCTAAACATATACAGCTTCAACAGAGGAATCTAATCGTTGGAATGCACTTAGATGTTCAACATTCTAAATCATCAGAGAAATGAAAGTCACAATAACACTGATACTCCATTTTGCACCTGTCAGAATGGCCAAAACAAAAAAACTAAGTGACAGATCATGCTGAAGAGTATTTGGAGCAAGGGGAATACTCCTTCCCTGCTGTTAGGAGGGCAAATTTGTACAATCACTTTTGAAATCATAGATGCTGCAGCATATAACAAGGACACATGCTCTACTATGTTCATAGCAGCCTTACTTATAATAGCCAGAAGCTGGAAAGAACCCAGATGTCCCTCAACAGAGGAATGGATACAGAAAATGTGGTATATTTACACAATGGAGTACTACTCAGCAATCAAAAACAATGAATCAAAAACAATGAATCAAAAACAATGAAATTCTTATGCAAATGGTTGGAACTAGAAAATATCACCCTAAGTGAGGTAACCCAATCACAAAAGAACACACATGGTATGCATTCACTGATAAGTAGATATTAGCCCAGAAGCTCAGAATACCCGATAAAATTGACTGACCACATGAAGCTCAAGAGGAAGGAAGAATGAAGTATGGATACTTCGCTCCTTCTTAAAAGGTGGATCAGAGGACTGGAGAGATGGCTCAGCGGTTAAGAGCACTGACTGCTCTTCCAGAGGTCCTGAGTTCAAATCCTAGCAACCACATAGTGGGTCACAACCATCGTAATGAGATATGATGCCCTCTTCTGGTGTGTCTGAAGACAGCTACAGTGTACTCATATATAATAAATAAATAAATAAATCTTTAGAAAACAAACAAACAAAAAACAACAAAAAAAGGTGGATCAAAATACCCATGGGAGGAGATTCCGAGACAAAGTATGGAACAGAGCCTAAAGGAAAGGCCAATTAGAGACTGCCCCCCTCCCTTGGATCCATCCCATATACAGTTACCAAACCCTGACAGTATTGTGGATGACAAGAAATGATTGCTGACAGGAGCCTGATAAAGCTGTCTCCTGAAAGGCTATTATAAATAAGGCTGCTATGAAAATAGTGGAGCATGTATACTTATTACATGCTGGGGAATCCTCTGGGTATATGCCCAGGAGTGGTATAGCAGGGTCCTCTGGAAGTGTCATGCACAGTTTTCTGAGGAACTGCCAGACTGATTTCCAGAGTGGTTGTTCCAACTTGCAATCCCATCGGCAGTGGAGGAGTGTTCCTCTTTCTCCACATCCTCGCCAACACCTGCTGTCTCCTGAGTTTTTAATCTTAGCCATTCTGACTGGTGTGAGGTGGAATCTCAGGGTTGTTTTGATTTGCATTTCCCTAATGACTAATGATGTTGAACATTTCTTAAGTTGCTTCTCAGCCATCCGATGTTCTTCAGGTAAAAATTCTTTATTTAGCTCTGTACTCCCAATTTTGATAGGGTTATTTGGTTTTCTGGAGTCTAACTTCTTGAGTTCTTTGAATATATTGGATATTAGCCCTCTATCACATAGGATTGGTAAAGATCTTTTCCCAGTATGTTGGTTGCCATTTTGTTCTATTGACAATTCCCTTTGCCTTACAGAAGCTTTGCAATTTTATGAAGTACCACTTGTCAATTCTTGATCTTAGAACATAAGCTATTGGTGTTCTGTTCAGGAACTTTTCCCATGTACCCATGTGCTTGAGGGTCTTCCCCACTTTCTATTCAAATACTTTCAGAGTATCTGATTTAATGTGGAAGTCCTTGGTCCACTTGGACTTCAGCTTTGTACAAGGGGATATGAAAGGATCGATTTGCATTCTTCTAAATGCTAACCACAAGTAGAACCAGCACCATTTGTTGAAAATGGCATCTTTTTTTCCACTGGATGGTTTGAGCTCCTTGGTCAATGATCAGGTAACTATAGGTGTGTGGGCTCATTTCTGGGTCGTCAATTCTATTTCATTGATCCACCTGCTTGTCACTATACCAATACCTCACAGTTTTTATTGTGATTGTTCAGTAGTACATCTTGAGGTCAGAGATGGTGATTCCACCAGAAGTTCTTCTATTGTTCAGAATAGTTTTTGCTATCTTGTTGTTGTTTTTTTTTTAAATTCCAGATGAAGTTCTTGTCATACAGATCTTTCACTTGGTTAGTTAGGCATTTTATATAATTTGTGACTGTTGTGAAGGAAGTTGTTTCTCTAATTTCTTTCTCAGCCTGTTTATCCTTTGAGTATAGTAAGGCTTTTGCCCTTACTGCTTTTAATATTCTTTCTTTTTTTTGTGCATTTAGTGTTTTGATTACTATGTGATGAAAGGAATTTTTTTTGGTCCAATCTATTTGGAGTTCTCTAGGCTTATTGTATTTCTATGGGTATTTGTTTCTTTAGGTTAGGGACATTTTCTTCTATAACTTTGTTGACGACATTTATTAGGACTTTAAGTTGGGAGTCTTTACTCTCTTCTAACCCTATTATTCTTAGGTTTGGTCTTCTCATTGCATCCTGGATATTTCCTGGTTGTTTTGGGGTCTAAAGCTTTTTTCATTTTGTATTTTCTTTGACTGTTTTGTTAATGTTTTCTATGTTATCTTCTGCACCTGAGATTCTCTCTTCTATCTCCTGTATTCTGTTGTTGATGCTTGCATCCATGACTCCTGATTTCTTTCTTAGATTTCCTATCTCAAGTGTTGCCTCCCTTTGTGATTTCTTTCTTGTTTCTACTTCCATTTTTAGATCTTGGATGATTTTGTTTAGTTCCTTCACCTGCTTGGTTGTGTTTTCCTGTAATTATTTAAGGGCTTCTAGCTGTTTACCTGTGTTCTCCTCTATTTCTTTAAGGGAGTTACTTATGTTCTTCTAAAAGTCCTCTCTCAGCATCATGAGATGCGATTTTAAATCCAACTCTTGCTTTTCCAGTGCATTGTGGTATCCAGGACTTGCTGTGGTGGAAGAATTGGGTTCTGATGATGCCAATTATCCTTGGTTTCTGTTGGGCTTGCCTTTTGGCATCTGGTTATCTCTGGTGTTATTTGGTCTTGCTGTCTCTGGCTGGAGCTTGTCCCTCCTGTGGGCATGTAAGCTTGTGCTTGCACTCCTGGGAGACCAACTCTCTTCTGGGGAGATCTGTGTGCTGATGGCTGTGGAGCTTTTTGGCTCCTGGGCACGTATGGAGACTGGAAGGATCCTGTCCCAGTTTCTCCACTGATCGTATGCCCTCCCTGTGTGCTCCTAGCCTTTCCCCTCTGGACAGTTATTGGAGTGAAAGTGGAGATCTCACCTCCATACACTTAAGTGAAATCGCTGCTGAGAAATCACTCTCTCCTAGTGGACAGTACACAGAGGGAGGAGGAGCTGTCTGGCTCCCTGGTGCAAATGGCCAGTATATCATGCTTTTGATTGCACATTTTTGCATAACATTGATCAGCTTTTCCCATGTTAACTCACTGATTTAATTTTCTATTTGAAATGCAAGAAGTCCATAAAGTTTTTCAAATAAGTCCTATGCTACTTTAAAACAGAAAAAAATTGACATTTAACAAATAATTCATGTTATCTCAAAAGGCTTCTGTAACTAATTTTATGCAAGTAATATAATCATATCAAAGCTCAATAAGCAAAACAGAGAGAGAGAAAATGAGAGAGAGAGAGAGAGAGAGAGAGAGAGAGAGAGAGAGAGAAAGAGAGAGAGAGACTGTTGCTTCTTAGTCCTTAGTTTACAATGTACTTATTTGGGGAGTGTTTGAAACATGGCCTTACCTAAGCTCTAAAGATTTTTGCATTTATTTGATTTTGGGGATAGCTTGTGATTTACTGTTTCTAATGTAGTACAAACCAGTGCTGCCTATTTGCATATACCCAATTGTCAATGACAAACTAGCAAATTGAAACAAGATGCTCGCTAAAGTAGTACTACCACATAATAAAGTAGATTTTCTTCTAAGGATATAAAGCTAGTTTACCATTAGGAACTGTATCAAGATAATTCATTATTCTCAAGAGCTTTAGAACAGCTCTTTTATTAATAAATACCTAGCTGCTGGTCAAAGATTTCCAGGAACTCTCTGAGGTTGTTAGGATGAGTAATCCATCTCCATGGTAAAACTACTATTTTAAATCATAGAATAATAATTGTAATGAGATATACTAAAGTCAGGACATTTGAATAATAACAAATAATTTGCAGGTCTGCATAATAGTCTAAGACAATGAACAAGGGTAATAAATTTTGTAATTAACACAAAAGCATATATATATGGTTGTATATATATACATATGTATATATACTAATTATACGAACATGTACCTAGAAAATACAAACAAATATAAACATACTTGTAAGGCACATTAACGGATTATAACTAAAGGAAACAGATATTTAGTTTTTGTGAAATAAACATTTATAAGACAAAAGTGGAATGTATGTAAATACAAAAATCATACCTCAGATCACATTTAATAAATAAAATTTGAGAAAAAAACTAACATTTTGACAATTCAAAATAGGTTTCTAAAATTGGAGAGAGTTAACTTATTTATGCCCTTAATTTTATTTATTTATTTATTTATTTATTTATTTAGTGTTGGAGATACAGCCCAGGGCCTTGTTTATGTTAAGTTGATATTCTATAATTAAGTTATATTTCCAGAACTTATATGTTCTTGAATTAAAAATATGGTGAAAAAAATCAAGTAATTCTAATTCCTTCACAAATATAATACAAAGTATCACAAAACAATACAGTATCTTTAATGTCTGTTTTCTTGAAACTACATGAAATTGTTTAAACTATATAGAAAATTAAAGCCTAGAAATATCTTTAAACCTTGAAAAAATAGAGAACGTTACACAGATCAGTTTTTTTTTCCAGATCATTAAAAATCCCCTTTGTAATGGTCAAGAGCATGTACTTTTCTGGCAGAGTAACCAGGATTGGCACACAATACCACATTGCACTTCATATGTGTAACTTTATTTCCAGGTGACCTCACATTCTATTTTGGCCTTGGGGGATGGGGTTCCTGAACACATGTGGTACACATAAATTCATAAATATCAATAGTAAACAGAAATACACAATAAGTATTTTAAAATCCTATTTGTGAAACCATCAAAATAAATGGAGAGGTGATATTCCAGTAGCACAATTGTATAGCACTATGCTTATACAGAATAAATTTATAGATAGGTAGATATAGGCTGAAGGACACAATAAAATCAGAAACAGTTGTGCACATGTGCCACTGTGCGCACGTGTGTGTTTGTGTGTGTGTGTGTGTGTGTGTGTGTGTGTCTATGTCTGTGTGTGTTTATACAAAGTGTTGAGATCAAGATATGCCCTGGTTATTTCCTATTATGTACACTGTTTTGTTGTTGTTTATTTCCTTGTTTGAGTAGGCTGGGCCTACTAAAGGGCTTTTCCCTAAGACCCAGTAGACTCCATTTTATAAACATCTTTTGACTCCATTTTAAACAATAATTGTAAATGCAGGCTTTGGTTGAAAACAGAAACTGCATCATTTGTTAGGTTCTATCCAACCTGCTATGAGTTATGCAAACCAGTTTGGATCTAAGATAAGTGCCATAGTGATTTCCTGATCTCCTGTAGCATTATTATAATCTCATCCACATTGAATATAAGAGTTGAAAATTGACTGGAAATTACCATGAAAGAAGTCAAAATCTGTAATTTCTGATCTTCCCAGGAAAAGCCCTGCCTGTTCTCATAAGAGACAAGAATATTCCTGCCCATCATTTATTTTACCCCATTCCTATAACCTCTCAAACTAACAAGGCTGAGACTGGTTTGTGGGATTAACTTTATACTCTCTTATTCTTAGCTTCCTTTGAATACATTTTCTTTCCTGTTCATTTTGTGCTCAGTCTTGTCATGGATTCTAAAAGTCTTGGAGGAGAAAGGTAGAGGAGGCAAAAATGTGAGGAGAGCAAACATAATGTATGTGTGTGAGTGTGTGTGTGTGTGCATACATCTATATATCTATATATCTATATCTATCTATATCTGTATATCTATATCTATATCTATATCTATCTATCTATATATATACATACACACACACACACACACACACACACACACATATATATATATATATATATATATATATATATATATATACAGACAGACACATGTAGAGGAATTTTAATCTGGTAACATGGCTGGTTTGGCAAGGGATCAGATCCAGGGATATGATCCAACTGTAATGAAGAAACATCACATACCTTTAAGCTGGAGTACACACCTTGATCCCTCTGGCTGGAATATAGAAATAACTTTAGTACACACCTTTAATCCCAAACAATGACATTTGATTGAGGGAAGACAAAGTGATAAATCAGAGAAAGATTTGACAGATATAGAATGTGCCCAACTCTGAGAACAGACAGAAAAGAGAGGCTACTTAAGAACAGTGAGAAAATTGAATTCAATTCTGAGCACTTCTGTTTGGAGCAGTTCGATTTGATGCAGTTTAGTTGAGTGCAGTTGTGCTCAGTCCAGCTTGTGGAGTTCAGAGGCAGTCTTTCCAAGCAGAGAAATTAAATCAGAAGCCAAGAGAAGTCAATTTGAATCAGTCAGCTTGAGCCAGCCAGCCAGAGCTCGGAAAGAGCTAGAAAGAGTGAGTTTCTTCAGCCGTAAGTCTCAGAGGCTGAAACGGTCTAGGCTTCAATGAGCAGACAGAGGTTGGAAGCTGAAGCTCTCAGAGTCTGGACTTACAGAAGACTAGAATATATAGAGGCTAGAAGCTCCCAGGCATAAGCCTAGGGTTAGAATAGAGATAGAAATGCTCTGGGCTCAACCCAAGCCACGTATTTGTAAAGCTGGGATATCACTCTCATCTCATCCCATAATCTGACGAAATAAAAGCAAAATTTACATAAGCATATACATGTGTACATATCTGTCTTAATGAATTCACTAGTGAGATGTTTTATTATTGTGTTATATGGCTACATGGTGTATTTTCCAGTAACTTATGAAGAAGTCTAATACTTGAAAAGAGGCAGAGGCAAGTGGATTTCTGAGTTCAAGGCCAGCCTGGTCTACAGAGTGAGTTCCAGGACAGCCAGGACTACACAGACAAACCCTGTCTCAAAAAAACAAAGAAGAAAGAAAGAAAGAAAGAAAGAAAGAAAGAAAGAAAGAAAGGAGAAAGAGAAAGAGAAAGAAGAAAATTAATTTTTAACACTATAATTATTATGAACACTGAGTTATTCTTAGATTCCAGTAAGAAGTTTGTCTGACTAAAGATAGCAAATAATGTACTGCACAAATTAAAAAAAAAAGCTAGAGAAAATTTGAGTTTGCACTATTCAGAAATGTTTGCTACAAATATACGTTTAACATGACTTAAAGACATATATTATACAGTGTATATGTGTACTGCAATATCACCTCATCCCATTAATATGTATAATTTTATGAGCTTATGTTTCAGTTAAAAGTGCATTTAATCAGAAAGAAAGAATGAAGTAAGTAAGTGAAACATGCTGGAAGATTTTGTTATTCATACGAAGAAACTAAATACATATTCCTATTTCACTTCACGTTTAAAAATAAATTCAAAATGTTATAATACTATAAATGTCAAACCCCAAGTGCATTATTATTAGAAGGAAATTTGTGTATCTGTCTTTAAGCGAGAAAGTGCCTACAGATGTCATCAGTGAAATATTCATAGATTTTTCTAGGTAAACATTTAAAACTCATATCCTTCCTAAAATGAGAGTAAATATATGGTATTGAAATACAACAGATTGAGCAAAGATTTAGAATGTATTTAGTGAATTGCTGTCCATCACCAACGGAGATCTAAAAATTAAAAGTCAAATTAAATAAAGTAATATCTCCTAGTAGAGCAAATGATACAGCTCTCAAGTTTTGAAGCTGGGATATGTGCACTACTGATAAGAAAATCATGCTATGATGCTTGTGTTATGAAATCAAATCACAAGATATTGTGGCTTATACAAAGTTTTCTCTGTCAGTTATCTGCTTTTCTGGAACATGAGGGCAACTGCTGATTTAAGAAGTCTAACAGTTTTGATTTTGATATTAAATTTGACTAGACAATATGGTTTTTTTAATCTCTAGCTATCCAAAATTTTAAAATTATATTATTCTAACAATTATTGAACTCTTAATATTCATGTAGTTCCTACATCATATTGTTCCATTTACTTCTCACACTGGTTTTTAAGATAGGCACAATGTGTATATTAAACACAATCAGGGTTGTATAAATTTATGTCATTTTCCCATTACCATGATAAACCAAAGACCTTGAAACTAGGTCTTCCTGACTCTCTAGGATATGTTCTAAAATTGTTAATTGCATATATTTGTACAACAAAATGCAAACTAAAACATTTGACAAGGCTGGAACTTAATTGCTAATATATCAATAGCTCTTTTTATTTTTTTTTATTTTTTTATTTTCTATATTTTTGTTTACATTCCAAAGGCTTCCCCCTTTCCCAGTTCCCCCCTCACCATATGTCCCATAAGTCCTCTTCCCTCTGCCCATTCCCCAATCACCCCCCCCCCATTTCTCTGTTCTGATACTCTCCTACAAAACTGGATCCAATCTTTTCAGGACCAGGGTCCTTTCCTTCCTTCTTCTTGGGAATCTTTTGACTTGCTAATTGTGCCTTGAGTAGTCAGAGCTTTTGGGCTCATTAATATCCACTTATCAGTGATTGCATTTCATGTGTATTCTTTTGTGATTGGGTTAACTCACTCAGGATGATATTTTCCAGGTCTAACCATTTACCTGCAAATTGCATGAATTCATTATTTTTAATTGCTGAGTAGTATTCCATTGTATAAATATACCACATTTTCTGTATCCATACCTCCTTTGAGGGATATTTGGGCTTCTTCCAATTTCTGGCTATTATAAATAAGGCTGCTATAAATATAGTGGAGCATGTGTCTTTATTGTATGCAGGGAAATCCTCTGGGTATATGCCCAGGAGTGGTATGACAGGGTCCTCTGGAAGTGTCATGCCCAGTTTTCTGAGGAACCACCAGACTGATTTCCAGAGTGGTTGTACCATCTTGAAATCCCACCAACAGTGTAGGAGTCTTCCTTTTTCTCCACATCCTCGCCAGCACCTGTTGTCTCTTGAGTTATTAATCTTAGCCATTCTGACTGGTGTGAGGTGGAATCTCAGGGTTGTTTTGATTTTCTCTTTTTTATTATTATTAATGAACACTGTTTATTGATTCCTGTTATTTTGTTGTTATGATGTGGGGTTTTTCCTCCTATTTTTTATTAGATATTTTCTTTATTTACATTTAAATGTTATCCTCTTTCCACATTTCCCCTCTGAAAACCCCTTATCCTATCCCCCTCCTTTTGCTCACCAACTCTCCCACTCCTGCTTCCCTGTCCTTGCATTCCCCTACACTGGGGCATTGAGCCTTCACAGGACCAAGGGCCTCTCCTATCATTGATATTCAACAAGGCCATCCTCTGCTACATATGCGGCTGGAGCCATGGCTCTTAATTGTTCTTCCCACATGTGCATGGTAAGACATTTTATAAAATGTATAAACCTGTTGTTGAGTCCATTGCAACACATAACTATACACATGCATATGTGTACATACAAACATGCCCTCATAATATTCTATATGGTTTCCAGAAAATTACTGAAACCCATCCTGCATCTTTCCATCATTAGGTTATGGTTATCTGCTCTATACATGGGTGATTTGGACACTTGGAAATGATGATTAAATTGTTCATGCAAAAGTTCCATAACTTTGAGCTGGAAAAATCCCTCAGAGATTAATACTACTTGCCTCATCTTCCAAAGAACTCAAGTTTAGTCCCCAATATCCACACAAACATTTGTAACTACAGTTCTAAATGACTCTATCACCTTCTTTTGGCCTCCTTGAGCACCAAGTATGGTTGTGATGTACATATATACACACAGGTAAAACAACCATATACACAGAATGAAAAAAAGGTATTATAATTCCAGGGGAACTGTTTCCAACTTTCACATTTTCTTTTATACTTTAAATTTTGATTTATTTTATGTGACTATAGATTAAATAGAAATTTAGGGTTAATGATAAATAATTTAAGGGAAAAGAGCTTCTAGGCAAGAGATCTAATACTTCTAGATCTCTACATTGAATAACATCATATAATAACTTCAGGAACACAGAAAAATAAAAAATATATAAATAATATCCCTTTCCTCATTGGTTTTGGTGTTTCTGTTACTGAGACATGGAGTATGAAAATACATGACATATGCTGGGAACCAAACTGTCTTCTACACTAATTTCTAGTTTGTGGCTCTAGTTCTGTAACAGAAAAGTCTAGAGCAATGTGATATTCTTGTTGAGTAAAAAGCTCCCCAACATCCTGACAGAACATTAATTAATGGCAACAATGAGATTTTAAGTACTGTGTGTATGAAGGTTGTAGTAGATCCATTTGAGTTAACTGATGAAAACCCATGCTTGATGAATAAGTATCAATTCGGTCCTTAAGGTTGCTTTGGAGTTTTGTTTGTTTTTATTCTTTATCATCTATATATCATCAACAAACAGCCAAAACTTTGCTTCAATAATCCTATCTCTATGTCAATATATTTTCTTTGACACTGTGACTGAACAGTGTTATTAATATAAACAAAATGAGCAGTGAACTACCTAGAATGAAGCAGTCATGGTAAAACAATTATCGATGTCTTATGCAGATTTTTCTCTCTGTGGTTCATCTGGATTTTGGCTGGAATTTTTTGTGACAGGCCAACTACTTGAAAGTAGAAGATGAAAGTGCCTTACTCCGATATACTTACAGTGGCTGAAAATTGATGTGCACCTGTTGTGTGACTCTTTCTTGCAAGACATAAACAAATGTCTGCTCTCTTCAGTTAAGGCAAGATGACAGAACAAAGAAACAATTCCACCCAAGTCAGAGGTAGTTAGTCGGTGAATATATTGGGATTATTTCTAGGAGTGTAGGTGAGTGGTGACTTACTCCATGGCAACTATAACTCAGATAGATCACTCCAACATGGGCCATGACCCACAACTTGAAAGTTGTATCCTTGGATTTTCCTGCAGTACCTACACATGATTTAGTGATCAGTTTCCCTCGTCAGCAATTGTTAGTGCTTGTACTATTTTGTGGAGGGCCTTTGTGAATCCTATAAATTTCAGCTGTCGCAAACCTGCAGGTTTGTTTGCTTCCTAAGGTTTAAAGAGTTTCCCCTCAAGGAAGAAATGTTTCAGTTCAGAGGAAACAATTACAAACAGCACCAGAATGCTTTATTTCACATTGTCACAATCATGCCATCTTTTATTTTACCTTACCTTATAGTGGTAAAACACTGCTCTTATTTTTATTTATCATTTAATTTTAAATTTATTTTTATATGTAGGGGAAAACATTATATTAAAGAAATCTCAGTATAAAAACTCACTTTCTTTCCACTAATATATTACTTAAAATGATGAAAGCTTCTCTTAGATTCTCCAGGTTGATATTACTTTAAAGATAGTATGGTTAGCATAGTCCCCTTGTTTAGAGTCTATGGTAGGCAACAGTGTTAGGGAATTTTTAATTGTTTTTTTTTCATTGATTGATTTATTCACTTTACATCCTGATCACAGCCTCTCTCCCTCCTCTCCTCCCAGTTCAACCCTCACAATTTCCTTCTCCCATTCCCCCTCCACTTCTCATTAGAGAAGGGAAGGCTCAGCCATGGGTACCAACATGACCTGACACATCAAGTCACAATAGGACTATGCACATCCTCTCCCATTTGGAAACAGACAAGGTAGCCCAGCTAGAGGAAAGGGATCCAGGGTTAGGCAACAGAGTCAGAGAATACCCCTGCTCCAATTGTTAAGGGACTCACATGAAGAACATGCTGCACATCTGCTACATATGAGTAGAGGGCCTAGGTCCAGCCCATGAATACTCTTTGGCTACTGGTTCAGTGTCTTTGAGCCTCTATGAGCTCAGGTTAGTTGGCTATGTAGATCTTGGGAAATTCTTGAATTTCCTGGCTCCCTCAGTCCTCTTCTTGGACAAGACTTCCCAGTTCTGACTAAAGTTTGACTGTTGGTCTCTGTTGTCTGTTTCCTTTAGTTGCTGGGTGAAGCCTCTCAGAAGATAAAAATGCTAGGTTCCTGTCTGCAAGCATAGTAGAATATCATTAATGGTATCAGAGGTTAGTTCTCTCCCATGTCATGGGCATCAAGTTGATCCAGTCATTAGTTGGCATCCTGCTCCTTCATTATCCCTATGAGTCTTGTAGGTAGAACAAATTTTGTGTTACAGATTTTCTGGGTGGTGTGGTGTCCTTCTCCCTCCATGGTAAGTCCTGCCTGTGTATGGGAGGTGGCCACTTTAGGAGCCATATCCCCGCTGTTAGGAGTTTCAGATAGGATCACCCATCCCCCACCCCGTAGACTCCCATGAGCCTTCTCATCTCTGGATTCTGGCTTCTCTCAGAGATGCACCCCTACCCCCTGTTCCATATTCTAATCTTTCTGTGCTCACCAACTCACAACAACTGATTCCCTACCCCATTCTCTTCCCCAAATCATCTTCTACCCAGTTCCCTCCCTCCATCTACCTCTGAAATCTATTTTATTTCCCCTTTTGAGTGGGATTCAAGTGCCCTCACTTGTGCCCTTCTTGTTACTTAGCTTCTTTGAGTCTGTGGATTGTAGCATAGTTATCCTGTATTTTATGGCTAATATCTATTTATAAGTGACTACATGCCACGTGTATTGTTATGGGTCTGGGTTACCTTATGTAGGGTAATATTTTCTAGTTCCATCCATTTCCTTACAAATTTCATGAAGTCGTTTTTTTGTTTGTTTGTTTGGTTGGTTGGTTGGTTTTTTCTTGTTTGTTTGTTTTTTTAGATAGCTGAGTAATATTACATTGCATAAATATACCACATTTTCTTTATCCATTATGTGGTTGAGGGACATCTAGGTTGTTTGCAATCTCTGGCTATAATGAATAAAGTTGCTATGAATGTAGTTGAGCAAGTGTAATTGTAGTATGTTGGAACATATTTGGGTATATCTGTAGGGTTTGTATAGCTGGACCTTGAGGTAGAACTATTCCCAGTTTTCTGAGAAACCACCAAATTGATAGATACCCAAAGTGATTTTGAAACTTTAGATTCCCACCAGCAATGGAGGAGTGTCCCCTTTGGTTCACATTGTCACCAGCATGTGCTGTTACTTGAGCTTTTTATTTTAACTATTCTTCTGGGTATAAGATGGAATCTCACAGTTTTGATTTGCATTTCCCTGATGACTAAGGACTTTGAACATTTCTTTTACTACATCTAGGTCATTTTAGATTCCTCTGTTGAGAATTCTGTTTTGCTCTATACACCACTTTTACGCTGAGTTATTTGGTTTGTAGGTGTCTAATTTCTTGAGTTCTTTATATATTTTGGATATTAGCCCACTGTCCAAGGTAGGGTTGGTGAAGATCTTTTCCCATTTGTGGACTTCCATTTTGTCCTTTTGATAAAGTCCTTTGCCTTTAGTGAAGCTTTTTAGTTTCATGAGATCCCATTTATTATTTGTCTTAGTGGCTGAACTGTTGGTATTTTGTTCAGAAAGTTGCCTGGTGTACCAGTGCATTCAAGGTTATTCCCCAGTTTCTCTTCTATTAGCTTTCAAGTATCTGTTTTTATGTTGAGGTCTTAGATTCACTTAGGCTTGAGTTTTGTCCAGGGTGATAAATATGAATATAATTGCATTCTTCTCCGTGCATATATCCAGTTAGACGAACATCATTTGTTGAAGTTGATTTCTTTTTTCCACTGTATGAATTCTCAACACTTTCCATTGGTGAGAATAGGAAGTTGAAGTATGTTATTGTTATTGTATGAGTTCAATGTGTAATTTAAGCTTTAGTTATGTTTCTGTTATGAATGTGAGTGCCATTGCATGTGGGGATAGATATTCATAATTCAGAACCCATCTTTGTGGATTTTCCCTATGATGAGTATAAAGTGTCCTTACCCCTCTCGTTTGATTAATTTTTGTTGAAAGTCTCTTTTATTAAATATTAGAATAGCTACTTATGCCTGTTTCTTGGGTCTGTTTGCTTGGACAAACTTTTTACAGCCCTGTACACTGAGGTAGTATTTATTTCTGTTGTTGATGTGTTTCTTGTATGTAGCAGAATGATGGATTTCATATCTGTTCTGTTAGTCTGTGTCTTTTTTAAAGATTTATCTTTTCTTTTTATGTGAATACACTGACTCTCTCTCTTCAGACACACCAGAAGAGGACATCAGATCTCATTACAAATAGTTATGAACCACCATGTGGTTGCTGGGAATTGAACTCAGGACCTCCGGAAGGGCAGTCAGTGCTCTTAACCACTGAGCAATCTCTCCAGCCCTAGCCTGTGTCATTTTATTAGGAAATTGAGTCCATTGATGCTGAGAGATGTTGATGACAAATGATTGCTAATTCTTGTTATTTTGATCTTAATGGTAGTTAATAGTAGCAGCAGCAGCAGCAGTGGTAGAGAATATGTATGTGCTGAATTTACATAATTTTTACCCCCAGTCTCTTTATAAAATCTCTTTGATGTCTCTACAAGTCCTTTCAACTTTAGGGTCATATATATATATATATATATATATATATATATATATATATATATATATATATAGTGGGGGTTGTTAAATTCTAACATTCCCTTTTTGGAAGAATACAATACACTTGTACTGCTTACTAATTTTCATGTGAATGTTTAGAAATGATTCTTAGGCATTCTTAGAGATGAGAATTAACCCTATAGGTTACAGATAGTTCCTTTTGCCTTCAGTGAGCTTTCTCCAATAATAAATCTCTAGTGTTGTCTAACATGTGAAAAAGTAGCTTATTTCTTCTCAAGGAAAGCAACATAGGCTTTTCAATGTGGCAAAGTGATGTCCCTTTTCCTATTAAAACTTATGAACAGAAAATACCATTGCAATAAAGCTTCCACTTTAACTCTTTTTATACCTTTTATGGCATAGTAATTTTTCTTAGCATAATGCCATAGTATATGAAGGAAAAATTGGTATAAATCAGCTTACTAATAGTGTGACTACTTAGATCTATCTTCTTAATCATTATGAACACAAAGTCAGAGAGCTAATTTAAAAACTGCATGTGTGGGAGAGTAGGTATATATCTGTCTGTATCTGAGTGCCTCATTTGGTCTCTGTCTTTCTGTCTCTGTTTCTGTCTCTGTTTTACTCTCTCTGTCTTTCTCTGTCTCTGTCTGTCTCTGTCTCTGTCTCTGTCTCTGTCTCTGTCTCTCTCTCTCTCTCTCTCTCTCTCTCTCTCTCTCTCTCTCTCTGTGTGTGTGTGTGTGTGTGTGTGTGTGTGTGTGTGTTGTATTGTGCTTCCTTGACTGATTTGGTACAGGTTCAAAGTAGACCCATGGATTGTATTTGTAAATGTACAAAATGAATCAAAATTTCCCTTTGCAGTATATGCTGAATAAACTTTCTTGCATGAAATGCTCATCAAGCTACCTAAATTTGTTTCAATTATCATGTGCGCTAAGTCATATTAGCATTTCAAATTGATGATCTATCACTATTCTGGGTCCTGCTGAGGTTTGGTACACATCTAAAGAAAATGCAGAAAATATAATGTTCTCTTTCTATTAGTGCATACTATACTTTCTGGCTTCTCTCTTCCCTCACTGAGTTTTTAAACTAACAATAAATTGCTGTCATGATGAATGGAATGCTTGTGGACAAGTGAAATAAACCATGAATCAAGAGAATAATTCCATGATTTTGGCTTTGTCACTAACTAGATAGATGATTTAAGGTGAGTCACTTCTCTTTCTTAGGCTTCATACTAGTTATTTTTGGAAAATAACATTTAGGATGTTTATGTGCCCTGTTATCCATAAGTACCTGTAAACTGTGGTTTTAAGGCTACATTTGTCAGATAATAACATTTATTATGAGGCATCATTTTTTTCAGTCTCTTTGGGAGAATATTTCATATTACAAAATTTAGCAGGTATTCAAAGTCCCTGGATATTTTTTGTCATTCTGAGAAACAATTCATCACTGAAGTACAGTAATATCTATATCTTCCTTTAACCTGCAGCTCTTTAGCAGTATAATAATAAAAAAGCTGACGTTATTTATTGACAAAAGAGGGGTTCATTGTATGAGTTCATCTTTTTATCCTGTGATACATTAATGCCCTTCAGTAAGTACCAAGCAATTGCATGCCTGCATTTCAAGAGAAAAGTTTAAGATATTTTTGCAGCATTAATACTTATGTTTGGAGAGTCAATTTCAGAAGGACAAGCTGGGGATATCTGTAGCTTGGTGGTAGTCACAGCATTTTTCAACTAAATTAATGTTGATTAAATAGCTGTAATTATTGTATTTGAATTCCTACAGACTATTCCACTGTCAGAATATGACATTGGTTGACTGGTTTTTTTTTTTTTTGTTAATACACTTTTATCTTTTACTTTTTATGTTCAATAAAGAAAAATATTCGAGAGATATATCTTATATAAATATATAAGAATTAATCAAGTTCTATACCTAAGAGTGGTTTACCCAGGCTAAATTAAAGTTGCTAAGAATTATATGATCCATCTTCAAGTATTACATTATTGACAGTTAAATTTCTAAGTAATATATGTGTAATTATTGATATTCCTATCAGTGGAGTCTTAATGTTCCTGTTATTTTACTGTTCTATCATGTGATGGCCTAGTGTTGCTTCTCTGACTTTTCTCTTATTCCAGGATTTTACTGAAATTAGGAGTTCTTGCCTCTTTCATTTTAAATAGAATTGCATGTGAAAGCCACCAGGAGCTAGTGACTTATTTTAGTGAAGATTTTTAAATATCATTAAAATTCATTTAATAGTTATTGATTCATTCAAGCTCTCTATTTTTCATCAGTCAATTTTGGTAATTTGTTTTGTCTATGCAATTATTAATTGAACGTGAAATTCAATGGATAAAATTCAATTTATTGATATTTTATTGTTTATAATATCTTACCTTATGCATAATTGAAACATTTTCAATTTTCACTTGCGATTTAACTTTTTGCTCTTTTAAAAGTATTAGGATTGTTCACTTTTGAATGGCCTACTGGATATGTGTAGAATAAACCAGATAAATCATTTTAAAAATATACATAGCTAATTTTTTGGGAGAAAATTGCATTTTTAGAAGATATGATTGGGGCTGGAGAGATGACTCAGAGGTTAAGAACACTTACTGCTCTTCCGAAGGTCCTGAGTTCAAATGCCAGCAACCACATGGTGGCTCATAACCATCTGTAATGAGATCTGACACTCTCTTCTGAGGTGTCTGAAGACAGCTAAAGTGTACTTACATATAACAATAAATAATAAGTCTTTAAAAAAAGATATGATTCATATGCAAAAAAACTGTGTTCTACTGTATAATTATAGCTTAGGTCCCATCTTTTTCTTCATTCATTCTTTCCTTCAATTTTTTTTTGTTTTTTCTGGTTTTTGTTTGTTTGTTTTGTTTTGTTTTTTTGAGACAGGGTTTCTCTGTGTAGTTCTGTCATGGAACTCACAGTGCAGACCAAGCTGGCCTTGAACTCAGAAATCTGCCTTCCTCTGCCTCCCAAGTGCTGGGATTAAAGGCATGTGCCACCACGGCTGGCATTCAACCTTTGTTGTTGTTGTTTTTCTTTTGGATATTTTCTTTTTTTTACATTTCATTTTTTTTATCATTTCGGGGTGGGATATATTCTCTTAAAGTGGAAACTAGAATTACAGTAGGGACAAGGAACGATTGATCCTCAAGAAGTGATCTTATTTACTCATGGCATGACAGCATAAAAAAGTCATTAAAAACTTTGGTGATCTATAAGAATTATAAATCACCTCAGAGAAGTTCTGAATTCCTTAAAGAGGCAGTAGTGATCTATTCTTGGGAACTTCCACTAGAAAGTGTGAGTCCCATTTTTAGAAGTGAGTGAAGGGCGCTGCAGCGATAGACAGACTGGAAGGACTGTCCTGAAATGGTGTGGGAAGCAGGACTTCTGAAAGGTACACTATATATGGAGTTAAGGAAGAGATTACCAAATATAATATTGAACTTACTTTCTTCCATTTTCTTTAAAAAAAAAAAAACTCACAGATACTGAGATTTCCTTCTTTATTTTTTCTAGTCCAGGAATTTTCTTTTTTTTTTTAATTTTCTATATTCTTTGCTTACATTCCAAATGATTTTCCCTTTCCTGGATTCCCCCTCCCCATAAGTCCCATAAGCCCTCTTCCCTCCACCCTTTCTACAATCAACCCCCTCCTACTTCTCTGTCTTGGTAATCCCCTACAATGCTGCATCAAGCCTTTCCAGGACCAGGGCCCTCTCCTTTCTTCATCTTTGGAATTTCTTTACATATAGTAAAAATGGCCATCTTGCCAAAAAGCAATCTATAGATTCCATGCAATCCCCATCAAAATCCCAATCAATTCTTCATAGATGTAGAAAGAGCAATTCTCAAATTCATCTGGAGTAACAAAAAACACAGGATAGCTAAAACTATTCTCAACAATAAAAGGACTTCTGGGGAAATCAATTTCCCTGACCTCAAGCAGTACTACAGAGCAATTGTGCTAAAAACTGCATGGTATTGGTACAGCAACAGGCAGGTAGATCAATGGAATAGGATTGAAGACCCAGAAATTAACCCACAGACTTATGGTCACTTGATCTTTTTATAAAGGAGCCACAACCATCCAGTGGAATAAAGATAGCCTTTTCAACAAATGGTGCTGCTTCAACTGGAGGTCAACATTCAGAAGAATGCGAATTGACCCACTCTTATCTCCTTGTACCAAGATACATTTCAAATGTCATCCCCTTTCCTTCTTTCCCCCAGAACCCCCTATCCAATCCCCCCTCCACCTGCTTCGACGAGGCTGTTCACCTAACCACCTACACACTCCTGCCTCCCCGTCCTCAAATTCCCCTACACTGGGGCATCATGCCTTCACAGGACCAAGGGCCTCTTCTCACATTGATGCCCTACATATGCAGATAGAGCCATGGGCCCTTCCATGTGTATTTCTTGGTTGCTGGTTTAGCCCTTGGGGGCTCGGCTCGAGGGTTCTGGTTATTTGATATTGTTGCTCTTACTATGGAATTGCAAAACCCTTTAGCTCCTTCAGTCCTTTCATTAAATCCTCCATTGGTTACCCTGTGCTCAGTCCAATGGTTGGCTTAGAGCAAGCATCTGCCTCTGTATTTGTCAGGCTCTGGCAGGTCCTCTCAAGAGACAGCTATATCAAGCTCATGTCAGCAAGTACTTCTTGGCATCCACAATAGTGTCTGTGTTTAGTGACTGTATATGGGATTTGTTGTTTTTGTCACTTTGTAACTGTGATGGAGATAAAGATAATTGAAAGTGATAAATTGTTAGAGACAGAAACTTTCTAATTAATTAATTAATTAATGGTCAGGATCGAAACCAGGGTCTTGTTCATGTTTAACATACTTGCACTCTAACACTGAACTAAAGGCCCAGATTATAAGAAACTTTTGTTTTTAAAAAGGTAGCATTTTTAGGAACAAGAACATTGAGATTTTAAGCTTCTATGATAAATTAAATGCCAAATTCTAAAACAAAATAAAGACAAAATTTGTAGTGTTTTAAATCATAGAGGAAAAACTTACATTTAATAAGTTTGAAATACACATCATTATTATAAGTTCTAAACATAATCTTTACATTTATTTTATATCCCTTTAATGAACAGTGAAGTTCCTGGATAGGTGGTCAAATATTTTGGTGTGTTTATGGATGAATGAGTTGGTAGACAAACTGTAGTCAATTGTCCTTCAATATAAAGGGCAGCTGAATGTTTGAATAGAACAAAAGAATGTTCATTTCTCATAAGAAAAAGCAAGCTCCATCTGCTTGACTGTTGTAGCTAGGGTGTTATTCCCCCCCCAACTGAGTTACACTAAAAGATTATGTTTCTTTGGATCACAAAGCTACTTAGTTTTCAGGCTTTTTGATATTAACTGGAACTACTTACCATTTACTTTCCAACTATGTAACTGTAATTCTTTGCATTTCTCAGACTTCTAAGTCATATGAGTCAATTCTATCTGATAAATCTCGCTCTTACTCTCTCTCTCTTTCTTGCCATATGTGTGTACATGTGTATATATATATATATATATATATATATATATTTGTGAATACATGAATCTATATGTATACATGTTAGAGACACTAGCTTAAATTTTAACACAGACTTTCTTATTGATAAATGTATAATTCTCTGTGCATGACTTTTTGTTGTACGTTTTCTCACACTCATCACTAACCTGACTATTGTGGTAAAATAATTGATACTCTGTTGGAAAATAAATGAACAAGTCAGGAACAAAGGTGTACAAAAGGTATATTCTAGGATATAAACAGATAAATTTCCAACAAAATAAAGGCTCTACTTTGATAATTACCATTCTGTTTTTCCAAGTTTTGTTAATTCCAAGTGAATTAATAAATTAATTATTTCTACCAAAAGTAACCCAAACACTACAGTTATTATTTATTTTAAAACTTTTCCATGGTGAGTATTCACACAAGAGTGTGAGTGTGCATGTATATATATATATATATATATATATATATATATATATGTGTGTGTGTGTGTGTGTGTGTGTGTGTGCGTGTGTGTGTGTGTATGTGTGTATACATATATATATGTCTCTCACTTTCTGTGTGTTTATGTGTGCATGTGCATATGCATCTATCTCTATCTCTCTGCATGTGTGTGTGTGTGTGTGTGTGTGTGTAATTTCTTATGAATTTAACTGTTGAAGGATAGTGGTTTTCACTTCTTAAAGATTGTATAAAAGGCTGCAATTGCAAGAATAATGCTACAGAAATAACTGGCCAAGTTCTTTGGTTATGTTCTTAGTCATGGAATTGATTTGTTGCTAATTTTATGCTCAGCTCTTTGAGGTTCACAAAAAAATTTTGTGCTATAGATTCACAATTTTACATTTTCACATATGACAGAAAAGTGTTGAAAATTCTTCTCTGGCTAAGATGAAAAACTCAGGGGACAGCAGTTACTGGAGAGGATGTGGGAAAAAAAGGAACATTTCTCCATTTTTGGTGGGATTGTAAGCTGCTAAAACCACTCTGGAAATCAGTTTGGCAATTCATCAGAAAATTAGACATAGAACTACCTGAGGACCCAGCTATACCACTCCTGGATATACACCCAGAAGATGTTCCAACAGGTAATAAGGACAAATGTTCCACTATGTTCATAGCAGCCTTATTTATAATAGCCAGAAGCTCGAAAGAACCCAGCTGTTCCTCAACAGAGGAATGGATACAGAAAATTTGGTATGTATACACAATAGAGTAGTATTCAGCTATTAAAAACAATGAATTTATGAAATTCTTAAGCAAATGAATGTAACTAGATAGTGTCATCCTGAGTGAGGTAACCCAATCACAAAGGAACACACATGGTATGCACTCAATAATAAGCAGATGTTAGCCTCAAAACTTAAAATTAACAAATGACAATTCACCCAGCACAGGAAGCTCAAGTAGGAGGATTTAAGTGAGGCTGCTTTGGTTCCTCTGAGAAAGGAAACAAAATACAGGAGCAAGAAGGGAGACAATGTGTGGAACAGAGACCGAAGTAAAGGCCACCCAGAGACTGCCCTACCTGGGGATTCATTGTATAAATAGTCATCAAACCCCAACACTACTATGGATGACAAGAAGTGTATACCAAAAGGAGCATGCCATGGTTGTTTCCAGTGGGGCCCTGCCAGAGCCTTACAAATATAGAGGCAGCTGGTAACAACCAACTATTGGACTGGGCGTGGGGTCCCCAATGAAGGAGGTGGAGGGTGGTCCGGAAGAACTGAAAGGGTTTACAGCTCCATGGGAAGAACAATGATTTTGGCCACCCAGATGTCCCAAGACTCCCTGGGAGTGAACCATCAACCAAGGGGTACACATGGTTCCAGCCAAAAATGTGGCAGAGGAAGGCTTTGTTGGGCCTCAGTGGGAGTAGTAGTCCTTGGTTAGGTAAAGGCTCAATAGGGAACAAAGGGAAATGGGGGGAGGTGGGAGTGTGTGGAGCTGAGTGTCATATACGTGGAGGCAGGGGGGGTGGGAGAAGGGGTTGGGGGTCTTTGGGGAGGGGGAAATCGGGAAAGGTTTTACCATTGGCAATGTAAATGAAGATGATATTCAATAAAAAAGAAAGAAAGAAAATTCTCATCCTAACCAACATTCATTTTCTGTTCTAAAAAATAACCACTATATTGCATGTAAGTATCATTTAATTTTGGTTTCAATTTTTCGTTTCTTAGACCAGGTGATATTGAATATTTCCCACTTACTTCCTGGTCATATGTATATATTGTATGGAGAAATATCCATTCAACTCTTTTGCCTTTTCTTCAATTTGAATGACTTGTTGAGTTGTAGCAGTTTTAATTGTTACACATTAATCCCTTAGAAGTTCTGATACACTATGTTAAAATATTTCTCATATTTTGTGGAATGCCATTTTACATTCTTGATGATGTTCTTTTTATTTAGGTATACATATTTTTTATCTTTTTAAATCATTTTTTAATTTATATTTCAAATTTTATCTTATTCCTGTCCCCCCCAGAAACTCCCTATCCCATCCCCCCACCCCTGATTCTATGAGGGTATTCCTCCACACACCCACCATCTTCCACCCTCAAATTCCCATACACTGAATATCGAACCTTCACAGGACATAGGTCCTCTCCCCTCATTGATGCCTAACAAGGCCATCCTCTGCTGCATATGCGTCTAGAGCCATGGGTCCCTCCACGTGTACTTCTTGCTTGGTGGTTTAGTCCCTGGGAGTTCTGGGGGGGGGTCTGGTTGGTTGATATTGTTGTTCTTCCTACGGTGTTGCAAATCCCTTCAGCTGTGAGCATCCACCTCTGCATATGTAAGTCTTAGGAAGAGCCTCTCAGGAGACAGCCATATCAGGCTCCTCTCAGCATATGTTTTGTGGTATCTACAATAGTGTCTGGGTTTGTTGACTGAATAAGGGATGAATCTCCAGGTGGGGCAATCTCTCAATGGACTTTCAGACTCTGCTCTACACTTTGTCTCCATATTTGGTCTAGTGAGTATTTTGTTCCCTTTTCTAAAAAGGACCGAAACACCCACACTTTGGTCTTCCATCTTGAGGTTCATGTGGTCTGTGGATTGCACCTTGGATATTCTGTGTTTTTGAGCTAATATCCACTTATCAGAGAGTGCATACCATGTGTGTTCTTTTGTGACTGGGTTACCTCACTCATGATGATAATTTATAGTTCCATCCATATGTCTAAGAATTTCATGAAGTCATTGTTTTTAGTAGCTGAGTAGTATTCCACTATGTAAATGCACCACATTTTCTGTATCCATTCCTCTGTTGAGGGACATCTAGGTTGTTTCCAGCTTCTGCCTATTAAAAATATGGCTGCTATGAACATAGTGGAGTATTTTTCTTATTCCATGTTGGAACATCTTCTGGGTATGTGCCCAGGAGTAGTGTAGCTGGGTCCTCAGGTAGTACTAGGTCCAATTTTCTGAGGAACTGCCAGGCTGATTTTCAGAATGGTTGTACCAGCATGCAATCCCACCAACAGTGGAGGAGTGTTCCTCTTTCTCCACATCATTGCCAGCATCTGGCTGCATCCTGAGTTTTTGATCTTAGCCATTCTAGCTGGTGTGAGGTGTAATCTCATTTTTTTTTTGGATTTGAATTTCCCTGATGACTAAAGATGTTGAACATTTTTCAGGTGCTTCTCAGGTCTCCAAGTTTTCTCAGTTCAGAAATCTCTAGCTCTGTACCCCATTTTTAATACTGTTATTTGACTATCTGGAGTATAACTTCTTGAGTTCTTTGTATACATTGGATAATAGCCCTCTATTGGTCATTTTGGGAGGTCCCATTTGTCTTATCTGATTTAGAGTACAAGCCATTTGTGTTCTGTACAAAAAAATTTCCCCTGTTCCCATGTGTTCAAGCCTATTCCCCACTTTCTCCTCTATTAGTTTCCTTGTATCTGGTTTTATGTGGAGGTCCTTCATCCACTTGGACTTGAGCTTTGTACAAGGAGAGAATGGATTGTTTATTCTTCTACATGCTAACAGCCAATAGTTGAACTAGCACCATTTGTTGAAAGTGCTATATTTTTTCCACTGGATGATTTTAGCTCCTTTATCAAATATCAAGTGAACAAAGGTGTATTGGTTCATTTCTAGGTCTTCAATTCTGTTCCACTGATCCACCTGCTTGTCTCTGTTCAATACTATGTAGTTTATATCACTATTGCTCAGTAATACAGCTTGAGGTCAGAGATGGTGATTCTCATAGAAGTTCTTTTCTTGCTGGCAATAGTTTTTGCTATCCTGGGCATTTTGTTATTCCAAATGAATTTGCAAATTCCTCTTTCTAACTCTATGAAGAATTGAGTTGGAATTTTTATGGGATTTCATTGAATCTGTAGATTGCTTTCAACAAGGTGGCCATTTTAACTATATTAATCCTCTCAATCAATGATTGTGGGAGATGTTTCCATCTTCTGAGATTTTCCTCAATTTCTTTCTTCAGAGACTTACAGTTCATGTCTTACAGATCTTTCACTTGCTTGGTTCGAGTCACACCAAATTATTGAATTTTATGTATGCCTATTGCGACAGATGTGACTTCCCTAATTTCTTTCTCAGCCTGTTTATTCTTTGAGTATAGGAAGGGTACTGATTTTCTTTGAGTTAGTTATATATCCAGCCACATTGATGAAGTTGTACATTAGGTTTTGGAGTTCTCTGGAGGAATTTTAGGAGTCATTTACTTATACTATTATATCATATGCACAAAGTGATATTTTGACTTCTTTGTTTCCAATTTGTATTCGTTTGACCTCCTTTTGTTGTTTAATTGTTCTACCAAAATTTCCAGTAATATATTGAATAGACAGAAAGAGAGTGGGGATGCTTATCTAGTTCCTGATTTTAGTGGGCTTGCTTCATGTTTCTTTCCATTTAGTTTGATGTTGTCTACTGGTTTGTTGTATATTGCTTTTATTATGTTTAGGTATGGGCCTTGAATTCCTGATCTTTCCAAGACTTTTAACCTGAAGGGATGTTGAATTTTGTCAAATGCTTTTTCAGCATCTATTGAAATTATCATGTGTTTTTTATTTCTTTGAGTTTGTTTATGTAGTGGACTATATTGATGGATTTCCATATATTGAACTATCCCTGCATCCCTGGGATGAAGCCTACTTGATTGTGGTGAATTATCTTTTTGATGTGTTTTGGATTCGGTTTGCAAGAATTTTATTGAGTATTTTTGCATTTATATTCATAAGGGAATTGGTTTGAAGTTCTCTTTCTTTGTTGGGTCTTTGGGTGGTTTAGGTAACAGTGCAATTGTGGCTTCATAGGATGACTTGTTTCTATTTTGTGGAATAGTTTGAATAGTATTGGTATTAGGTCTTAATTGAAAGTCTGATAGAATTCTGCACTAAATCCATGTGGTTCTGGGCTTTTCTTTTTGAGGATACTTTTAAACAAAGTTTCTATTTCTTTAGAGGTTATGGAACAGTTTAGATGCTTTATCTGCTCTTGATTTAACTTTGGCACCTGGTATCTGTCTAGAAAATTGTCCATTTTATCCAGATTTTCCAATTGTGTTGAGTATAGGCTTTTGTAGTAGGATCTGATGATTTTCTTAATTTCCTCCACTTCCATTGGTATATCTCCCTTTTAATTTCTGATTTTGTTAATTTTGATGCTGTCTGTGTGCCCCATGGTTAGTCTGGCTAAGGGTGTATCTATCTTTTTTATTTTTCTGAAAGAACCAACTCCTGATTTGGTTGATTCTTTGTATAGTTCTTTTTGTTTCTACTTGGTTGATTTTAGCCCTGAGTTTGATTATTTCCTGCTGTCTACTCTTCTTTGGTGTATTTGGTGCTTTTTGTTCTTGAGCTTTCAGGTGTGTTGTCAAGCTGCTAGTGTAAGCTCTCTCCAGTTTCTTTTTGGAGGCACTCAGAGCTATGAATTTTTCTCTTAGTACTTTTTTCATTGTGTTCCATAGTTTTTGCTATTATGTATCTTCATTTTTATTAAATTCTAAAATATCTATAATTTCTTTCTTTATTTCTTCCTTGACTAATTTATCACTGAGTAGGACATTGTTTAGCTTCAATTTGCATGTGGACTTTCTGTTGTTTTTGTTGTTATTGAAGACCAGCCTTAGTCCATGGTGATCTGGTAGGATGCATGGGATTATGTCAATCTTCTTGTATCTGTTGAGGCCTGCTTTGTGACCAAATATATGGTCAATTTGGAAAAGGTACCATGAGGTGCTGAGTAGAACCTTAGAATCTTTTCAGGTTTAGAATGAGGTTTTTTAGGATGAAGTGTTCAATCCATTTGGTTCATAAGTTCTGTTAGTTTCAATGTGTCTCTGTTTTGTTTCTGTTTCCATGATTTGCCCATCGTTGAGAGTGTGGTGTTAATGTCACCCACTATTACTGTGTGAGGTTCAATGTGTGCTTTGAGCTTTAGTAAAGTTTCTTTTATGAATGTGGGTGCCTTTGCATTTGGAGCATAGATGTTTAGAATTGAGAATTCATCTTGGTAGATTTTTCCTTTAAGGAGTATGAATTGTCCTTCCTTATCTTCTTTGATAACTTTTAGTTTAAAAATCAATTTAATTCTATATTATAATGGCTACTCCAGCTTGTTTCTTGGGATAATTTGCTTGGACAATATTTTTCAAGCCTTTTACTCTGAGATAGTATCTGTCCCTGTCACTGAGGTGGGTTTCCTGCATGCATCAAAATTATGGTTCCTGTTAACCTATCCAGTTTGTTAGTCTATTTGTTTTTTATTGGGCAATTGAGTCCATTGAAATTGAGTTATTAAGGAAAATGATTGTTGCTTTTTGTTATTTTTGTTGTTAGAGGTCAAGTTATGTTTGCGTGGCTATCTTCTTTTGGGATTGTTGAAAGATTACTTTCTTGCTTCTTCTAGTTTGTAGTTTCCCTCCTTGTGTTAGAGTTTTATGTCTATTATCCTTTATAGGGCTGGATTTTTGGAAAGATACTGTGTAAATTTGGTTTTGTCATGGAATATCTTGGTTTCTTCATCTATGGTAATTAAGATTTTTGATGGGTATAGTAGCTTGGGTTGCCATTTGTGTTCTTTTAGGGTCTGTATGACATCTGACCAGAATCTTCCGGTTTCATAGTTTCTGGTGAGAAGTCGGGTGTGATTCTGATAGGTCTGCCTTTATATGTCACTTGACCATTGTCCTTTACTGCTGTTAATATTCTTTGTTTTGTGCATTTAGCGTTTTGATTATTATGTGATGGAAAGAATTTCTTTTCTGGTTAAGAGTATTTGGAGTTCTGCAGGCTTCTTGAATATTCATGGGCATCTCTTTTTTTAGATTAGGGAAGTTTTCTTCTATAATTTTGTTGAAGATATTTAGTGACTCTTTATGTTGGGAATCTTACCTCTCTTCTATACCTACTATCCTTAGGTTTTTGTCTTCTCATTGTGTCCTAAATTTCCTGGATGTTTTGAAATAGGAGCATTTTGCTTTTTACATTTTCTTTGACTGTTGTATCAATGTTTTCTATGGCATTTCTATACCTGAGATTCTCTCATCTATCTCCTGTATTCTGTTGGTGATACTTGCTCTATGATCCTGATTTCTCATGGTTTTCTATCTCCAGGTGTGTCTCCCTTTGTGATTTCTTTATTGTTTCTGTTTCCATTTTTAGATCCTGGGATGTTGTTTTCAATTATTTCATGTGTTTGGTTGTGCTTTTCTGTAATTCTTTAAGGGATTTTGTGTTTTCTCTTTAAGGGCTTCTACCTGTTTACCTGTGTCTTCCTGTATTTCTTTAAGGGAGATATTTATGTCCTTCTTAAAGCCCTCTATCATGTGATGTGATTTTAGATCTGAGTCTTGCTTTTCTGGTGTGATGGTGTATCCAGGACCCACTATGGTAGAACTGGGTTCTGATGCTGATGGAAAATAACCTTGGTTGCTATTGCTTCTGTTTTTTGTTAAAAAGATTTATTTGTTTATGAGTACATTGTCCTCAGACACACCAGAAGAGAGCATAAGATTCCATTACAGATGGCTGTGAGCCACCATGTGGTTGCTGGGAATTGAACTCAGGACCTCTGGAAGAACAGTCAGTGCTCTCAAACTCTGAGCCACCTCTCCAGCCCCATGTTGCTTCTGTTTTTATGCCTGCCTTCTGCTTATCTCTAGTGCTACCTGCCTTCACTGTCTCTGACTAGATGCTGTCCCTCTTGTGATCCTGGTTTTGTCAGAAATTCTCAGTCTAGTTGTCTCTGTGATCCTGCTATTCTGAGATCCTGTGATCCTTGGTGAGTCAGAGTTCCTGGGATTCAACCTGCCTCTGGGATCCTGAAATCCTAATATGACCAAGCTCCTGAGAGCCTGTGATCCTATGATCCTGGGTAGGTTAGAGTATCTATGATTCTTGACCTGTTAAAGCCCCTGAGAGTTGAGTTTCTTCTGGGTATTGTGGGACCAGGTGCAGAGCTCATGCCCAAGATCTGCTCAGGGAACTTGCTTAGGCTAGAAGCAACGTGTGTGACTGGCATGGCTGGGGATCCTGTGTCCTTGTATCCCTCTAATCTCAGTTACTCCTGGTTTTGGGGCAGATGTTATGGCCTCCTCCCCTATGCTCCTGGGATTGTTAGAGTGTCTGGGAGTTGAGCTTCCTCTGGGTGTTGTGGTACTGGGTGCAGGTCTAGCACCCAAGGTCTGCTCAGGAAACAAGCCCAGAGCTGAAAGAACTAATGATGCTTTTGAATACTAACGTGAATTGCCTTTTTCATATCACTAATACCTTTTCTTTCAAAACAAAAGTGAAAGTTTTAAAACAATGTTTGTCCTTTTAAGTTTTTTTTTTTAATTTTATTTTCTATATTTTTTTGTTTACATTCCAAAGGCTTTCCCCTTTCCCAGTTCCTAGAAGGGCATATATTACTTTTCTTTTTTTCTTTTTTTTCTTTTTTTCTATATTCTTTGTTTACATTCCAAAGGCTTTCCCCTTTCCCAGTTCACCCCTCACCATATGTCCCATAAGTCGTCTGCCCCCCACATCCCCCCAACACCCTACCTCCCCACCCCACTCATATTCCCCAATCACCCAGCCACCATTTCTCTGTTCTGGCACTCTCCTACAAAACTGGATCCAGTCTTTTCAGGACCAGAGTCCTCTCCTTCCTTCTTCTTGGGAATCTTTTGACTTGCTAATTGTGCCTTGAGTACTCAGAGCTTCTGGGCATATTAATATCCACTTATCAGTGATTGCATTTCATGTGTATTCTTTTGTAATTGGGTTAAATCACTTAGGATGATATTTTCCAGGTCTAACCATTTACTTACAAATTGCATGAGTTCATTATTTTTAATTGCTGTGTAGTATTCCATTGTGTAAATATACCACATTTTCTGTATCCAGTCCTCCTTTGAGGGATATCTGGGCTCCTTCCAACTTCTGGCTATTATAAATAAGGCTTCTATGAACATAGTAGAGCATGTGTCTTTATTGTATGCAGGGGAATCATCTGGGTATATGCCCAGGAGTGGTATGACAGGGTCCTCTGGAAGTGTCATGCCCAATTTTCTGAGGAACCGCCAGACTGATTTCCAGAGTGGTTGTACCATCTTGCAATCGACCAACAGTGTAGGAGTGTTCCTCTTTCTCCACATTCTCACCAGCACCAGCTGTCTCCTGAGTTTTTAATCTTAGTCACTCTGACTGGTGAGTGGTGGAATCTCAGGGTTGTTTTGATTTGCATTTCCCTGATGACTAATGATGTTGAACATCTCTTAAGGTGCTTCTCAGCCATCTGACTTTCATCAGGTGAAAATTCTTTGTTTAGCTTTACACCCCATTTTTAATAGGGTTATTTGGTTCTTTGGGTTTTAACTTTTTGAGTTCTTTGTATATTTTAGATATTAGCTCTCTGTTGGATGTGGGGTTGGTGAAGATCTTTTCCCAATTTGTTGATGGTAGTTTTGTCCTTCTGACAGTGTCCTTTGCCTTACAGAAACTTTGTAATTTTATGATGTCCCATTTGTCAATTCTTGATCTTAGAGCATAAGCTATTGGTGTTCTGTTAAGGAACTTTCCCCCTCTGCCCATGTCCTCCAGGGTCTTCCCCAGGTTCTGTTCTATTAGTTTCAGTGTGTCTGGCTTTATGTGGAGGTCCTTGATCCACTTGGAGTTGATCTTAGTACAAGGAGATAAGAGTGGGTCAATTCGCATTCTTCTGCATGTTGACCTCCAGTTGAACCAGCACCATTTGTTGAAAAGGCTATCTTTTTTCCACTGGATGGTTGTAGCTCCTTTATCAAAGATCAAGTGACCATAAGTCTGTGGGTTCATTTCTGGATCTTCAATTCTATTCCATTGATCTACTTGCCTGTCGCTGTACCAATACCATGCAGTTTTTAACATAATTGCTCTGTAGTACTGCTTGAGGTCGGGATATTGATTCCCCCTGAAGTCCTTTTATTGTTGAGAATAGTTTTAGCTATCCTGGGTTTTTTGTTACTCCAGATGAATTTGAGAATTGCTCTTTCTAGATCTATGAAAAATTGATTTGGGATTTTGATGGCGATTGCATTGAATCTGTAGATTGCTTTTGGCAAAATGGCCATTTTTACTATATTGATCCTGCCAATCCAAGAGCATGAAATATTTTTCCATCTTCTGAGGTCTTCTTTGATTTCTTTCTTCAAGGACTTAAAGATCCTTCATTTGTTTGGTTAGAGTCATGCCATGGTACTTTATGTTGTTTGTGGCTATTGTGAAGGGTGTTATTTCCCAAACTTCTTTCCCAGCTTGCTTGTCCTTTGAGTACAGGAAGGCTACTGATTTGCTTGAGTTGATTTTATAAGCAGCCACTTTGCTGAAGTTGTTTATGAGCTGTAGGAGTTCACTGGTGGAGTTTTTTGGGTCGCTTAAGTATACTATCATATCATCTGCAAATAATGATAGTTTGGCTTCATTCTTTCCAATTAGTATCCCTTTGACTTCCTTATGTTGTCTAATTGCTCTCACTAGAACTTCAAGTGCTATATTGAGAAGATATGGAGAAAGAGGGCAGCCATGTCTAGTCTCTGATTTTAGTGATATTGCTTCAAGTTTCTTCTTTTGGGTTTGATGAGTAGAGGTTTCTATCTTGCTTCCTCCGGGGTGAAGTTTCCCACCTTGTGTTGGTGTTTTCCCCCTATTATCTTTTGTAGGGCTGGGTTTGTGGAAAGATAACGTGCAAATTTGTTTTGCCATGGAATACCTTGGTTTCTCCATCTATGACGATTGAGAGTTTTGCTGGGTATAGTAGTTTTGCCTGAAATTTGTGTTCTCTTAGAGTCTGCATGATATCTGCCCAGGATTTTCTAGCTTTCATGGTCTCAGGTGAGAAGTCTGGTGTAATTCTGATAGGTCTTCCTTTATATGTTACTTGGCCTTTTTCTCATACTGCCTTTAATATTCTTTGTTTAGTACATTTGTGGTTCTGATTATTATGTGACAGGAGGTATTTCTGTTCTGGTCCAGTCTGTTTGGAGTTTTGTATGCTTCTTGTATATTCATGGGCATCTCTTTCTTTAGGTTGGGGAAGTTTTCCTCCATAATTTTGTAGAAGATATTTGCTGGCCCTTTAAATTGTAAATCTTCACTCTCATCTATACCTATAATCCTTAGGTTTGGTCTTCTCGTTGTGTCCTGGATTTCCTGGATGTTTAGGGTTACAACCTTTTTGCATTTAGCATTTTCTTTGACTGTTGAATCAATGGTTCTTATGGTATCTTCGGCATCTGAGATTTTTTCTTCTATCTCTTGTATTCTATTATTGATATTTGCATCTATGGCCCCTGATTTCTTCCCAAGGCTTTCTATCTCCAAAGTTGTTTCCCTTTGCTATTTCTTAGTTGTTTCTACTTCTGTTTTTAGATCCTGGATGGATTTGCTCAGATCTTTTGCTTGCTTGTTTGTGTTTTCATGTAATTCTTTAAGAGATTTTTGTGTTTCCTCTTTCATAAATTCTACTTGATGACCCACGTTCTCCTGTGTTTCTTTAAGTGATTTTTGTATTTCCTCCTTATTGGCTTCTGTTTTTTGATTCATATTCTCTTGAATTTCTTTAAGTGATTTTTGTGTTTGCCTTGTAAGGGATTCTAACTATTGACCCATTTTGTCCTGTATTTCTTTAAGAGATTTATCTATGTGTTCTGCTATCAGCATCCTGACCAGCGATTTTAGATTCAAATCTTGTTTTTCTGGTGTGTTGGGGTATCCAGGATTTCCTGGCGAACTGGGTTCAGATGCTGCCATGCTGCCTTGATATCTGTTAGTAATGTTCCTACATTTGCCTTTTGCCATCTGGTTATCTCTGGTGTTAGTTGGCCTTATTGTCACTGGCTGGTGTTTGAACCTCCCATGAGGCTTGGCCCACCTGTTGGTTCTCTACAGATGACCAGGTGGCAAGATGGAGTTTGCCTCTGTGAGTGCTGAGAGGACCTCAGGGAAGGCAGTTACCAACTGAGTTGGTGCACAGCGGGTGGCCATGGAGATGTCTCGCTGAGCCACCACCCTGGCACTGGCTAGTGGCAAGAGCCTGGCAGGTTTCCTCCCAAGAGATGGTAGTCACAGATTAGGTCTACATATGTGGGCCTCACCAGTGACCTGGTGGCAAGATGGAGACAGACCGCCACTGCCTGGGCTTGGGGGGACCATGGGGCAGGGGACTCCCAGCCACCTTGGTGCACGGCCTGTGGCAGTGGAGATGTCCCATCTAGCCACCCTGGCACTGGCTGGTGGCGAGAGTCTGGCAGATTTCCACCCGAGCGATGGTAGTCACAGATTAAGTCAGATGGGTCAATGTTTAAAAAACATGTACAGAAGACAAGAGTTTGTTTCCTACCACCTATTTTGGGTTGCTCACAACTAAATGTAATTCTATCATTAGCAGATTTGATGCTTTTTTTGGACTAACAGGTACATGCATTCACATATACATTACTACACACACACATACACACATATCCACACAGAGTCCTGGCTAACATGCCCCTATAATTCTAATGTTGAGATATCAGAGGTAGGACGATGCTCAAAACTCATTGGTCATCTGATCTTGCCAAATGGATGATCCTCAGATTTAGTGAGAGACCCTTTCTCAAAATTGAGGTGGAGAGCAATATAGGAAGATATTTGACATAGGCCTCAATCTTTTATGTAGACACTTCAGCTAGACTGAGTCTGTTATAGTTCATTTGGATTCAACATACAGACATTTAAAAAATACAAGTAAATATCCATAACACTGAAAACCATATTCTATTCTTTAGTCAAGTTCTATTTGAGTCTCAGTGAAGAAAATAAACACCACTGAGACTTATGTTTTTGTTTGTTTGTTTGTTTTTTGTTTTTTTATTCAGGAATGACTAACAGCAACAATACCTTTTAGCAAGTGTTTTTCTTTTTTAAAAAATAAACAGTAGCATTTATTAATTATAAATAGTCGTGGGTTTCATTGATAGACTTCTTTATGTACTTTTATAATATTAAGCCCTATTTATTTTCTCTTGTCTCACTTTAATTTCTTCTAACCCACTTTTTCTTCTCTATTAAACACTATTCTACTTTCATATGTTTGTGACTCATTAAATTTCATTAAGATTGTTTGCAGGAGCCTGTACACCTTACAAGTAGCCATACCACAGAAGTCATATCAACCTCTCCCCCAACCAAACAATAACTGCATAGCAATATTTAGAGAGGGTTGAGCTTCATGAGGTCCTCTAATTTCTATGATAGGCTATTGACAGTCTCAACCTTGTGACTTTGATGTACAAGTAATCCCAATTTCATTGTGTTCAGGAGTGCAACCACAATTTCTTTTCTTTTTCTTTTCTTTCTTTTCTTTTCTTTTCTTTTCTTTTCTTTTCTTTTCTTTTCTTTTCTTTTTTCTTTTCTTTTCTCTTTCTTTCTTTTGACTTAAATTTATTTTATTTCATTTATTTATTTGTTTGTTTGTTTATTTTTGGTCTTTCGAGACAGGGTTTCTCTGTGTAGTCCTGGCTGTCCTAGAACTCACTCTGTAGACCAGGCTGGCTTTGAACTCAGAAATCCGCCTGCCTCTGCCTCCCAAGTGCTGGGATTACAGCCGTGCACCACCACATCTGGCTCTTATTTATTTTTTTATTGGATATATTTTCTTTATTTATATTGCAAATGTTTTCCCCTTTGCAGGTCTCCCCTTCAGAAACACCCTATCCCATCCTCCTCCCCCTGCCTCTATGAGGGTGCTACCCCCACTCCTGTCTCCCTGCACTGGCATTCCCCTATACTGGGGCATTCAACACCCTCTGGTCAAAGGGCCACTTCTCTGACTGATGTCTAACAAGGCCATCCTCTGCCACATATGAGGCCAGAGCCATGAGTTCCTCCATGTGTACTCTTTGGTTGGTGGTCCAAATACCGGGAGGTCTGAGAGATCTAGCTGGTTGACACCATGTGCCACCACATTTTCAGGCACAGAATTCAGCCTTCCAAGTTTCCTCCAACATTCCTCTATATTCTTTCCTTTCCTTCTTCCATGGTGTTCCTGGAGCCTTGCAGACAAAGATATAGGCATTCCATGTAAGCTGCCCATTCAATAATCATTATTCTTAGTATGTCAGCCAGTTGTTTCTGAAGTCAATGCCAACAACTGCAAAATGAAGATTCTGTGATTGAGGTGACAGAAGACAATTTTATGGGTATAGACACAGGTATTTAGATGAGAATTTGACAGACTTCTCATGTACATTTAGCAAAACAACAGTAGTAGCTTCTCCACTAAGGCCTGTGACTTCTACAAGTACAGGTTTTGACTGGGTTTGTAGTGATTTATAGCTTTTGACTTGGTTTTTTAGATAGCCAGATGTAAATTACATCCCTGTGGAGCAAGCACCAAATTTATTGAGAAAACAGTTGGCTACTGCATAGCATACTTTTCACTACTTCAACGGTGAGTTTATCTTCTTGGGCCTATTGGTATTGTTACATACCAGGACCTCAGCTGCTAAGACTGTTGATAACAGTTCTCGAGCAGCCTGCACAGCACTTTACAACACTGTGAAGGCTATCCTTTAGTGAAGAAGCTTCTAGCTCAGCTTGATTTCTCTGTGTCCTGCAACTAAAGCATATGGTGACTTTAGCAACAGTCAACTCGATTTTGGATGTTTATTGTTTGCAGCTATTCTTGGTTGTTTATCCTGGTTCACTTAACAATGTATGATTTGTATATGTGACTTATTTTTTTTCACCTTTAATAATCTAACTCTTAAGAGATCTCTGAAAGCAGGTAGTAATTCGTTCACCTTGAGTAGCATTCCCCTCAATATCTAGCTTGAAGCTTATTGTTCATGGTGCTATGCAGTGCTTCATCTCTATTGAATTCATTTAAGTAACTGCAACATATCCTCTGGAACTAAATACTGAACCTATATCTTCCTATTTACTTCATTACCAATAATGAACTATAGAAGGCTGGATGTCATGCCATAAGATGTGACTTATAGTTAGATGTTTTATTTAATTTTACAGTCTCTTCTTCACTGTAACAAGGATTATTACAATTTGCACCAGGTGGTTTAAACTACTTTGTGTTATGACAGCAAGCATAATATAGAAGCTATGTAGTTGCTTTTCATAAAATTTTGTTTTTCAGTTTTACTTTAGGTCACTGTCTCCTCAACTTATTCAAGAATTTTCCTTACTTTTATTATATGTTCTATAAGAAACAAAGTAATATTTAGATGTATGTGAAAATAATTGATGCATGGAACTGGTACTAATTTATCCAAGTAAAATGATTTCAGGGTTTTTGTGCTCAGTGTGTGTGTGTGTGTATGTGTGTGTGTGTGTGTGTGTGTGTGTGTGTGTGTATGTTTCTCCCACTCACTTATGTGTGTGTATTCAATACTTTTAAGTAATAACAGAGTAGATTTTTGGCATAACTTATAAGAGACATCAACATTTTCTGGGTTTTAATTTTCCGTTAGAAACATAGGGAGTTAGGAAGGATATCAGAGCTGAATGAATTTTTTACCAATATAATACTGATTAATTTCCTTAAAAAAATAGAACAATTTAGATTTTCCAATCAGGATTTGCCAGAACTACCCTCCCATCACTGTTTACCCCACTTGAGATTTTATTTACAATATTTTATCTTTTTGCTACATGTTTACATCTTTCCATCTGTTGATGGAGCATTTAATAGCCTCTCTGGATTTCCACCACAAGCAAATGTTTTCTAAGGCGGCTCATGATAGATGCTTCTGCTATTGTGTTTAATCATTTCCATTAAATATTATACTAAAACTGTATTATGATGAAATTAAGTGAGAGAATAATATATTACATTGGTTTTCATTTCGAAACCTCATTAATTTATGTTTGCATTTAATAAAACCAACCTCTTAAATCATTTGTCCAAAGTTTAAAAAATATGTTTCATGGGAAGAATTGGAGCTAAGAAAGGGTAACTAAATTATAAAATGTGATGAAATATTTTTACAATTACAATCAGATGTTAGGATGTGTATGAAACAGGTATCTTCACTAATTCTTATTCAGCTAAGTATTTCTTAAGACCTTGTGCAGGTCATATAACCTTTTTGCTGTTATATAATGTCTATGTACATCTGCTTTTTCATTTTATTATTTTCCAAACTAATTACTTTACTTTGTACATGGTGAGAGGAGTTATGCTACTTTAATAATTATTCTTCAGGGATATATACAGTACAAGCGTTATACAGGCATATATTAAGATACACAATATGTTGCATTGCAACTGTCTGGAAATGAATATAAATGGTCTCTTGACTTTTGTATATATCTGACTGGTATATATGGAAAAACAACAGTGTTTGTCATACCATGCCTATCATGAAAATACTCAATAAATGCTTGCTGGTTTGTATTGTCATTTTATGGTAAATATTACTTTCACCAGACAGACAGACACACACACACACACACACACACACAAATGCATGTTTACTTATATGTGTGTACATGTATATATGCACATATGTACATATATTTGTATGCGTACACATATATAAACATATATATATATGAACATTGGAATTAATATTTGAATAAACTGATAGTAAAATGAAGCAATGATTGGAAGAGTTGAGAAAAATCTTGTTATAGTATTCATATTTTTACTATTACATTGATTGAAAAGGCAAATGTATTTTTTTTTATTGAAATGGCCTGTCACAATGCCAATTTCCTTTGCCCACATGTCTGCTTTATTCTTCTCTTTATATGTATCAGAATGTATCTTCAATGTATCAGAATGTAGGATGCTTCTACTTTTCAGATTTATTAAGGGAAGAGGGGAAGGTGCCTGCTACCTCACCACTCACCACCTGCTGCAAGCAGGAAAGTGCTAGCCCAGAGCGCATGAGCATGTGAGAGCTGGCTCTGCAACTTGTCTGCTGTGCTATGAGGTAGGCAATGGAGAGATGCCCTGCTTTCCCTACCCTTTCCCCCTGCCAACTACAGCAGACATTAAAGACAGCTCCCCTCATGGTCAGAAGAGCAGGAAAGCAAGCCTTGGACCTCTCCTGGACAGCAGAGGGACAACTGACCCTCATGGTGTGGGCATGGGTGCACCTGCCCCAAGGGCATGAAAACTGGAGAGCTGGTTCTGCCCCTTGCCAAAAATAGCATTGGGTGAGCTAGCTGGGGCAGTGAGAAAGTGCCTGCCCTGGTGGTGTGGTTGCTTGTCTGACCATCTCAGTTACCACACAGGTCTACATCCAGGGTTTTGAGTGTACCCAGCCAAACATATTCCCCATCTATGAACTGCTGGAACACATAAATGGGTTGGTCCTAAAGATCCCAAGCTATATGATCTCCATGACACAGGGCAGCAACAGGATATCTGAGAGGAAATCTGATGAGGACCCAGTATTGATAAAGTAGCAGAAGCCAGAAGTCTCAAACCAGAACAACCAGTGACTTAAAGCAATGAAGATTTGCAAGTAAAGAAGTATGGACAAGACCATGTGCACCAGGGAGCCAGGCTGCTTGACAGCCTTCTGTGCATAGCCCAACATTAGAGAGTGATCTCCTGAGCACTTAGGTGAGTCTCCACTTTCTCTCCAATATCACTCTGGAGGGGAACATATAGGAGTGCACAGGGAATACAATCAGTAGAGTAGCTGGGACAGGAGCCTTCCAAGCCACTTGTACCAGGGAGAAGAGCTGTTTCACAGCCTTCTGTGCATAGACCCTGCCAGAAGAGAGTTGGTCTCCCAGGAATGCTGGCACAGGCTTACAGGCCCACAGGAGGGACAAGTTCCATACAGAGACAGCAAGATTCACTAACACCAGAGATAACCAGATGGTGAAAGGCAAGCACAAGAACCCTCCAAACAGAAACCAAGGCTACTTGGCGACATCAGAACCCAGTTCTCCCATCACAGCAAGTCCTGGATACACAACACACCAGAAAAGCAAGAGTTGGATTTAAAATCACATCTCATGATGCTGATAGAGGACTTCAAAAAGGACATAAATAACTCCCTTAAAGAAATAGAGAACATGGTTCAATAGGTAGAAGCCCTTACAGAGGAAGCACAAAAATCCCTTAAAGAGATACAGGAGAACATAGGTCACCAGGTAGAAGCTCTTAAAGAGGAAACATGAAAATCCTTTCAAAAATTACAGGAAACCAGTTTGGTGGGTCCTCAGAAAATTAGACATAGTACTACCTGAGGACCTAGTTACACCACTCCTGGGCATATACCCAGAAGATTCTCCAACATGTAATAAGGACACATACACTTCTATGTTCATAGCAGCCTTATTTATAATAGCCAGAAGCTGAAAAGAACCCAGATGTCCTTCAACAGAGGAATGGATACAGAAACTGTGGTATATATACACAATGGAGTACTATTCAGCTATTAAAAACAATGAATTCATGAAATTCCTCGGGAAATGGATGGAAGTAGAAAGTGTCATCCTGATTGAGGTAACCCAATCACAAAAGAACACACATGGTAAGCACTCACTGATAAGTGGATGTTAGCCAAAAAACTCAAAATAAACAAGTTACAATTCACAGACCACAGGAAGCTCAAGAAGAATGAGGACTGAAGTGGGGGTGCTTTGGTTCATCTGAGAAAGGGAACAAATTACTCACAGGAGCAATAAAGAAGACAAAGTGTGGAGCAAAGACTGAAGTAAAGGCCACCCAGAGACTGCCCTACCTGGGGATTCATCCTATAAACAGTCACCAAACCATGACACTATTATGGATGACAAGAAGTGCATACCTAAAAGAGCATGTCATGGTTGTCTCTGGAGGGGCCCTGCGAGAAACTTACACATACAGAGGCAGATGCTAGCAGTCAACCATTGGACTGGGCATGGGGTCCCCAATGGAGGAGCTGAAGGGGTTTACAGCCCCGTGGGAAGAACAACAATGTCAGCCACCCACATGACCCCAGGACTCCCAGGGACTAAACCATCAACACATGGTTCCAGCCAAAAAATGTGGCAGAGGAATGCCTTGTGGAGGAGTGGTCCTTGGTCAGGTGAAGGCTCAATAAATGCCCTAACAAAGGGAAATCAGGGAGTAGGGTGGGAGTGGGCCAGTTAGAGGGGCATATACTTGGAGGCAGGGAGTAGGAGGAGGAGTTGGAGGTTTTCGGGAGGGAGAAACCTGGAAAGGTTTTAGCATTTGAAATGTAAATGAAGATTATAGTCAATAAAAAATGACTCCTAAACATATCTGTGAACATAATGTCTATAGAGCATGAAATGCCAGTGGGAGTAAGCTGTCATCTCCAAGGTCTCAACAACCTAAAGTGAATATGTGGCCTGAGACAGGGGGCCTTGAAGGTTAATGGACTACAGAAACAAAGGAATTATCATGTATTGAAAATGATCTGCTCAAACCCAATAAAATACATTACAATTTCTATCTTATCTAGGAAAAAAGAAGAAAGATAATGAAGCTCATTGAAAATCAGATTTCAGACATTATTTTTTGTTTACCACTCCTATTGCCAGAAGTCTGATGAAGTTGGAAGTACAATCAATTTTCTCAGGAAATGCAATGGGTGTTAATTAGACTGGTGTGAAGCTAGCAGGTCTTCTGTGTCAGTGGGGTCAATGGAAATTTTAGTCACTGCAACCTTGAGAGCATTCCTCAAACCATGAAGTTGGCAAACATTTTCACATATCCTAAATAAAGCAACTTATTAGCTACAGAACCAGCTATTAACAAGATTACACTTCTTGACAAGGGGAGTAGTTGGAGAATAGAAGTGCTTAAAGACTTCTGCTGCTTACCCCAAAGGAGGTAGATCAGAAACATATGGCATATTTCACTGTTTGAATATACCTGTGAGTGTTAGTTAGTTTTATACTCTATGATATATGTTTAATATTGGAAAAGCAACCTGGAATATATATTACTGTACATGAATTTAAAGGGTGGGGAACTCAATACAATGTTTTTTTCTAGGAATAGAATGACATTTCCCAAAAACTCTCTTCTGATGTTTGTGATAATCATTAATAACTTGTTACCTTGAAAATGTGATGGTTTCCTGTAATCTATTAACATCTTTGAAAGGGAATAATGTATTAAGCTACAAAGTTTTGTTAATCCTTAAATGAGAATGAAGCAGATCTTTACTAGAAAATAAGCAACCAAGCAAACTTACTGAAGACAGATTTTTGTTGTTCAAGAAAGAGTACAGGACATTGATGGAAACAGGAATATGGATGGCAGTGAGTTTCAGTAGTAGAATTGGGTGTTGGCATCCAGCATAAAGCTGTGCGAATATAGATGGTAGAAAATATCTGTAATTTAGGAAAAGACACTGAAAGAAGAACTGAGTAATGAGCTATATTTTATTAAACCATTACTATGTACTAAACATTGGGTGACGTAATTATGCTAAATGTAAGGTTTACCTGCTTCATAGTTTTGCTAAGAGTCAGCTATGTTTATACCTCCACATTATTGCAAGATATTTTGAAGACTGGAGAGATGGGTCAATGTTTAAAAACATGTACAGAAGACAAGAGTTTGTTTCCTACCACCTATTTTGGGTTGCTCACAACTAAATGTAATTCTATCATTAGCAGATTTGATGCTTTTTTTTGGACTAACAGGTACATGCATTCACCATTACTACACACACACATACACACATATACACATACTCACACACACTAACCCACATAATTAAGAATAAAAAAATCTTTAAAACAATATATAACTTACTTGTATGTATAGATTTTGATTCAGTTCCTACATGTTACTCTTGACTTTGAATAGTCAAATAAAAGGTTGTGTAAAAAAAAGTAAGATCAAATTCCTAAACAATACTAATAACTTTCCTTAGTGAAATAAATTAAAAATAGTTTACTCATTATATACTGATGAAAGGGAAACAATGCACTGTAATTTTGCTGGCTACTTTAAATCCAAGTCTCCTTCAAACCAAGTCTCCTTTTCAAACCTTTCAAATTCTCCTACCTTATCTATAAAAGAAAGAAAATTATTATGGATGTTAGATTGCAACTAGCATATATTCTAGTGAAAAATTCAGGCTGTAATGAGAACTTACAAGAAAAACACTCATCCGATTTTTTCAATGCTTGTTGTGTATGTGTTGCCAGGTTAATTAGTCTTCCTGTGTAGATTCTGTCCTCTTGGGATCATGCAATCTTTTCCCCAACTCTTACATATGATGCACCAAGCTCCATCTACCGTTTGGCTGTGGGCCTTTATATCTCACCGAGTCAGCTGCTCTGTGGAGCCTTTCATAGGATAGCCATTGCTAGACTCCTGTCTGCTAGCATAACAGAGTATCAATAGTGCCAGGGATTGGTGCTTGCCCATATGATAGGACTAAATTTGGGCCAGTTAATGGTTGTCTTTTTCCCTAGTTTCTGCTCCCCTTTGTCTCCGCATTTATTATAAACAGGATAAATGCTGGGTCAAAAGTTTTTGTGGGTAGGTAGCCCTCCAGTGAGGTTCCTGCCAACTATAGAAGGTAGCTTCTTAAGGTTCCATTGAGGAATATTGTGAGTCACAGTTACGGTCACCCCCATTGATTCTTGAAAGCCTCCCTTATTCCAGGTCTCTTTCAAGTCCTCAAAATGCCCCTACCTCCCCAGCTCAGCCAGATGCATATTTCCATTCAGACTCAGGGCTATCTGGCAATCTTTCCTGTCCATCCCTACACCTGATCCTGAACTTCCCTTGATTCATCTCCCTATCTCATTTCCCACCCAGTTCCCTCCCTATGACTATTATTCCGGGTTCTAAGTGAGATTGAAGCATCCTCAGTTGGGTCTTCCATCTTGTTTTGCTTCTTTGGGTCTGTGGAATGTAGCATGGATACCCTGTATTTTATGGATAATATCCACTTATATGTGAGTACATACCATGCATGTCTTCACTCAGGATGATATTCTCAAGTCCCATCCATTTGCCTGCAAAATTCATGATGCCTTTGTTTTCATAGTTAAATAGTATTCCATTGTGTAGACATACTACATATTCTTTATTCATTCTTCTGTTGAGAGATATCTGGGTTGTTTCCAGTTTCTGGCTATTATGAAAAAAGCTGCTATGAACAGAGCTGAGCAAGTGTCTTTGCGGGATGTTTGAGTATCTTTTGGGAATATGCCTAGGAGTGGAATAACTGGGTCTTGGGGTAGAACTATTTCCAGTTTTCTGAGAAACCACCAAATTGATTTCTAAAATGGTTATGCAAGTTTGCATTCCCACCAACAGTGGAGGAGTATTCCCCTTGCTCCACATCCTCACTAACATGTGGTATCACTTGAGTTTTTGTTTTAATCATTCTGATTTGTGTAAGATAGAATTTCAGAGCCATTTTTTTTTTAGTTTTTTGATTTTCTATATTCTATGTTTACATTTCAAAGGCTTTCCCCTTTCCCAGTTCCCACCCACCATAGTTCCCATAGTTCTTCTCCCCCCCAACTATTCCCCAATCATTCCCCCTCCCCCCTCGGTTTCTTTACTAAACTGGATGCAATCTTTACATGCCCAGGGTCCTCTCCTTTCTTCTTCTTGGGAATCATTTGACTTGCTATTTGTGTCTTGAGTATTTAGTGCTTCTGGGCTCATTAATATCCACTTATCAGTGATTGCATTTCATGTGCATTCTTTTGTGATTGGGTTAGCTCACTCAGGATGATATTTTCCAGGTCTAACCATTTACCTACAAATTGCATGAATTCATTATTTTTAATTGCTGAGTAGTACTCCATTGTATAAATATACCACATTTTCTGTATCCATTCCTCCTTTGAGGGATATTTGGGCTCCTTCCAATTTCTGGCTATTATAAACAAGGCTGCTATAAACATAGTGGAGCATGTGTCTTTATTGCATGCAGGGGAATCCTCTGGGTATATGCCCAGGAGTGGTATGCCAGGGTCCTCTGGAAGTGCCATGCCCAATTTTCTGAGGATCCACCAAACTGATTTCCAGAGTGGTTTTACCATTTTGCAATCCCACCAACAGTGGAGGAGTGTTCGTCTTTCTCCACATCCTCGCCAGCACTTGTTGTCTCTTGAGTTTTTAATCTTAGCCATTCTGACTGGTGTGAGGTGGAATCTCAGGGTTGTTTTGATTTGCATTTCCCTGATGATTAATGATGTTGAACATCTCTTAAGGTGTTTCTCGGCCATCCGAATTTCTTCTGGTGAAAATTCTTCGTTTAGCTCTGTGCCCCATTTTTTGATAGGGTTATTTGGTTCTTTGCGGTCTAACTTCTTGAGTTCTTTGTATACATTGGATATTAGCCCTCTGTCGAATGTGGGGTTGGTGAAGATCTTTTCCCACTTTGTTGGTTGCCGTTTTGTCCTTCGGACAGTGTCCTTTGCTTTGCAGAAACTTTGTAATTTTATGAGGTCCCATTTGTCGATTCTTGATCTTAGTGCGCACGCTATTGGTGTTCTGTTCAGGAACTTTTCCCCTGTGCCCAATTCCTCCAGGGTCTTCCCAAGTTTCTTTTCTAATAGTTTCAGTGTGTCTGGTTTTATGTGGAGGTCCTTGATCCACTTGGAGTTGATCTTAGAGCAAAGAGATAAGAGTGGGTCAATTCGCATTCTTCTGCATGTTGACCTCCAGTTGAACCAGCACCATTTGTTGAAAAGGCTATCTTTATTCCATCGGATGGTTGTGGCTCCTTTATCAAAGATCAAGTGACCATAAGTCTGTGGGTTAATTTCTGGGTCTTCAATCCTGTTCCATTGATCTGCTTGCCTGTTGCTATACCAATACCATGCAGTTTTTAACACAATTGCTCTGTAGTACTGCTTGAGGTCAGGGATATTGATTCCCCCAGAAGTCCTTTTATTGTTGAGAATAGTTTTAGCTATCCTGGGTTTTTTGTTGCTCCAGATGAATTTGAGAATTGCTCTTTCTAGATCTATGAAGAATTGAGTTGGGATTTTGATGGGGATTGCATTGAATCTGTATATTGCTTTTGGCAAGATGGCCATTTTTACTATATTGATCCTGCCAATCCAGGAGCAAGAAATATTTTTCCATCTTCTGAGGTCTTCTTCGATTTCTTTCTTCAAGGACTTGAAGTTCCTGTTGTACAGATCTTTTGCTTGTTTGGTTAGAGTTACGCCAAGATACTTTATGTTGTTTGTGGCTATTGTGAAGGGTGTTATTTCCCTAATTTCTTTCTCAGCCTGCTTGTCCTTTGAGTACAAGAAGGTCACTGACTTCCTTGAGATAATTTTATAACCTGCCACTTTGCTGAAGTTGTTTATCAGCTGTAGAAGTTCTCTGGTGGAGTTTTTTGGGTCGCTTAGGTAAACTATCATATCGTCTGCAAATAATGATAGTTTCACTTCTTCCTTTCCAATTTGTATCCCTGTGACTTCCTGATGTTGTCTAATTGCTCTCGCTAGAGCTTCAAGTACTCTATTGAAAAGATATGGAGAGAGAGGGCAGCCTTGTCTAGTCCCTGATTTTAGTGGGAATGCTTCAAGTTTCTCTCCATTTATTTTGATGTTGGCTACTGGTTTGCTGTAGATTGCTTTTACTATGTTTAGGTATGGGCCTTGAATTCCTGCTCTTTCCAAGACTTTTAGCATGAAAGGATGCTGAATTTTGTCGAATGTTTTTTCAGCATCTAATGAGATGACCATGTGGTTTTTTTCTTTCAGTTTGTTTATGTAGTGGATTACATTGATGGATTTTTGTATATTGAACCATCCCTGCATCCCTGGGATGAAGCCTACTTGATCATGGTGGATGATCGTTTTGATGTGCTCTTGGATTCGGTTAGCAAGAATTTTATTTAGTATTTTTGCATCTATATTCATCAGAGAAATTGGCCTGAAGTTCTCTTTCTTTGTTGGATCTTTTTGTGGTTTAGGTATTAGCGTAATTGTGGCTTCGAAGAATGAGTTGGGCAGTGTCCCTTCTGTCTCTATTTTGTGGAATAGTTTGAAGAGTATTGGTGTTAAGTCTTCTTTGAAGGTCTGGTAGAACTCTGCACTAAAACCATCTGGTCCCGTAGTTTTTTTGGTTGGGAGGCTTTCTATTACCCCTTCTATTTCTTTAGGGGTTATGGGACTATTTAGCTGGTCTACTTGATGCTGATTTAATTTTGGTATTTGATATCTGTCTAGGAAATCGTCCATTTCCTCCAGATTCTCCAGTTGTTTTGAGTATAGACCTTTGTAGTAGGATCTGATGATCTTTTGAATTTCCTCAGTTTCTGTTGTTATGTCTCCCTTTTCATTTCTAATTTTGTTAATTTGTATACTGTCTCTGTGTCCTTTGGTTAGTCTGGCTAAGGGTTTATCTATCTTGTTGATTTTCTCAAAGAACCAGCTCCTGGTCTTGTTGATTCTTTGTATGATTCTCTTTGTTTCTATTTGATTGATTTCAGCCCTGAGTTTGATTATTTCTTGTCTTCTACTCCTCCTGGGTGAATTAACTTGTTTTTCTTCCAGGGCTTTAAGGTGTGCTGTTAAGCTGCTAGTGTATGCTCTCTCCAGTTTCTTTTTGGATGCACTTAGAGCTATGAGTTTTCCTCTTAGCACTGCTTTCATTGTGTCCCATAGATTTGGGTAGGTTGTACCTTCATTTTCATTGAATTCTAAAAAGTCTTTGATTTCTTTTTTTATTTCTTCCTTGACCAAGGTGTCATTGAGTAGAGTATTGTTCAGTTTCCATGTGTATGTGGGCTTTCTGTTGTTTTTGTTGCTATTGAAGACCACTCTTACTCCATGGTGATCTGACAGGAGGCATGGGATTAGCTCGATCTTCTTGTATTTGTTAACATCTGTCTTGTGACCGATTATATGGTCTATTTTGGAGAAGGTACCATGCGGTGCTGAGAAAAAGGTATATTCTTTAGCTTTAGGATGAAATGTTCTATATATATATCTGTTAAATCCAATTGGTCCAGAGTTTCAATTAGTTTCCCTGTGTCCCTGTTTAGTTTCTGTTTTCCTGATCGGTCCATTGAGGAGAGTGGGGTGTTGAAGTCACCCACAATTATTGTGTTAGGTGTAATGTGTGCTTTAAGCTTTAGTAAGGTTTCTTTTACGAAGGAGGATGCCCTTGCATTTGGAGCATAGATGTTCAGTATTGAGAGCTCTTCCTGGTGGATTTTCCCTTTGGCCAGCAAGAAGTGACCTTCTGGGTCTCTTTTGATGATTTTAGGTTGAGAGTCAATTTTATCTGATATTAGAATGGCTACTCCAGCTTGTTTCCTGAGACCATTTGCTTGTAAAATTGTCCTCCAGCCTTTTATTCTAAGGCAGTGTTTGTCTTTAACACTGAGATGTGTTTCCTGTATGCAGCAAAATGTAGGGTCCTGTTTCCTTATCCAGTCTGTTAATCTATGTCTTTTTATTGGGGAATTGAGTCCATTGACGTTAAGAGATATTAAGGAATAGTAATTATTACCTCCAGACATTTTTGAAATTATATTTATTTATCTTATTTATTTTTTATATTCGAGAGGTTACCTTCTTTTGGGTTTGATGAGAGGAGGTTACTATCTTGCTTCTTCCCGGGTGTAGTTTCCGTCCTTGTCTTGGTGTTTTCCCCCTATTATCCTTTGTAGGGCTGGATTTGTGGAGAGATATCTTGCAAATTTGGTTTTGTCATGGAATACCTTGATGTCTCCATCAATGGCAATTGAGAGTTTTGCTGGGTAAAGTAGTTTTGGCTGAAGTTTGTGTTCTCTTAGAGTTTGCATGATATCTGCCCAGTATCTTCTAGCTTTCATGGTCTCAGGTGAGAAGTCTGGTGTTATTCTGATAGGTCTTCCTTTATATGTTACTTGGCCTTTTTCTCTTGCTGCCTTTAGTATTCTTTCTTTGTTTATTACATTTGGAGTTTTGATTATTATGTGACGGGATGTATTTCTGTTCTGGTCCAGTCTGTTTGGGGTTCTATAGGCTTCTTGTATATTCATGGGCATCTCTCTCCTTAGGTTGGGGAAGTTTTCTTCCATAATTTTATAGAAGATATTAGCTGGCCCTTTAACTTGTAAATCTTCACTCTCGTCTATACCTATAATCCTTAGGTTTGGTCTTCTCATAGTGTCTTGGATTTCCTGGATGTTTTGGGTTACCACCTTTTTGCATTTAGTATTTTCTTTGACTGTTGAATCAATGGTTCCTATGGTATCTTCAGCTTCTGAGATTCTGTCTTCTATCTCTTGTATTCTATTGTTGATACTTGCCTCTATGGCCCCTGATTTCTTCCCCAGGTTTTCTATCTCCAATGTTGTCTCCCTCTGTGATTTCTTAGTTGTTTCTACTTCTGTTTTTAGTATCTGGATGGATGTGCTCAGATCTTTCGCTTGCTTGATTGTGTTTTCATGTATTTCTTTAATAGATTTTTGTGCTTCCTCTTTCATAGCTTCTACTTGTTGGCCCACGTTCTTCTGTAGTTCTTTAAGTGACTTTTGTCTTTCTTCCTTATTGTCTTCTTCTCTTTGATCCATCTTCTCCTGCATTTCTTGAAGTGATTTTTGTATTTGCCTCGTAAAGGCTTCTAACTTTTGATCCATTTTCTCCTCTATTTCTTTAGGAGATTTTTCTATGTGTTCAGCTACCAGCATCCTGACCAGTGATTTTATATCCAAGTCTTGTTTTTCTGGTGTTTTAGGGTATCCAGGGATTCCTGTTGTTGGAGAACTGGGTTCAGATGCTGTCATGTTGCCTTGATTTTTGTTAGTAACGTTCTTTCGTTTTCCTTTTGCCATCTGGTTATTTCTGTTTTTAGTTGGCCTTGTTGTCAGTGGCTGGTGTTTGAATCTCCTGTGAGGCTGGGCTCACCTGTTGTTTCTCTACTGGTGAATATGTGTGACTGCTGCTTTAAGGGATCATAAGCTGGCTGCCACCCATGCGATTGTAGTCCCTGTTGGAGTCTGTCTACCTGGGCTTCTCCAGCTGTGTCTTGGTTGCAAGGAACTCCAAGAGCCTAGCAGATCCCCCGTGAGGGTAGCCCTGGAAGGGGTGTTTACCTGGGCCTTTCCAGCTATGTCCTGGTTGCAATATGGAGGCCCGTTGCTACCGCTGGTCCAGGGGCCGGCGAGCTGGTTGCAGAATGCAGCCTCGGTGCTCGCCAGAGGGCACGGGAATGTCCCACAGAGCCTGGGCCTTTCCACCTGTGTCCTGGTTGCGATATGGAGGCCCGCCGCTACACTGCTGGTCTAGGGGCCGGCGAGCTGGTTGCAGAACTCAGCCTAGGTGCTCACCAGAGGGCGGGGATGTCCCACAGAGCCTGGGCCTTTCCAGCTGTGTCCTGGTTGCAATATGGAGACCCGCCGCTACACCGCTTGTCTAGGGGCCGGCGAGCTGGTTGCAGAACACAGCCTTGGTGCTCGCCAGAGGGCTCAGGGATGTCCCACAGAGCCTAGGCGGGACTCCGCCTGCTTGGCTCCGAGACCCTAGCAGATACCCCCATGAGTGTAGCCCTGGAAGGGGTGTTTACCTGGGCCTTTCCAGCTGTGTCCTGGTTGCAATATGGAGGCCCGCCGCTACACCGCTGGTCTAGGGGCTGGCGAGCTGGTTGCAGAACGCAGCCTAGGTGCTCACCAGAAGGCGGGGATGTCCCACAGAGCCTGGGCCTTTCCAGCTGTGTCCTGGTTGCAATATGGAGGCCCGCCGCTACTGCTGGTCCAGGGGCCGGCGAGCTGGTTGCAGAACGCAGCCTTGGTGCTCACCAGAGGGCTCGGGGCCAGAGCCATTTTTAATTGCATTTCCCTAATGACTAAGGCCTTTGAACACTTTTTAAGTGCTTCTCAGCTATTCAAGTTTCCTCTGTTACAAATTCTATTTAGCTCTGTGCCCTGTTTTTAAATTGGGTTATTTGTTTTATTGGTGTCTAACTTCATAAGTTCTTTATAAATTTTTCGATATTAGCCCTCTGACAAATGTAGAGTTGGTGACAATCCTTTCCCAATCTTTAAATTGCCATTTTGTCCTACTGATGATATCATTTGCCTTACAGAAGCTTTTCAGTTTGATGAGGTCTCATTTATCAATTGTTAATGTTAGAGCCATTGGTATTCTTTTCTGGAAATTTCCTTCTGTTTCAATGAGTTCAAGGCCATTCCCAACTTTCTGGTCTATTAGTTTTAGTATATATGGTTTTATGTTGAGGTCTGATTCACTTGGACTTGAGTTTTGTGCAGTGTGGGTTAAAATAGTCACCTGCATCCGGCCAGGGCTCAGGCCACTGGGCGAAGAGGACACAAGAATTTTGACTAGGTACACCACACACTGTGGCAGAATCCTGTTTTGTGGGTTGGGAGACAAAGTCTGAATCCCCACAGAACTAGTGGAGTCAGGCTCTGCGTCCCCAGGCCACATTAAGGCCAGGAATGGCAGGTTCTAGCTCTTAGATAGCACAGATGCTGATGGATGTCACAGAAGAGCTGAGAAAAGAGTGCGTGTGGGGGGTGTAGGTCCGTTCTAGCCCTGGGCCAAAGGGAAAAGGGCAGGGAGGAGAGCTCTGGCTGGGTTGCACAGGTCCTTGGCTTTGTCAGTCAGCTGCTTGGCTTGGTGGAGACATGGCTGGGAGCACAGGGAGGCCTCCTGCATTAGAATAGATATAACTCTTTAGAGGAAGACCTGCTCCATTGCTCCAGCACAGAGGATCCAGATGAGAAGGGGCAATCCATGGTTTTAAAGCATTTATTGTTGGTGGAAAGCTGTGATGAATGAAAAGTAGAGGGAAGCCATGGCCATGTGGAGAGAGGGGGAACAAGAGGGGAAGAGAGAGACAAGAGTAAGAGCAAGAGAGTAAGAGAGAGAGGAGGGGGCAAGCTGCCCTTTTACAGTGGACCAGGCCTTCCTGGCTGTTTCCAGGTAACCGTAGGGATGAGCATAGCTGGCTGTTGCCGGGTAACTATGGTGATGGAGTCCAGACAGAATACCAGGAGCTTTGGGGTTCTACATAACTGATGACCACAGAAATATGGAACTGTAGCCTTATGTCAGGAGCCTAGTGTCTGGGAGCATGGAAAACAACCTTCTGTCCCCTCCAGAATTATCTGGTGGGTCTCTGGGATTTAAACCTAGCTCAACCGGAGTACAGGCTGCCTTTCATGGTCCCACAACTCCCCCTTTTACTTTTTTTTTTAAAGGAGAGGGGTCACTGGAGTGACTGTTTCATTTGTAGTGAAAATTTTCTAAAGAAAACATTACACAGGCCAGAGGGGCAAAAACAACTAAGCCAGAATGATAAAGAGGTTAAGGTTGGGAGTTGGGAAGGCAAGGGGTTATTGAAACAATTAATTGTTCCATGGGTAGTACAGTTTGAGGGTAATAACTTTAGCTTTAAACAGCAATTAATTAATCTAGATAGACATCATGTTTGTCTTATAACCATGTAACTTCCCCCAAGCTCAGTAGCCATTTGATGTCTGTAGCTGGGAGGTCCCAAGTTTGTCCTCTGTGTGAATCAGTGAGTGTCTCAGCTTGTGCCTCAGGAGTCTTCAGTCACATGAGGTTTCTGGAGACAAGGCAGCTCTGTTCTCCCAGAGAAGTCTCAGGAGATGGTGCTGTCTCAGCTGGATTTGTGGCAGCAAGTATTGTCCTTTTCTTTTGTGGGGATAGATCTGTAGAGTAATCACAACAAATGAGGGGTACCCCAGCAGGGGGATGTCTGCATAGGGTGGATAGTGAATGTTAAGCTTGCAATGGTTTTCTTTGGAGCACAATATGGTCCATTGTTATTATCCTAGAAAAGCAAGAGCAGGCTGTTTGAGGTATTTAGTCTGGGAAGGCATCCTTTAAGTCTGCTTTGGATGGTTAAGGAAGAAAATATCATGCTACTTGTGCATCCAGGATAGGCAGTAACAGTTTGTCTGTAAAAGGAAACTGGATGTTAATTAAGGATTGAATAATGGTAATAAGCATAGTTGATTTCACCTGTGGAAGTAGATTATGTACCTATTGAACCTTGAAAGAAATCTTAAACAAGTTGAAAGTTTTGGAAATACATCATGAATGCTAGGGAGAAAAATAAACATTTAAATAAAGAAGCAAAAAATTTTCGCTTGCAAAGCACGAACATTGTTTCAGGTGTTCCTGTTAGGTACGGCTTTTCTATTGCCTCTGGTGGGCTTAGGTATAGGGGGGAGGGCCCTGCTCGGCCTAGAGGTTAGCTAACAGGTTTTCCTTGTTTTCCCCATTTGTTTGTTTTCTTGGCTGGTATATCCTAAATGTAAAGCAGTTGGAGATGAAAGGCCAACCTTGAAGAAAAACTCAAAGGAAGTTACATAGCACAGTCAGGGACAGGGGGAATGAAAAGCTTTCTATCAGTAGTGATGGTTTGTTTATTAATGTAGTTGTTGTTGTTCCCGGGTTTCAGCACCATTGATGGGATTTAAAAGAGAGAAAGGGTGTTAGTGAGTATGGCATGGAGATGTGGGGGAAGGGGGTACCTAAGCGGGCCCATGCCTAGGCATCGCCTCCCCCCTGAAGGACCACACACACACACCAACATGGTATAGAATAGAGTTTATTTAGAGAATAGGATGAGAGTCAATGGTATAGGAGAGAGAGAGAGAGAGAGAGAGAGAGAGAGAGAGAATAGAGAGAGAGTGGAGGCCGGCCATGACCATGTGGAGAGAGGGGGGAGGGGAGCCCAAGAGGGGCAGAGAGGTGAGAGGATGAGAAGGGAGAGGGGGAAAGAGCAGGGAAAGAGAGAGAGGAGGGGCAGGCAGCCCCTCTTATAGTGGGCCAGGCATGTGGGGCAGGGCATACCTGGCTATTGCCAGGTAACTATGGGGTGGAGCTTGAACAGAGTACCAACATTTCCCAGTATTTGTTTAATTAAAAAAGAAAAAAATAAAAAGGTGACGGCGAAGCAGGAATAGGGTCATCGTGGTGACATCTGGCTGCTTCATGCTGACACTGGGGGCGACATGTCTCTGGGGAACCTAGAGAAAAAGGGGTATGGGGGATGGTTGTCCAGTCTCAGAATAGGCTGCTTTCTTGTTGTCCAGGGTCTGTGGAGCCATCTGAGGATAGGTCAGAACAGGTCCAGTAGAAGCTGTGTGTGTCTGAAGGTTTTTTTCTCTGGAGCTGTCCTGGGTGTGGCAAGGGCCTGGATGTGGCAAGGGCCTGGACTTGACAAGATGTTGAAACACATTAGTATAGGTAGGGAATAAGTGGGGAATAAGTACAACTGGGAGAAAGGAAAAATTCTCCTTGAGATGTACAATTGAGACCCAGAGGAATCCCACCCTTTGGATTAGGTAGTAAGTGGGAACTTGGGCAGATGTACTTATCTGGATGGAGCCTATTTGGTCTATGAGCAGTAGATGTGGGTAGGTTCCTGTAGCTTACAAGTTTACTAAAGAGATAACAACATGAGTTAACCACATGAACAGTCTTTAAGATGAGCCCTTTGTGGAGGAGAAAGTATAGGGAGGAATAGGATTGAAAGTTGGATCATATAGTGGAATATTTATTATTAGAGTTAGGCAAATCTATAGGAACTCAGATGTTAGGACAGTGATAGAGCAAGAAGAGGAAATATGAAGTATTTAATGGAAACAGAGTTTAGGTAAGGAGATAACTGTCTAGCTGTCAATGTAGTCAGAAGTCTGAGGAATAAACAATAATTTAGCAGTTATATTATTAAAAGGTGACAGATTCCAGTAGCCAGCAGTTCTTTGTGGTCTCTGGTCTCCATGGCAGCTTTGGCTGTCAGTCTGGCTTTAAAGCACAGAAGACGCAGGGCTTTCTTCTGTGGAATGGATACCCATGACATGAGAAATGGCTTACCTTTGTTTAGCTAAGTCATTTGACTCAAGGTATCTGGTCCTGTCCACTGCACTCCTTTTGGGGGCAGCATCTAGTAGTGGTGGTGTCCACTGCACTTCCTTAGGCAGCATCTGGTAGCGGTGGTGTCCACATCTTCTGAGACCTCATGGAGAAGCTGTCAGGCCTTTGGGAATTCTGTCTGTCTTAAACTTAATAGCAAACTTCTGACAAGATTGAACATGAGAGGAGAGCAATAGTCAAGAGAGGAGAGGAAATGAGAGAGGATAGGAAATGAGAGAGGATAGGAAATGAGAGAGGATAGGAAATGAGAGAGGATAGGAAATGAGAATCTTTAAGTAGCTTTGACAGGTTGTATAGGTAGAGGAAAGTATGTTGCTTTATTAGTAAAGAGGCTAGGATCAGAGTAAGAAAGAAGGCTGGCAGCAATGGATTAAACCGTGGTGACAGAAAATGAGTTTGTCTACTCGGATTTAGGCTTTATGCAGGCTATGGGAACGAACAAGCTAAGAGGTAGTGGGAACACAGATAGGTGAGGCTTATGTCCTTTATCATTTACCAGACTGTTAATTTACGGTCGAAGACAAGCAATAGTCCATTGGAGTTGATGAGAAGCAATCCAGACCTTATTATAGAGGTTTTGCCTCAAATTGGAGGCTAATTTTAGATACTTGAGATTCTCTAGGAGGCATCCCAGTGGAGTGCCTGGAGGTACCATCGAAGACAGATTACTGCCCATTAGGTGGGTAAGAAGGTATTAAATATTATCCCAGCGTCCTGGGGAAAATATGCTAATACCGCTGCCTGCTAGGCTAGGAACCCAGGCCATCGCGAGGATTCCTAGGAGCATCCACACGTTCCTGGAACATGGAAGGGAAAGTGTCTGCCTGGCCAGGACTTCCACAGCAGCATTTTAAACACTTCCCATTGGGGGAGGGGGGAATACCCAAGGGCTAATTGCCCTAATATGAGTGAGTGTCATCTGAAGACTAAAGATTAGGAAACTGGAAATCTGAGTAAAATAACAAGTGGGACAGCTAAGCAATGACAGGCATCTGCCTGTAGGAGCATGAGGTAGAGCTGGCTGTGGGGTCTGCAGCTTCAATGAGACCTGTGCTGGATCGTGGCCCGCAGCCGCGAGTCTGCGCCCGTGGGCGGCTCCGGCGCCGAGCAAGCTGGGCATGGGTTATGGTCCTTGGAGGTAGCAGCAACTGTGCGGTGTAGAGCACTGGTGACCGCGAGCTACTGCAGAGGAACCGAGCATGCACGTGCTGAGTAACCATGGCTGCGAGTGCACGAGGAGCTGGGAAAGTTATAGAGGGCAGGGCATGCGGCAGCTGCTGCGGGGCACCTCGCTTGGGGCTGGCGGTAGCGACCACGCATGCGGTAGCCGTGGGCTGCGGTGGCGGGAGAGGGGGGAAGGAAACTGCGAGCACATGGCGGTGACAAGATTGTCGCAGCAGCGCTGGGATGGCTCGCAGTAGGGAGAGGGGAAGGATATTTTGTTTGGGCCTGCACGGAAGTTGTGGGCGGAAGAAGGAAGTACCAAAGAAGCTTGTTTAGTATCCTAGCAATGACACAGTGGCTGAGCTCGGGTACCCGGAGATAGTGGGAGGGGCTAGGGCAGCTTGCTCACAGGCTCACAAGCAGTCAGGCTGCTGCTGTGAAGTAATGGAACCTGGGGGGGAAAGGAAAGATTTTTCAGGCCACGCAGGATCGGGGCTAGGGAAACAGAATAGGGGTACTAGAAGGAGACAGGCAAACAGCAATTAGCGTCCGCAGAGGAGGGAAAGGGGAAGGAAGGATTTTTCAGGCAAACAGAAAGAATGCTGTTTGCAAATAAGGGCAAAGCGCTTACCACAAACCTCGCAGTTTCTCGATCTGAGTCACACGGTACCAAATGATGGTTTGTTTATTAATGTAGTTGTTGTTGTTCGACTCCCCCTGAAGGACCACACACGCACACCAACATGGTATAGAATAGAGTTTATTTAGAGAATAGGATGAGAGTCAATGGTATAGGAGAGAGAGAGAGAGAATAGAGAGTGGAGGCTGGCCATGGCCATGTGGAGAGAGGGGGGAGGGGAGCCCAAGAGAGGCAGAGAGGTGAGAGGATGAGAACAGAGAGGAGAAAAGAGCAGGGAAAGAGAGAGAGGAGGGGCAGGCAGCCCCTCTTATAGTGGGCCAGGCATGTGGGGCGGGGCATACCTGGCTATTGCCAGGTAACTGTGGGGTAGAGCTTGAACAGAGTACCAACATTACTCCACTGGCCAATGTTAGAGGATGAATTCAGCTTTTTGACCTGCAGGGACCTCAGGGAACTGCGTGTTGGCTGGTAGAACAAGGAAGCAGAGAGCTTAGGGCACGAGCTGCCATCTGAAAAGCAGCTCCATAGGAGCCCTCAGTGCAGGGGGTTGGGGAGGGGCAGAGAGTAGAGGCTAATAGCCACCAAAGTAGAGCTTGTTTAGTCTAAAATGAGATTTGGAGGCTGTTGCTAAGAGTCGAAAAGGAGGAGGGGGAATGTCTGTGCTACAGGTCTTGAGCTGGAAAGTGCCAGTTGAGCAGTGATAAAGGCAGGGCCAGCTGAGCAGGAGCAGGATAAGGGAGTCAAGCACAGACCGGACCACCCTTCTGGGCAAGACAGACTCAGAGCAGAGAGCAAGAAAGGGGGGGAGGGCAGCAGAGTGCCTGGCAGGGGCTAGAGCCAGCCTTTCATGGACTGGTAGAAACAGGAGATAGAGACTGAGTGGGGAGGGAAGAAGCTGGCCAGGGACACTTCCAGAGAGAGAAGAGAGAGAGAGAGAGAGAGAGAGAGAGAGAGAGAGAGAGAGAGAGAGAGAAGGAGGAGGAGGAGGAGGAGGAGGAGGAGGAGGAGGAGGAGAGGAGAGGGGAGAGAGGGGAGAGGGGAGAGGGGAGAGTGGAGAGGGGAGAGGGGAGAGGGAGGAGGAGGAGGGGAGAGGAGAGGAGGGACGAGGAGGGGAGGGGAGGGGAGGGAAGAGGAGGGGAGGGGAGGGGAGGGGAGGGGAGAGGAGAGGAGGGGAGGGGAGGGGAGGGGAGGGGAGGGGAGGGGAGGGGAGAGGAGAGGAGAGGAGAGGAGAGGAGAGGAGAGGAGAGGAGAGGAAGAAGAGAGATAGATCAGAGAAAGGCCTAGTCTTTTGATCTAGGTCAGATTACTTATAGTCTTGGGAAATCTGGAGTTCCATTGTAGGTTTCTGTGTGTGCGTTCCAGCTGAGAATACACTTTAGCTGGTTCTGCCCCACGTTGGTAGTACCAGCTGTGGTTTAAAATGGTTGCCCAAGTCCAGGATTTGGGCCGCTGGGCAGAAGTTTGACTGCGTGCACCCCACACTGCCACTGGGCAGGCATTTGGTTGTCAGAAACCACAGGACCCTGTTCCAGGGGTGGAGAAGCACAGACTGAGGTTTCTGCTGAAATGGCTCACTGAGGCCAGGGACAGCAGGTTCTAGCTATTGGACACTACAGACGCCATTGAATGGCACAGAAGAGCTGAGAAAGGAGTGGGGAGCCTGTAGGCCTGCTCTAGCCCAGGGCCAAAGGGAAAGGGCAGGAAGAGAGCTGGTTCCTGTGGAGAGGAGTGCCCTTGGTTTACTCTGGCAGGCAGGTTGGTTTGGTAGAAACCTTGTCTGGAAGCACAGAGAGGTTTCTTGTGGGAGATTAGATGCAGCTCTTTAGGGAAAGACCTGCTCTATAGCAACAACACAGAGGATCCAGATGAGAAGAGGCAGTCCATGGTATTAAAGCATTTATTGTTGGTGGAGCGTTTTGATGAACGAAGAGTAGAGGCAGGCCATGGCCATGTGGAGAGAGGGGTAAGGGAATGTGAAGAGAGATGGAAGAAGAGGAGAAGAGAGAGAGGCAAGACTAAGAGAGTAAGAGTAAGAGAGTTAAGAGAGGGTGAGGGGGTAAGTAGCCCCTTTTCCAGTGGACTGTAGCCCAAGGCTACATTCGAAGGGGTTACTGGGTCACCTGCAAAGAAAGCTGGGGATGGGAACAGGACGACAAGAGAAACATGGAGTCAAGAAAAGATTTCCTGCCCAAGAAAGCTTTTGGAATGTAAACAAAGAATATAGAAAATAAGAAAAAAGAATCAAAGTTTAATGGAGGTCTCCAAATATATATAGGTGGGGCAAGACCCTTCCCACAAATTCCAGGGTATGTTCCGGCGAATTGGTCTGGCTGTTCACTGGGCATTGGCTCCAATGCTCAGGCAGCTGGGCAGGTCACCTGCTTAATTCAGGAATTTGTAGACCTGGAGGAACAATGAACTTCACCTTGGTCAAGTCAAGTTCCTACCAGGTGGCATGACCCCACAATACAGCTCTCTACAGTGGACCAGGCCTACCTGGCTGTTGCCAGGTACTGTTGGAATGGAGTCCAGACAAAATTCCAGGAGCTTGGGGCATTGCCCTATGTGATTGATGGCCACAGAATTATGGAACTGGAGCCATATGTCAGGAGCCTAGTGTCTGGGAACACGGCAAACGACCTTCTGTCCTCTCCAGAATTATGTGGTGGGTCTCTGAGATTTAAACCTAACTCAACCAGAACACAGGCTGTCATTTAGTGTCCCACAGTGCAGAATGATAGATATGTATCTACTTGTATTCTTCTGCATGCAAACATGCAGTTAGAACAGCACCATGTTGAAGATGCTTTCTATTTCCCATTATATGCTTTTGTATTCTTTGTAAAAAATAAAATCATATGTCCATTGCTGCTTGGGTTTATTTCAGGTCTTTGACTTGATTACATTTATCAACCTGTCTGTTCCTAAATGAATACCATGCAGTTTTTACTACAGTTGCTATACACTGTAGCTTGGAGTCGGGGATGGTGATACTTCTGCAAGTTCTTTTATTGGGTGGTAGATGATTTTAATCCCAGATCTGTGGAAGCACAAGCAAGCAGATATCTGAGCTTGGGACCATGCTGGTCTACAAATTCCAGGACAGTCAGGGCTGCACAGAAATGCTATAATTCAAAAACAAAACAACATACAATGGCTATTATTATATGAATATTACCCACATGTAAAATATGATATACATAATTGTTTTGTATATATGTAAGAATACTGTTTTATAATGATAGAAGCACATATATTTGGTTTACCCTAATATGTGAAAATAGTCTCATTTGTACACTTTTCAAACACTTTAGTCCCATTTCACACATTTGTAAAGTACTCAAAAAAGAAATAAAATTTATTATCTGTATCAAATAATATATTTCAGGATTAATTTTGATGAAACACTTTTTGAATATATATATACATGTATACAATATGTGTATGTGTGTGTGCTTGTGTGTTTCTCAAATCTGTGTTTTCTGCCAAGACCTCTCCACAAATTTGTTTTGTGTATTTCCTTATCTAAGCTTCTTTCTTTTTGCCTGAAGTAGAAATATAGGCTTTTACATTCAATTTGAAACCACTTATTGAAGTCTTGATCGCTTCAGCACTTTTGATATTTGACTTAGTACCTCAGCTTTAGTTTTGTCTCTATTCATTACAGTTGGTCTCTAGTCATAATTTCCTCAAAATTACTCTGTGCTCACTACTGCTTGAGCTGTATACTATTAGATACACATCTAATCATGTTATTCCCATAACTAAAATACTTCCAGTAACTTTTGGATAAACACAGATTTATGCTAGCTCTTCCTTAAAGTGCATAGATTACTTTTAAGAAATCAAAAAGAACAGCTAAAGCAGAGGAGGAAAAGAGTCGAACAGATATAAGCATATATGTTTTATTCTTGAAAGCTATAAAGTAACATATAGTAGTTTATGTATTGAGGTAAAAATAATAAAGCATATAATTACAGATGGAGAAGTAAATTTTAGTAAAGAATAGCAAAATGATTAATAGCAATTTTGGAGAACAAGGATTATGATTTGAAGACAACTTGTCCCCCACAGACTCATGAGTTTGCTCCTTGGGGAGTTTACACATTTGGAAGGTTGTAAAACCTTAAAGATTTGAAGCCCTATAGGAAGATGTGACTATGGTCACTGGGTGTTGTAGGAAAACATGTAAGAAAGACTATGGGAAATAAATGAGTTTCTTGGAGATAGTCCACCATTTTGAATTGCTGTTATGGGTGCACTCTGGAGAGTCACAGACCCAGAGACATCATCCCAGAATTGCTTCTCTTGCTGATATGACTTTTCTGCCACTATTTCATAGCCCAATGCTTTCTGGGCATCAGCATACCATATTAGGCAAATTTTCCTACAGATCAACATAAATATGATCTTTCATAAATTAATGGTGCTTAAATGAATCGATGACATTACAGCATTTCTGATTTGATTCAAATAATTTTAGGACAAAGTTTAAGGAAATATTTTTTGATTGTTTTGCCAAAATGATGTAACATGCTTAGAATCAAGAATAGCATTTGCCCCTCCTCATAAAATAATAAATAAAGGCTGCATAACCAGGAATACAATGAACTTTCATAAATTTCATTAAGAAGAAATTAAGCTGGGGACAAATTTGTGATCAAGGAAAAAGATTCACTCTAGGGTAAGGCCAATGATAAAGCCACAGGTGTGCACTATGATGAAACAAGGCCAAATGGAACTCTTGCTTTGAACTTATAACGAGCTTATAGAACAAAATACTGCTTTGAACTCAATATCAACATCCTTGCCTAATTCCATTTTGTGTAAGATTTTATCTGTGAGCTAATCTCAGAAGGTATAAAAAGCCTGATAAAAGAAATAAAATACTGCATTTGAGGCTCTGCTCCATTCACCAAATATATACTTAAGAGTTAAAAAATGTTCCAGAGTTTCTTGCTGGGCATTCTTGCCAGCTGGAGATAATTAAGTTTTGTTCCATCAGTAGTAGTGACCCCATATATCACCTGCTGCTGCAATCAGTGGGCCTTAGTTAGCCATCACCACAACCCCAATCACCAACACCTCCTTTCACTACCTGCCTCAGTTAACCCTGTGCTGTTAAATCTGGATTTTGACAAGGAGTGGGCCTTGAAATTTTATACCCTACCCTACTTCCTGTCTGCATTTGCATCTTGACTGTATAAATACTGTAACCAGTTATGTCATAGTTCCACCATCATGATTTTCTTGTCATAGTAGATTTTACCTCATACAACAGACCCTTCCTTGTATAAGTTACTTCTTGTCTGGAATTTGATTCCAGAAGCAAACAATATCAATATAATTAGTAAGATTCCTGATACTTTCAAGGCACCCATTTGCCCTCCTTTAGGAAAGAGTCAGAAATTGGATAAAAGTCTATATAAGTAATAAGACTCAAGGTTCTGATCTTATTGCCTTTACTTTTGGCAATAATCATGGAATAGAATATATATACGTTTTTGTATATTATTGATATCTTAAAATATAAGTAATATACATGAAAATGTTTGTGTCTTGTTTTATTACAATATGCCTAGGTGAAAGCATGAGCAGTTTGGTTGTCTATCATTCATTCGTGTTCTTTAAAAATGTATGTGTTACTGTCAGAGAAACAAGAGTCAGAAAGCAGATTTCCAATCAATCCATGAAGGATGTTCAGTGATAATGTGCAAATTGGCTTCTTTACTGAAGCACTTTTGGGCATGTAAGATTTCTAGAACTTGAAATTTTAAGATATCTTTAACTTTATTGATGAGGTAGTTGAGGTCCTATCGAACCATGTAAGTTGGTTTTAAGAAAGAACAGCATATAGAAACCATCCTAAAAGGTAGCAATATAGAGTTCCATAGAAGAGACAAATTATATGAGATAACTCAACTGAAAATTTAATAGCAAATTTATAACATGCTTTGTACTTTTGTAGGTAGTATACAATCACTAGGGCAACATTGACATAGGATGCAGAAATATCCTGTCTTTGGGGGAATGGAAAGATAATAAGACTTAGATAAAAGGTAGATAGGTTATAAAAATGAGATGAAGTTATGTTTTATATGAACACAAAATATATTATGATTTTGAATCTTTTTCATCTCTCTAGTGTCAACTTGGGAGAAATATCATCATGACTGAATTGGAGAATTCATAGCTTATCTTGAGGTATCATTCTATAGATTAGAAGTTGGGAATTGTAATATTTTTATTTCCTGTTTTTTAATAAAGCACCCCAGGAAATTAACCTCCACATGAAACTGAAAAAGAGCACATTTATGACATTTTTATGGATCAGTAAGCTGATGAAATATGGCTATGGGATAGAAGTAGATGCAAGATGTCCAAGAAGACAGCCATTGAGTAAAAAATCAATTTGTGCCTTGCTTCTCAACTCTTGATTTAGCTAGAGGCACTTCTACCTGAGAAACAAGCTTCTCTATTGTTACACCAGGGAATTAGAAAGTAAAATCTGATGAACTTTTTTTTTCTAAATTATTATAGCTGTCATTCCATGGCCCTCATCCTAAGATAGTGGCAGGTTAAGATACTTGTTTTATATTTTCTTAGGAACTCTTCATGGACTGTTAATGACAATGGAGATAAAAGCACAAGTTATTTTAAAAAATGAACTGCTTGATGTGTCCACTGTATAAAACACTCAATCTCTAAAACAAATAGAAATATTCATTGGAAGTGTTTACAGTTTTTGTAAAGAGTATTGCTTCTTGAAAAAAATCTCTTTTCCTAGAGCAACTACTATTATTGGTACATGTGGAAATTATTGATGCCTTAGCATTTAAACTCCTGTTACAGAAGATGTCAAGATGACCCTAAAAGAAAAACATGATGGGGATAAAAGTGAAATGTTTTAAAATTTAAAAACCAAGTATGCTGTTTCTATTTTTCTTTTCATACAGCTATGAATGTAAGTCGTGAGCAGTTTACTGAGAAGGACAGTAATCAAAAGAACATATAATGATGTGTTTGTCTTTCTTTTCTTGTCTTTGCATTTAATTTTCATATATATCCATGTTTGCACAGTGACTCTGAAAGTGTCTCATGCAGGCAGATTCTCATGTGTATTTAATATATTAAAAGCAGTAGGAGGAACATTGATGAGCAAGAGACTCTACATCAGGCAATTGTGGGCAGGGCAAGAACACAGTGAATGAGTGGAAAACAGATTTCTGATAACAAAGGTATCCACATACATGCTTTTGTTCACTGATAATATGCATATAAGAAACCACATTATTATAAACACCACCCTGATACCTTCTTTTGTTTTTCCTTTCCTACCCCTGATATTAGTTCTCTTCTTCCTCCCATCTAGGCATCTTTGACTGTCATATCTTTCTGGATGGTGGGGATCCAATGACTTTATTTGAGGCTATACATAGGGACATGGTAATGGGTTACTTGCATGAATAACTAACCAGTTGCTACCACGAGAAAGAAAAGGTGTCTCCATTTCTCAACAACCATTAATTGTTTATATCTCTGAGGGGAGGGATGGTGTCTCATGAGGCCTTCCTGCATCCTTGACAGGCTCTTTTCAGGCCTATTTTTATAGGTCTTATAAAGGTAATCATGCATGGTATGAATTCGTTCCTGCAAAGCACCATCTTCATATTATTTCTTCTATACATCTATGACTGTAGTATGTGGTACGTGAGAGTTTTGTTTTGTTCTTTTCAGTGATACAATATAATCTTGCTATATTAGCTGAGGGAGGACTTACATTTTCTATCTAGCCTAGACTGTATTCAACTTCCCAGTCCTCCTTTCTCAACCTTGTATATGCTGGAATTATTGGCATGCAATAACATATCTGGCTATAGAATATGTTTTCAAATGCATTCATTTAAGGAATTTTCATTGTAGTTTTAATAATGCCAAAGTATCATTTTATTGGACCATTACAAATGAACTTACTGAAAAAAAAATACGTTAAGTACAATTGCCAAGCTCTACGGGACCTAGAAGTCAGGGAATGATATGATCTGAACATGATACTGGAGACACAGATCCTCTGTTAAGATTTTTCTCAGCAAAGGATTATAAGGTGTTTTGCTTTGTTACAGAAATTGTGTGTGTGTGTGTGTGTGTGTATATATATATATATATATATATATATATATATGGATATATGGATAGATGTATCTATTAAATCAATTATTAATTATTGATTATATTTAATTAACCAATAATGAAATATAAACATTTTATTTATTTATTTATTTTTATTTAATTTTTATTTTCTATATTCTATGTTTACATTCCAAAGGCTTTCCCCTTTCCCAGTTCTCTCCCACCATACGTCCCATAATTTCTCTCCCCCCCAACTATTCCCCAATCATCCCCCCCCATGATTTCTCTGTTCTGGGTCTACAAAACTGGATCCAACCTTTACAGGCCCAGGGTCCTCTCCTTTCTTCTTCTTGGGAGTCATTTGACTTGCTAATTGTGCCTTGAGTATTTAGGGCTTCTGGGCTCATTAGTATCCACTTATCAGTGATTGCATTTCATGTGTATTCTTTTGTGATTGGGTTAGCTCACTTAGGATGATATTTTCCAGATCTAACCATTTACCTACAAATTGCATGAGTTCATTATTTTTAATTGCTGAGTAGTACTCCATTGTATAAATATACCACATTTTCTGTATCCATTCCTCTTTTGAGGGATATCTGGGCTCCTTCCAATTTCTGGCTATTATAAACAAGGCTGCTATAAACATATTAATTATTGATTATATTTAATTAACCAATAATGAAATATAAACATTTTAAATAGATCCAATGAGTTTCAAAACTTGACCTGGTAATGATCATAAGAACAAACCTATTAACCTGTCTAACACACCGTATGTTCCATGCATTGCTAAAAGTACATTATGTCTGTCAGGTCATTTAACATTTATGCAGTCTTACATGCTAGGTACTAATATTATCCTCATTTTTGAAAAGAAATAGATTTGAGATTCTACTTCAGGTGGTACAGTTTCAAAAGCTTCCATTATTGTTTTGATACCAAAAGGTTTTATGACAGTACCAAAATTTAGATGTATCTGTGACTAGGTACAGTTTGCACTATGCTTAATTCAGTCTTCCTTGACTCTATCTTTTTTTTTTTTTTTTAGCTTTTAAGATACTTCATACAAATTTTCAAAGTGTGTCTCTTGCCAGAAACAGACTCTAATATTTCTGACCTCTCCTACCTGACCCTCCCTCTATCATTGCTATACCTTAACCCATGGCCCATGACCTCCATTGTCCTAGGCTTTCTGCTTTCCTGAGTATTGGCTTAGTGGAAAAGCACCTGATAAAATACATTCCCTCAAATATACATTGTATTATATTTCATATAAATATACTATTTCAGGCATATAATGTATTAAACCAAAAATATTTGCATTTTCAAAGAAGATATCTAGAGAGGAGATTGGGAAAATATTATTGAGTAAGTTATATTTCATAGTTTCTCTAATCACAAAAGCTACATAATTACATACTTCCCTACCTTTACAGACAGCCTGGCTTATGGTACTATCAGCTTTTACTTATAAGCTGCAAAGGTCATAAGAAATTGGATAGTCTTATATCACTTGAGAAGTGCCTACTTCCTCTACTCACTCTGAATTCATTACTGCTTTCTCAATTTCTGTAGAAATGACAGACTTTTGCCATTTGTGGTATGATAGGTATCAATCCTTGGCTCATTAGATTGCCAGGTTTAACAGATAAAAATATATTACTCCAATATAAAGTTGAATTTCAGGTACAGAATAATTTTTAGTATAAGTACAATCCCATGAAACATTGAAAACGTGAACAAAAAAAAAACTATTGTGATTTCAGTATCAAATGTAACACCTTTGATTTTGTCAACTAACTACATACAGGGTAGATTTTCATTATTACCCTATCAAAAAATTCTGATTATGACTATACTGTAATAATCTTAGTATACGGTGATAATACATGGAGTGACCCATTGATTACTGAAAAAAAAAAGACAAATCTGTGAACCTTACTATCTGTTAAGAATGATGGTAGGTGAAATCTTAGTTGAATTTTTTGTTTTGGTTTTGGTTGTTCTTGTTTTCTATAGAATTATAAATTGCAAATGCAACAGTAAAAGGCTAAGGACAAAAATGTAAGTGTCAGTTTGGAACAGTTAACTTCTCATATAAGTTTATCACATTAGAAAGTAAGTTGAATTTATATAGTAAAATTATGTGTAAAAAATGATACAACTTAAATATCAAAATTGCATAGTGGGCTGTTGACTGTCTAACAATCATAGATAACAATCCAAAATCAAAGTTCTTTCAAATCATGTAATCATATTTCTAAATGAATAAAATATTCTTTATATTTAACAATTTAGTTAAATTGGACTATCAAATGTGATCATTTGCAATCAAAATGAAGACTGAAAATACCACACGCATTTTGTTTTCTAGAAAAGAAAAAATTGCAGAACACATTACTATTTTCTGATCTCACAAAATACTTCATACATAAAAAATATTTCCAGGTTCATTGTATTATGAGTTTGCTCCCCCCCCAGGAAATGATTCCTTAACAAGTGATGACAATTAGTGGAGAAATGACAAAATAAAAATTAGACTATAAAATGGGTTGCTATGTGAATCAGTTTGTTTTGAGCCACAATGCCTATTCTGGTCTCTTCTCTGGTCTCTTTAATTTTCATTAGACTTAAAAATAAATAGATCATTGTTCATACTTAAGGTGAACACTTAATCAGATGGATCTTGCAAGACGTTGATCCTGAGAGTTTGAATATAGTGTGAGAAAAGAACTTTAAATATAACAACAGTGTGGTAAGACACATGCTGTAGGAAAAGAGTGGGGTTACCGTGGGAACTCTAATCCTGAATTTTATGGCTTGTCTTGTGTGATTACAAATTTAATGCTGTAGGAGGACTGTGTGAGTTTCTTCCTTATTTTGAGGATGATTTATTTGTGAATAATCAGGAAAGGATCAGGCTTAGATGTGACCTGAATCTGCCCAAACAGAGCATCCTTTAGGAAGGGAAAGGGAAAGAAAAACAATATGGGAGGGCAGTCATTTCAAAAGTATAGGAGTTCAGCATAACGTGAATTTTCAGTGCCAACAAAGAGAACCACTTTGAACTTTGACTTCATTTGCTGCTGCAGATTTCAAAAATGCCTTGAAAGAATGCTGAAGCTTTGTTTTTCATGAACTCCACTGGGGCAATCATGACAGTGAATGAATTCCATGTCATAATAGCATGCAGCTGGAAGGAGAAGGAAAGCGAAGCCAGAGGAACACATTTTGCATAGATTTACTGAGGTACAACTTAATGCTGGAGTGTCAGTGTAACTGTTTCAGAAACAATTCTCAATATATGTTATATAATTTTAGAAACCTAGATTCAAATATGAATATGAGAATGCTTATATACCAAAAGGTGTATGAAGCTGAGCATATATCAACTCTGTATTAGTCAGGGTTCTCTAGGTTCACAGAACTCATTATATATTTATGAAATATTATATATATATACATATTTAATATATTATATATTATATTATAATTATATGTTATATATAAAAATTATGGCAGGCTACAGTTCACCTAACCCAACAATGGCCAGTTGTGAATGGGAAGTTCATGAATCTAATAGTTCTCAGTACTTCAGCTGGTCTTCTGTAAACCTGGAATCCCAAAGAAGTATGTGCCAAGGGATGTGCTTGCCAAGTGAGTGCAAGCAAATGAAAACTGAACAAACCCTTCCTTTTTCCTATAGGACTCCAGCAGAAGACATGGCCATGACTACAGACAGGTATGCCAAAAAGATTGTCAATAAAGGCAGGCATGGATCTGAAATAAATGCATGTGTGATACTACCTAAAGATCTGAATCAAAAGCTTGTGTCTTACAGCCTCAAGATCCAGATCAAAGGCATCTGATTTTTCTGCCTCAAGATCAGATCTTAGATATGCCCTCCATTTCTGGATTGCAGTTCATTTCAGATATCGTAAAGATCACAACCTAAAATAGCCATCACAAAGTCCATACTTGTTTCTATATGCCAGGCATTTTGATGGAAAGGAAAATGAACAGGAAATTAATGGGATATTTATACTGGTGTTAGACATATAGATATCTTCAAAATGTTGGGTAGTTCATACATTTAAAAAGTCTTAGAAGTTGGATAGAAAACTTAGTGGTTAAGAGCACATGATGTACTTGCAGTGGCCCCAAGTTTAATAGCCATCACCCACAACAATCAATAACTCCAGATCCAGAGGACCAATGTTCTCTTTTGGCTTTATGGTCACTGAATACATATGGTATATTTACAGACATATAAACAAAACACTACATACATTAAAAGTGAGTAAATATTTTTTCAATGTTGGAATCTGGAGAGATGGCTCATAATATATGCAGACACAACACTCACATACAAATTAATCTGCCTTTAAATTTTGTTTTCATTATTTCTCCTCTCCCTCTCCATCTCTCTTTCAGTCTCTGTCTCCCTTTTCCTCCCCCCATGTTATCCTCATTATTATTTATTTATTTATTTTTATTTTTTGCAAACCTGACACAAGCTAGAGTTATTGAGAAGGAAGAACTGTGAATAAGAAAATGCCTCCATCAGACTGGTCTGTAAGCAAGTTTCTAGAACATTTACTTGTGTAGTGCCATTTCTGAGCATGTGGACTTGGATGATATAAGAAACCCATTCTTCTGTTGAGGGACATCTGAGTTCTTTCCAGCTTCTGGCTATTATAAACAAGGCCGCTATGAACATAGTGGAGCATGTGTCCTTATTACATGCTGGAGAATCCTCTGGGTATATGCCCGGGTGTGGTAGAACAGGGTCCTCCAGTAGTATTATGCTCTATTTTCTGAGGAACCACAGAACTGATTTCCAGAGTGGTTGTACCAGACTGCAATCCCAACAGCAGTGGAGGAATGTGCCTTTTTCTGCACATCCTCGCCAGTATCTGCTGCTACCTGAGGTTTTGATTTTAGCCATTCTGACTGGTGTGAGGTGGAATCTCAGGGTTGTTTTGATTTGCATTTCCCTGATGACTAAGGATGTTGAACATTTCTTTAGGTGCTTCTCACCCATTCGATATTCCTCAGGTGAAAATTCTTTGTTTAGCTCTGTACCCCATTTTTAAAATTTTCTATATTCTTTGTTTACATTCCAAAGGCTTTCCCCTTTCTCAGTTTCCCCCTCACCATATGTCCCATAAGTCCTCTCCCCCGCCCCGCCCCCTGCCTATTCCCAATCACCCCCCCCCAACATTTCTCTGTTCTAATACTCTCCTACATAACTGGATCCAGTCTTTTCAGGACCAGAGTCCTCTCCTTCCTTCTTCTTGGGAATCTTTTCACTTGCTAATTATGCCTTGAGTATTCAGAGCTTCTGGACTCATTAATATCCACTTATCAGTGATTGCATTTCATGTGTATTCTTTTGTGATTGGATTAACTCACTTAGGATGATATTTTCCAGATCCAACCATTTGCCTACAAATTGCATGAATTCATTATTTTTAATTACTGAGTAGTATTCCATTGTATAAATATACCACATTTTCTGTATCCATTCCTCCTTTGAGGGACGTCTGGGCTCCTTCCAACTTCTGGCTATTATAAATAAGACTGCTATGAACATGGTGGAGCATGTGTCTGTAACCCATTTTTAATAGGGTTATTTGGCTTTCTGGAGTCTACTTTCTGGAGTCCTTTGTATATATTGGATATTAGCCCTCTGTTGGATGTAGGGTTGGTAAACATCTTTTCCCAATTTGTTGGTTGCTGTTTTGTCCTTTTGACAGTGTCCTTTGCCTTACAGAAACTTTGTAATTTTATGAGGTCCCATTTGTCAATACTTGATCTTAGAGCATAAGCTATTGGTGTTCTGTTCAGGAACTTTCCCCCTGTGCCCATATCCTCCAGGGTCTTCCCCAGTTTCTTTTCTAATAGTTTTAGTGTGTCTGGTTTTATGTGGAGGTCTTTGATCCACTTGGAGTTGAGTTTAGTACAAGGCGATAAGAATGGATCAATTTGCATTCTTCTGCATGCTAACCACCAGTTGAACCAGCACCATTTGTTGAAAAGAGTACACATGGAGGGATCTATGGCTCCAGCTGTATTTGTAGCAGAGGATGGCCTTCTTGGACATCAAAGGGAGGAGAGGCTCTTGGCCTTGAGAAGGCCTGATGTCCCAGTACAGGGGGATACCTGGACAGGGAAGTGGGAGTAGGTTGGTGAGTAGGGGTTAGGAGGTTGGAAATGGTGTTTCTGGAGGGGGAACCAAGAAAGGGGATAATATTTCAAATGTAAATAAAGAAAATATCTAACATAAAAAGAAAACAAATCATATGTACAGAAAAAAAGAAAGAAAGAAAAATAATGGTATTTTCTTTAGTTGTTGCCTCCAGATTCTTGCCCAGATTACCTGCTTTACATTCTGTGCATGATAGTTTGCAAGCTGTATCATGAAATAAACTCTTCCCCATGTGTTCATAGTGGCAATTTCAGTAATAGAAACTACACTAATACATGTGGGTATATACATGGAGGTGCAGGTGCCCTGGGTGGACAGAGGCATCAGATCATCCTGAAGATAGTTACAGGCAGTTGTGAACAACCAAATATGTTGGGTGAGCACTAGAAATCAAATGCAAGTTGTCTGGGAAATGAGAGAGCTATCTTAATTAGTGAAGCATCTCTTAAGCACTAAATAAATAGATCTTTTAAAAACTAATAATAACATGTTTATTATTCTTGGATATTGGGTTATGTATGAATTTTTGAGGCCACAGATGTAATGGTAATAGACATTTCTTTTGTTTTGAATTGCTATGGTATAAAGAAACCCATCTACTACCTCAATAAGTGGAAAACATTTAAAATATTAGATTCATTTGGGCCTTTGGGAAAGATTTAATAAAGATGATAAAGTATTAATAAATTGAGGTGATATTATTAGCATTTATAATAATATAAAGACTATTACTCACTTATTTTATTCTCTTTTTAGCTTAAACTGTGACACTACTGAAATATACCAGTGTAAGCACCGGAGAACTCTTCTATATGTTCTATACAGAAGAAAAAATAGAAATTGTTGTTGTGGGTGGTTCAAGGACAGCCTAGAGTACATCCTGAAATCTTGCATTAAAAAAATTGAGCAAAGAAAGAAAAATATACTTCACATTACTGAGTTACAAGTGTATCATTGACAAAAGTTTTGGATTAATGGAGAGGAAACTTGTTGAAAGGGAGAACGAGTGCATAGTATGAGGACAAAGACGCCAAAATAACATAAGAAATGTAGACTGTCAGGAAAATGAGTGCTTACTGTCACTTATAAAAGAAGCATAAGAGAATAATTTTACCAAACCCTGGATTTGCTCAACTTTGGATATTAGTGTAGTTTTGAATAGAAGAAAGAGGAATGCTCCTCCATTTCTGGTAGGATTGCAAGCTGGTACATCCACTCTGGAAATCAGTCTGGCAGTTCATCAGAAAATTGGACACAATATTACCTGAGGATCCAGCTATACCACTCTTGGGTATATGCCCAGAAAATGCTTCAACATGTAATAAGGACACATCCGCCACTATGTTCCTCATAGCCATATTTATAATAGCCAGAAGCTGGAAACAACCCAGATGTCCCTCAACAGAGGAATAGGTGCAGAAAATGTGGTACATTTACACAGTGAAATACTACTCAGCTATTAAAAACAAAGACATCATGCAATTTGCAGGCAAATGGATGGAACTTGAACATATCCTGATTAAGGTGACAGTCACAGGATATGTTCACAAAAACGTCAGTCACAAAAGACCAAACACAATTTGTACTCACTAATAAGTGGATATTAGCCCAAAAGTTCTGAATACCTAAGATTTAATTAATGACTATATGAAGCCTAAGCAGAAGGAAGACCAAATTGTGGATGCTTCAGTGCGTTTTAGAAGGGTGAACAAAATACTCACAGGAGGAAAAATGGAGACCATGTGTGGGGTAGAGACTGAAGGAAATGCCATCCAGAGACTGCCCCACCTGGGGATCCATCCCATATAGTTACCAAACCCGGATGTTATTGTGGATACCAAGAAGTGCTTGTTGATGGAAGCCTGATTAAGGCTGTTTCCTGAGAGACTGTGCTGGAGTGTAACAAAGACAGAGGCGGAAGGTCAGAACCAACCATTGGACTGAGCTTGGGGGTCCCAGATGGCAGAGTTGGAGAAGGGACCGAAGGAGCTGTGGAGGTTTGCAGTGCCATGGAGTGAACAACAGTGTCAACAACTGGACTACCAACCAAAGAATACACATGGAGCAACCCATGGTGCTGGTAACTTATGTGGCTGAGGATGGCCTTGTTGGAGGCCAGTAGGAGAAGAGGCCCTTGGGCCTGAGGGTGATATCCCAGTGTAGGGGAATGCCAGTGTTGAGAGGACAGAAGTGGGTGGGTGGGTGAGCACCCTCATAGAGGCAGGGGGAGGGTGAATAGGATAGGGGTTTCCAAAGGGGAGACCTGGAAAGGGGAAAATATTTGAAATGTAAATAAAATATCCAATCCAAAAATAAAAAAAATAAAAAAATAACCCCCCAAAAGAAAGATAAGAACAAGGAAGATGAATTTTAACTTTCATTGAATATATGTAGGTTGAATCTAATAAGGTATGATACTGTAAAGGATCATAAAATAGTAAGATAAAAACAAATTGACTATAATATGTTGTTATAGAACAGAAAATACTATTAATGAAATGGTAAAAATATTTGCATGAAAAATTGAGATATTAGATTTCTGCATTTATTACATATTTGTTAAAATATTATAACTTATATCCATACTCTGTTACTTTTTATCACCATTTATCTCATATTTTGCCTTATGGTAAACATATTTTAGCAAGAATACTCTTATTACTGAAACAAACCCAAAATATTTGAGCTCTGTGTCATCAGCTTGCTATAAAAAACAGAGACCCTCTAAGTACAAAAAGGAAAAGCAAAAGGATTTCTCAGAATAAAAGTCATTTGGAAATAAATACAATTTCAAATTGTATCGTAGATGAAGGATCAGTTGAATACGAGTTTGCATGAAAATGATATGAAAAAACAAGAGTAAAAGGAAGAATATAATGAAACTGAGCCATCTGTTGACCTAGCACATAAACGGAACAATGGTCATTGATATCCAGATGAGTTATGTTGTATCTTTGCATTTCTTTAAATATCTTGTATATAGTAGACCTTATAAATTCTAAATGTGTAGCTTGTGTCTGTGTGCACAAGGAAATTTCTATAGCTTATTCACAATTATAGCAAAAATTAGCTTGACTCCTTTGGCTTGTCAGTTATACTCTATAGTAGCTCTGATGCATGTTTAATATGCAACAACAATAATAATAATGATAAGATGTTCAGAGCATATGTAGATTTGTCCTCAGGTTTAAAGGATGAATTAAAAATTATATAATGCATTCCTGCATTAAAAAATGACCTGTGTTTTCATATATAAAAGTACAGAGAACATGAATGTCAAAATAACATATACATGATTGTTTCTTTAAAAAAATAAAATTGAGTTTTTAAGAAATAGTTTTTAAAGATTTTAGAATAAACACAAGAAACAAAACTCTAAACTTCATTTATACACCTCCATTTTCTCCTAATTCTTCCTTATGATTCTTCGAAGATGTTATGCCAATATCAAAAAGCATACCTTTTCAGAATAAAGGATATCTAAAATAATGTTTTCAAAAAATTTATCTTAAATGTATGTGCCTGGTTGGATGTATGTGCATCACATATGTTCCTAATGCCCACGAATATTAGAAGAAGTTGATGGATCTCCTGGAACTGGAATTGTAGGCAGCTACTATGTGGCCCTCGAGTCTCTTCTTGATACATGCTTAACTGGTGACAGACCCCATTTTGCACAGGCACATTGCAGGCAACCTCACTGCTGTGAGATCATGATTGTGATACCTGTACCAAGTGCAAGATAGTGAATTGTGTAGCTCTTCTATCTATCTTACATTTTTTTTACTCTGCCATCAACACATTGTATGTGATGTGCATCTGCATGTGGTATAAGTGTAGGTGCAAGGGGAAAACTCAGATGTTGATCCTCACCATTATATTGTTTGAGATAGGGTGTCATTTTTCATCACTGTCTACCCAGTGCTAGCCAATCCCCAAGCTTTTGGACATATTCTTGTCCCCATCACCTGTCTTACTGTAGTGGCACTGGCCCTCACAGAGCTTTATTAACACATTAGGATTTTGACTTGAAACTTAGGGATACACACTCAAATGCTCACAATTGCATAGCAAGTACTTTTCTAGTTGAGCTATCTCTCCTTAGATCTGAATTTTTAAATTTTAATATTTTTTGGAGCATGAGAGACAAAAGTTAACTGAAATCTTGGAAAGTGGAAGCTCATATTAGGGAATTTGTACTGTTTCAGGTTTCAGAGGCTCAGTAGTGCCCTGTACCTTATATAGTAAACACCATTTTAAAGTACTTTTACACACATTTTATCACAGATTTTTCAAACCAATCTGAGATTGGAAGTACTGTAATACAACATTCCTGACTAGAGACAGAAATATACTTAGTAAGATTAATTACTCATCTAAGAGCACAAGAAATCCACAAAAACATCTCAGCCTTGGGAACAATGAGGGTTGCATATTAGATGCATTTTGCATAGTTTGTAAGCTTTGTCAAAATTTTATTAACCTGAAACCTCAATAGAAAATTATACTTTAACATGGGGAAGATAAAAGAGGGATATAATAATATACTACCATCACTACCAAAAAAAATGTAGAAGGAATTGCCTTCTCTTATCCACTGTCGTATAGGAAAGAGCTAGTATCAGAATTATGGAAGTCTCATGTGTGAAGCTGCAAAGATTAAGGATCAGATTCAAATAAGAGAATACACATTAATTCATGATAAGAAAAAGATAGAAAAGAGAATTTGGTTAATTATCTTTACATATTTACCTAGCTTTTAAAGTACCTTTGTGACTAGATATGAAGCTCAAAGCTAGAGAACTTACTTACCTGATTTGTATAAACTCAATTTGATGCTTTGTCTCACTAAAATAAGTAGGAAAAAGAAAAGAATATAAATTTTAATTAGAGACATTTTATTTATCCTATGTTGATCTGTTTCAGGTATTTAAGTGAGCTCAGGCTATATTAAATTTGTTAGGAAGTTGGAACGGGTAAGAGCTAGGTACATCTTGAGTTATTTATTTATGTATTGTGCTACATGGATCAGACATGGGACCTTGGGAATAGCAGGTTCATGTACTACTCAGAGCAGTGCTCTAGGCTATGTGTTGCATTTAGAACATCAGACTAGAGGTCTTATGGGTGTTGTAATCTCAGGTAGAACTCTACATTTCTTTGTTCTACTCATTAGAAGAACAACTTGGCCAAAGGAGTTTGCAACCCCTTAGGAAGAACAACAATATCAATCAACCAGATTCCTCATAGCTCCCAGTGACTAAACTACCAACCAAAGAGTGGACTTGGAGGGACCCATGGCTCCAGCTGTGTATGTAGCAGAGGATGACATTGCCTGGTATTAATAGGAGAAGAAGCCTTTGGTTCTGTGAAGACTCGATTACCCAATGTAGGGGGATGACAAGGTGATTCCCCAGTGTAAGGGAATGTCAGGGAGGTGAGGTCCAAGTAGGTAGGTGGGAGGGGGAGCATCCTCATAGAAGCAGGGGGAGGGGAGAGGAGGGTTTCTGGAGGGGAAACCTTAAGAGGGGATAACATTTGAAATGTAAATACATAAAATATCCAATAAAAATTAAAGATTATGGGAATGAAACATAGCTGTGATTCACATAAAGAAAAGAATAAAATTTCTGTTTAGGGAATTAATAAAGAATCTCTTTTAATAAAATATTGATTATTTATTGGGTTTTCATTTTTCTCCTTTATCTAAGTTAAGTTGGTAATGTGGTTCGGTAATATTCTTTATCCATTTCTACTAATAAAATTGGTTTACCTTAGTTCTCACATCAATAAATCAAATATGCTTGTTTTGTTATTAATTTTACCTCTTTCTTTTATCAGCTCCATAGTAAGTACATAGTTCACAATATATTTATTTTATTCTTTTTCTTTTTAATGCATTTTGGTTTTTTTTATTTTTTAATTTTTTTATTGAATATTGTCTTCATTTACATTGCCAATGGTAGAACCTTTCCCGATATCCCCCCGCCCGTAAGACCCCCAACCCCTTCCCTTCCTCCCACCCCCTGCCTCCATGTATATGCCTCTCCAACTAACACACTCCCTCCTTCCCACCCTTGGTTTCCCTTTGTTCGGGCCTCTGTTGAGCCTTTACCTGACCAAGGACCATTCCTCCCACTAATGTCCAACAAGGCCTTCCTCTGTCACATTGTATACAATATATTGTACAAAATACTCCTGTTTATCTGGACTCACTTTCTTTTTCTTTGTAGATGGATGTTGGGAAACAACCTCCTATATTCTTCACAGTTGTAGATAAACTAACACTGATTTTGAATGTCTTTAAAATCTTTTGGAAAGAGATGGATTTTAGTTGTCAGAATAAATGGACCAAATATTATTCTGTGACCAAATTCTGTTTGTAATACCTTTTTTCAATTTCTTTTGGTTATTTTTATCAAATACCACGGTGTGAATCACTGTTTTTGTTGTTTGTTTTGTTGCTTATAAAGTTTTGTTTGTCAACTTGGAAAAGTAGAGAGATGTTACTATGTGTATATATTAAGGAGTATTTGAAAAATAGAATTATAATTATTATCTAGCATTTGTAAATTTTTGTAAGTGCTAGAAGAGCTCCATATGGTTTACATAGCCCTGCTTTAGTTAGTGACTGGCATATGCTAAGATAAATTGTCAGCCAACTTCATCATTGTGTGAAATGATAGCGGACACTGATAGAAACTTGCATATTGAGACTTCGGTGCATACACATGTGCAGATACACCCACACCAACACACCCTCAAGAGAGAGAGAGAGAGAGAGAGAGAGAGAGAGAGAGAGAGAGAGAGAGAGAGGGGGGGGGAGGAAAAGAGAGGGGAGAAAAAGAGATGAAAAAGAAAGTGAGTAGAGTAACCTATTTTCACTTGGGACAGGGTGATCAAAACAATATATGATTAAAGGAAACAAAAGATAATATGATACACTAAAAAGATGAACTAAGGTAAGACAAATGAAAGGCTTACTGGCATTCAGTAAACATTTCTTAAGTAGGATTATTTTTTAAAAAATATAAATAAGAGGTATAAGGTGTTATAGTACACGTGTAAACCAGTAATATACTTGTCGCCATTTTAGTGTATTATGAAGTGTATATAACTGTAAATACTACAGTTTTATACAGTTGGCAGTGAATTTGGGCTTGTTTATAGTGGTATCATCACAAACATGTCCATAATACAATTTGTTGTGATATGATGCAACAGGCAGTAGGAATTTTCAGTTCTATTAGAGTTTTATGCTAGCATCATCATACATGCAGCCCCAAATTGAGCAAAATATTGTTATGAGGTACATAACTATAGAACAAATCATTAAAGTTAAAAGTGTCTATCTGTGACTGAATATGGATAATTAAATGAAGAGTTGAAAACAATTTATAAAGTTTAACATAGCACTAAAATTAGAAATTCAATTAATATGCATCTTAAAATTAAGAGAATGAAACTTCTCTTTATTCATTACAGATACGCTGTCAACCTTCCCCTCCTTGCATGTAATTTTCATCTTACTTACAATTTTTCCTAATAAACTTCACATTTTTCATATCTTTGCCCTCACTCTTACTGTGGTTTCTGATGAACACAAGAGCAGTAGTTGAGGCATAGCTTCACTGATATGATGCTTAAAATTTCCTCTGTCAAAGAAATGAGCCTATTACTTTTTAGTTCATCCTCAATCAAATTACCAGGACAAGGCCAGAATGCATTCTATTTCTTTGCTATAATGTAGGAAGAGGAACCTCAAACCCAGTTTTTTATAGTGTCTTTCTTCCTTTATAAAACCTGGACTTCCACTGCGCATGTTTCTTACAATGGTTTGCAATTTCCCGCCAACATAATCCAGTAAACTCTGCTGGCAGTATTTAAGGGCTTTTATTGCTCAAGGAACACTCTTTTTCCTTCTTTTTGCAAACAAGTTCTAATGGCCTAACAATCAGGCTTATCACAGCAATGGCTCTACTTCTGGTGGCAACTTTCTATATTTGTTGCTTGTCCTGGTACTGTACCAAAATACCCATCGGAGCTTTCAGTAAAGAAAGCCTTGTTTGAGCTCACAGTTGAAGAGGAATGCAATTACTGTACTGAAAGCATGGCTGAGGAGCATGAGGCTGCTGCTCACAGTGCATCCACAGTCAGGAAGGAGAGAGAAATGAAGGCTTGCCTCTCAGCATTCTTTATATTCAGTCTGGCTGTTAGGATAGTTCTTCCCAATTCAGTCAACATACTATAGGTAAGTCCTTCACAGACATACCCCTGCTATTTGTCTGAAGGTTGATTCGAGGTCTTGCTTAATTTCTTATTGGTATAAATCATTGTTTTTCTTTTTATTTATGCTACTTTACCCAAAGTAGGGCCTATTCAAGTTTAATATACTCTGTGTCCTTAGTGGTCATTTTCCTTCTATTCTTAACTTTTTAGTAGCATTTTAGATTTATTGTTTGCTGTGTGAAAACCTTTGGCCATTGAATTTCCTTGGATTTCTTAGTGAGTTACCTATAAAAGCTTCAGTAGAAAAGCAATTATTGGTGATTATCCATTCAGTTTTTTTCCAATTAACAAAAAAACTAAATAGAAGTGGTCTAAAGAATGGATAAATTTATTACTGCCATTAAAAGTTCAGAGTAGATATACCCTGTGTAAGTCATTTAATTGGTTCAATGACATCATTAAGGATTTTAGTTCTTTCTAGCTTCTTTTGACTCTTCACTGTAACAAATTGCACTTAGACTTTTTTCCCTCATGGTCACAAAATGGGAATGAAAATCTCCACAGGAAAACTATTTTTTCTTCTTTATGATTATTTTTATTAAAAATTAAATATTTCACTATTATAAGCACTGGTAGATTTTTATTTATGTCCCATTGGATAAAACTTAATTACATGACCATATTGCAAACAAACATTGATTGATATCAGATGATGAAGATGGAATCAAACTATTCAGCAACTACTGCTGAGCCACATATTGGAGTAGTGAAGTTCCTATATTACGTTATAACTTGAACAGCAAAGAATAATAGCTATTACATAGACAATCCACAGAATCTACTCTATCTCAGAACTTGCAAGTTTCTTTTACATTGTACATAATGATGAAATAAAATTTTATCTGTTGGTATCCATTAAAGCCCTTCAGATACTTAAGTCTGTCATAGATGGATCACATGGTAATTCTAGATTTTTTTGAGGTTCCTGATTTCTTATTTTTTTAAATTCTTTTTTTTAATTTTCTATATTTTTTCTTACATTCCAAAGGCGTTCCCCTTTCCAGCCCCATAGGAGGAACAACATTATGAACCAACCACTACCCCCAGAACTCCCAGGGACTAAACCACCAACCAAAGAGTACACATGCAGTGCATGGCTCCAGCTGCATACTCAGCAGAGGAGGGACTTGTTGAATATCAAAGGGAGGAGAGGTCCTTGGTCCTGTGAAGGCTCATTGCCCTTGTATAGGGGAATGCCAGGACAGGGAAGCGGGAGTGGGTGAGTTAGAGAGCAGGGGGAAGTAGGGGATGGGATAAGATATTTTTAGAAAGGAAACCAGAAAGGGGATAACATTTGAGATGTAAATAAAGAAAAAATATCCAACGAAAGAAAAATAATCACAAAAATTAAAAAAAATACTAAAAATTAATCCATTTGTTATTTGTTAAATTTTACATAGAAATTTATCATTATATATGTGTGGTATGTCTTCAATTGCATCATCTGATAATAGGTTCTGTGAAAGCCAAATGTGCATGGTACAGCATTTAGAGAGTCATTGTATATTACAGTGTTCTTCCTAAGTATAGTATGTTCTACCATAATATAATAACCACTGAAAATGTGAACAATGGATTTGTGCATGTGTGTGTGTTTGTATGTGTGCGTATCAATTTGTAGACTATTCATACTGTGGATACCTGCCCACACTTCAATTATTCAGGGTATTTTATTAATCATGGTATAGACAACTTGAAATTTTTTAGTGAAATAAATAATCAGAATATTCAATTAAATAATGTTACCTGTTTTTAAAAAAATGTATCCATGTAAAGATTTTAAGAATATAAGTATTATCTAGAAGACTACTGATAAATTATGCTTTATATTTTAAGAAAAAAAAAGAATTGATGCCTAATTTCAAGCTATTGTTCGAGCTTCCAGCTCTGTCTTCTGACACTTGAAGCCCATGAAAGGTTTAGCTTTCTGTTGCTGGAGCTATGCATGACTGGAAATATATTTCTGTTATTGATCTATAATTTAATTCAATTGTCTTTATGATTCTACCACTTTGTAATTAATTGGAATTTTATGACTCAATTTATGGATAGTTCATGTGAACTTGAACAAAATGTATGTTCTCCTGTTAGGTAGGTGTGCAATAACATTTTAATCTAGTCACATAAATTTATTGTTTTTTTAAGCCTTCTATAGCCTTCCTAATTTTCCCTCTACTATTACTGTTTATAAAGAAAGGGATTTTGATTTTTCTGATCAGAATTTAGTATTTGCCTGCCAAGCTATCAGGCTTTCTCCATATATTTCAAAACTCTACAGTTAAAATTTTGCACATTTAGGATTGCTATAGTCTCTGATTGTTGTTAGTCTCTGGCTTATTATTAGAAAACAATTCCCTTTTCAGTCATTGCTATACTGAAACCTACTTTGTCCAAAGGTCATACAGCTACACTGTTTGTCTTATGAAGAATGTTTGTATAGTGCTGTCTTCTTCATCCCTTAAAAAAATTGAAACTATTTTTTAAAATATTCAAATCCATTAATGTATTTATTTGTGAGAACTTGTGAAAATATACTACAATTCTTTAGTTGGAATATTTACTTTGTTTATAATTAATATAGTTATTCATAAAGCTGAGTTCTAAAATACTATTTTTTGCATCATACCACATTCATTGTGCTTTATACTACAGCACATACATTTAAATATTCTAACCACATAATAAAGTATAATATGTTATCATTGTTGGACTCTTATTATTACCCATACAGATGTTATAAATGTCAAAATTACTTGATAATACTTTTATCTTTTAATTCATTTATTGCATAAAAAATTTCAAATTCACCCTATGACTTCTTCACATTATCCTGACTTCTGGGGATATAACTGACACTTCCTGAAGGACCTGAAACCAGAGGAAGGATGGCCTAGAGACCTCAGATAGAAACAAAAAGGACTGGATAGACAGAAGTCAATGAAATGATGGCTAACGGATACGGGAGTATATTCTGCTAACCCCCTTATCATTAGTGAGACTTCGTCTAGCAACTGATGAAAATCAATGCAGAGACCCACAACCAAATTTTAGGCTTAATTCATGGAATCCTGCTGAAAACGGTGAAGGATTGTAGGAGCCAGAGAAGTCAAGAACCTCTGCTTTGTTTGTTTGTTTGTTTGTTTCCCTCATATATAAGGGTCTGTGAAGTGCTTGGGTCAGAATCAACATGGTCATAGGTATTATTTAGTTATTTCTTTGTCCTCTGTTTCCCTTTGTCTTGTTTCTGAAATTTATGATTAAATATATTTTGAACAGCCTTATAGTTTATTTCAGGAGACTAAGTGTAGTTCCAGTTAATCCATCATGACTTAAGGCAGATACTTGTTGTTTTTGGCTTGTGTTAAAGTTCCTTGATATGCCTGAAAACATCATCTTTCAAAGCAGAAGCTTAAGCATCTGTATTAAGATTTCATTTCATAACTATTCATGAGGCCACCTGGAAGTGAATACTGTCTATAAAGAATATAGGTATTATAAATGTAGTCAACAATGATAGTGAATAAGAAAGTATCTTTGAAGAATGAATAAAATAGTGGAAAAGAAAGATTTATAGATATTTTCAACCCAAAATACCACAGTTTAGAACAGAGGGTGAATATTGATTTGTTCATATAAGATGTAGAAAATAAATGTATAATTTTATTGTATACATGAGTATTTAAGAAAGTGATTGATTCAGTTTTTATTTTTGTTACTGTCAGAATTGTGTTCTTCAAATTATATAATTATCCATACATACAAGTAACTGGTTGTAATAATAAATGTATGAAATTTTCTAATATATATTATATCCAAGATACTGGTTTAAGAAATTAAAGTAAAAATATTAAATCTGCATGGCTAGATAGTCCCTGCTCAATTACATTAAAACATATTCAGTGGCAGAGAGTCAAATAACCCTATTAAAGTGGGGTACAGAGCTAAACAGTGAATTCTCAACTGAGGAAACTCTTGAATGGCTCTAAACCACCTAAAGAAATGTTCAGCATCCTTAGTTATCAGGGAAATGCAAATCAAGACAGCACTGAGATTCCACCTCCCACCAGTCAGAATGGCTAAGATGATAAACTCAGGGGACAGTAGATGCTGGTGAGGATGTGGAGAAAGAGAAATACTCCTCCATTGCTGTTGGGATTGCAAGCTGGTAAAACCACTCTGGAAATCAGTTTGGCAGTTCCTCAGAAAATTAGACATAGTACTACCTGAAAACCCAGCTATACCACTCCTGGGCATATACCTAGAAGATTCTCCAACATGTAATAAGGACACATGCTCCACTATGTTCATAGCTGCCTTATTTATCACAGCCAAAAGCTGTACAGAACCCAGATGTCCTTCAACAGAGGAATGGATACAGAAACTGTGGTATATATATATATATATATATATATATATATATATATATATATATATATATATGTAACGGAGTACTATTCAGCTATTAAAAACAACGAATTCATGAAATTCTTAGCAAATGGATTGCTACGGACCACACTCTCTCAGGGTTGGGGCTAGGATTCTTTCTCGAAGCAGGAAAGCATGGGTTCTAGGCGAAGTGGCGAACAGATACCATGACACAGAAATAATTTGGAATCTCAGTGTATTTGTTATCTGAGTGCATCTTGCAGCAGTCAGCCAGGGGATTTTAAACATGAGATCTTTACATATCAAAGGATGTATCTAGTATAGCAGGCACAAAAGACAATTAGCAATAACCATTTGCCATGAGGAAATGTAAAATCAGCTAGGTAAGCATTTCCGTGTAAAAAGCCATAGGTAACATTTGTAAAAAGGACTTCAAAGGACATTAAGCCAGATCTCTCAGACCTTAGTGAGATTCTGTGAGTAACCTAATTATCACCTGGCCCTCTCTGATAGAACCTGAGATCATAGTGTTAAGTTAAAGTTTTGTAAATCACAATGTCAGAGCCACTCTCATTAGCATAGCCATAAAAGTTTACATTTTGTTGGGAGGTCAATGTAATTATGTAAACTACCAAGCAAAGCAATGCCACCTAGAACTGAGGTTTTTTGGCCAGTATTGTAGTTCAAACAATGAACTTTTCTTTTTTCATTTTTTTATTCTATATTCTTTGTTTACATTCCAAAGGCTTTCCCCTTTCCCAGTTCCCCCCCACCATAAGTCCCATAAGTCCTCTCCCCCTCAACTATTCCCCAATCACCCCCCCCCCACCATTTCTCTGTTCTGGTACTCTCCTACAAAACTGGATCCAATCTTTTCAGGCCCAGGGTCCTTTCCTTTCTTCTTCTTGGGAATCATTTGACTTGCTAATTGTGCCTTCAGTATTTAGGGCTTCTGGTCTCATCAATATCCACTTATCAGTGATTGCATTTCATGTGTATTCTTTTGTGATTGGGTTAACTCGCTTAGGAGGGTGCAATTCACCCAGCACAGGAAGCTCAAGAACGATGACTTAAATGAGGGTGCTTTGGTTCCTCTGAGAAAGGGAACAAAATACTCACAGGAGCAATAAGGGAGACAATATGTGAAGCAGAGACTGAAGTAAAGGCCACCCAGAGACTGCCCTACCTGGGTATTCATCCTATAAACAGCCATTAAACCCCAACACTACTATGGATGACAAGAAGTGTACACCAAAAGGAACATGCCATGGTTTTCTCCAGAGGGGCCCTACCAGAGCCTTACAAATACAGAGGCAGATGGTAGCAACCAACCATTGAACTGGGCGTGGGGTCCCCAATGGAGGAGCTGGAGGGTGGTCCAGAGGAGCTGAAGGGGTTTACAGCCCCATGGGAAGAACAAGGACTTCGGCCACCCAGATGCCTCAGGACTCCCAGGAACTAAACCATCAACCAATGGGTACACATGGTTCCAGTCAGAAATGTGGCAGAGGAAGGCCTTGTTGGACATCAGTGGGCAGAGTGTTCCTTGATCAGGTGGAGGCTCAATAGATGCCCCAACAAAGGGAAATCGAGGGGGGAGGAGGTGGAAAGGGCATATATGTGGAGGCAGGGGGTGGGAGGAGGGGTTGGGGGTCTTCTGAGAAGGGAAAATGGGGAAAAGTTTTAACATTGACAATGTAATGAAGATGATATTCAATAAAATATATATTTTTCAGTGGAAGGCTTGTGATTGGACAAGCAAAATGGATGTGGACCTAAGATTTGCAGAGAGAGGGAGAGAGAGAGAGAGAGAGAGAGAGAGAGAGAGAGAGAGAGAGTCGAGAAAAAGGCAAATTGGAAGGCGAGTAGGATGATTCGGAAACAGCATGGCTTTAAATAGCCACAGGTAGATGTGTTATCATATAGACATAGAATAATTGGGGTAACTTGTCTAATCTCGGTGCAGATTGTACTATTATCAGTTGGCCCTGAAATGATTGGGTGGGCATCTTGTGAATTGAGAATTTATTGATTTATAAATCTGATTGGTTAATTATAAGCTTCTAGAGTTTTGTTTTACTATGTTACTGGAATGTGGGGCCACAGACCACAGGGTATTATGGCTGAGAAGGTACAGGTAGCTATGAGACAAATGAACCAGAACTGGGAGGACAACAATCAGTCTCTGCTGAGGCTAGTCTAGAGGCAGAGAGCTGCTGGAAGTAGCGCACAAAGCATGACGGTCCTTTTTAATATTTCCTGCAACAAATCTGTGCCTTTTTTTATTACAACATAGTATGGAAAATGAGAGAAACACACAAATAGAAGCAAACATATATAAAGAGGTAAATACCGTAAGTGATTAAGATATAAGGCCATCCTCTGCTACATATGCAACTGGAGCCATGTGTAATACATGGTTAATGACTTAGTCCTTGGAGATCTGGGGGATCTGGTTGGTTGATACTGTTCTTCCCCTTCAGCTCCTTCAGTCCTTTCTCTAACTCCACCCCACACTCCGTCCAATGGTTGGCTATGAGCATCCATTTCTGTATTTGTAAGGCTCTGGCAGGGCCTCTCAGGAGACAGCTGTATCAGGGTCCTTTCAACAAGCATTTCTTGGCATCCACAATAGTATCAGGATTTAGTGACTATATATGAGATGAATGTGCAGGTGGGAGAGTCTCTGGATGGCCTTTCCTTCAGTTTCTGCTCTGTACTTTTTCTCCATATTTGCTCTCATGTATATTTTGTTCCCCTTTCCAAGAAGGAACAAAGGACCTCCACTTTGATCTTCCTTCTTCTAGAGCTTCCTGTGATCTGTGAATTGTATCTTGGGTATTCTGATATTTTGAGCTAATATCAACTTATCAGTGAGTGCATACCATGTGTGTCCTTTTGTGACTTGGTTACCTCACTCAGGATGACAGTTTCTAGTTCCATCCATTTGCCTAAGAATTTCAAGAAGTCATTGTTTTTAAGAGATGAGAAGAACTCCATTGTGTAAATGTACAACATTTTCTGTATCAATTCCTCTGTTGAGGGACATCTGTGTTATTTCCAGCTTCTGGCTATTATAAATAAGGCTGCTGTGAACATAGTAGAGCATGTGTCTTTGTTATATGTTGGAGCATCTTTTGGGTATATTACCGGGAGTGTTATAGTTGCGTTAACAGGTAATACTATGTCCAATTTTCTGAGGAACCAGCAGACTGAGTTCCAGAGTGGTTTTACCAGCTTGCAAGCCCACCAACAATGGAGGAGTGTTCTTCTTTATCCACATCCTCACCAGCATCAGCCATCACCTGAGTTTTGGATCTTAGTCATTCTCCCTGGTGTGGATGTTTTGATTTGCATTTCTGTGATGGCTAAGGTTGTTGAACATTTCCTTAGGTGTTTATTGGCCATTCAATATTCATCAGTTGAAAATTCTTTGGTTGACTCTGTACCCTATTTTTAATAAGGTGATTTGATCCTATGAAGTCTAACTTCTTGAGTTCTTTGTATATATTGGATATTAGCCCTCTATAGGATGTAAGATTGATAAAGATCTTTTCCCAATCTGTTGGTTGCTGTATTGTCCTATTGATAGTTTCTTTGCTTTATAGAGCTTTGCAATTTTATGAGGTCCCATTTGTTGATTCTTGATCTTAGAGCATAAGCCATTGGTGTTCTTTTCTGGAAAAAAATTCCCCTGTGCCCCTGTGTTCGAGGCTCTTCCGCACTTTCTGGTTTTATGCATAGGTCCTTGATCCAGTAGAACTTCAGCTTTGTACAAGGAGATAAGAATGGATCAATTTGCATTTTCTCCATGGTGACTGCCAGTTGAACTAGCACCATTTGTTTAAAATGCTGTCTTTTTTCCACTGGATAGTTTTTGTTCCTTTGTCAAATATCAAGTGACCATAGGTATGTATGTGGATCCATGTCTGGGTCTTCAAATCTATTCCATTGATCTTTCTGCCTGTCTCTGTACCAATACAGTACAGTTTTTATCACTATTGCTCTGTAATACAGCTTAATGTCTGGAATGGTGATTCCCCTAGAACTTATTTTATTAATCTATCTATCTATCTATCTATCTATCTATCTATCTATCTATCTATCTATCTATTTAGAGACAGGGTTTCTCTGTGTAGCCCTGGCTGTCCTGGAACTCACTCTGGGGACCAGGCTAGCCTTGAACTCAGAAATCTGCCAGCTTCTCCCTTCCAAGTGCTGGGATTAAAGGCATGTGCCACCACTGCCCAACACTATCTTGTTTTTTTGTTATTCCATATGAATTTTCAAATTGCTGTTTATTACTCTATGAAGAATTGAGTTGGAATTTTGATGAGGATTGCATTGAATCTGTAGATTGCTTTTAGCAAGAAGGTCATTTTTACTATATTAATGCTGTCAATCCATCACATTGGAGATCTTCCCATCTTCTGAGATCATCTTCGATTTCTTTCCTCAGAGACTTGAAGTTCTTGTCATACAGTTCTTTCACTTGCTTGGTTAGAGTCTCACCAAGGTATTTTATATTACTTGTGACTTTTGAGAAGGGTGTGATTTCCCTAATTTCTTTCTCAGTCTGTTTGTCTTTTGAGTATATGAAGGCTACTGATTTATTCGAGTTAATTTTATATCCAGCCATTTTGCTGAAGTTATTGCTAAGTAGGAGTTCTCTGGTGGAATTTTTGGGGTCACTTAAGTATATGATCAAATCATCTGCAAATAGTGATATTTTGATTTCGCCTTTCCGATTTTTTTCCGCACAGTTTTTTTCTATATTCTTTGTTTACATTCCAAATGATTTCCTCTTTCCCGATTCCTCCCCTCCCCCTAAGTCCCATAAGCCCTCTTCCCTCCACCAGTTCCCCAATCAAACCCCTCCCATGTCTCTGTTCTGGTAATCCCCTACATTGCAGCATCAAGCCTTTCCTGGACCAGGGCCCTCTCCTTCCTTCTTTTTGGGAATGATTTGATATGTGAATTGTGACTTAGGTATTCAGAGCAGTTTGGTCTTTGCTTGGTTTAGGTATTAGTATAATTGTGGCTTCGTAGAAGGAATTGGGTAGTGTTCTTTATGTTACTATTTTGTGAAATAATTTGAAGAGTATTGGTATTAGGTCTTCTTTGAAAGTCAGATAGAATTCTCCAATAAACCCACCTGGACCTGGGCTTTTTTGGTTTGGATACTATTAGTGAATGCTCCTATTGATTTAGGGGTTACATGACACTTCAGATGGTTCATCTGATCCTGTTTTAATATTGGCATCTGTTATCTCTCTAGAAAATTGTCCATTTCATCCAGATTTTTCAATTTTATTGAGTATAAGCTATTATAGTAGGATGTGATGTTTTTCTGAATTTCCACAGTTTCTGTTGTTATGTCTCTCATTTCTTATTTTATTAATTTTGATAATGTCTCTGTGCCCTCTGGTTAGTCCAGCTAAGACTTTATCTATCTTGTAGATTTTCTGAAAGAACCAGCTCCTGGTTTGGTTGATTCTTTGTATAGTTCTTTTTATTTCTATTTGGTTGATTTCAGCCCTGAGTTTGATGATTTCCTGCTGTCTACTCCTGTTGGGTGTATTTGCTTCTTTTTGTTCTAGAGCTTTCTGGTGTGCTGTCAAGCTGGTAGTATAATCTCTCTCCAGTTTCTTTTTGGAGGCACTAAGAGGTATGAGTTTTCCTCTTAGCACTGCTTTCATTGTGTCCCATATGATTGGGCCTGTTGTGGCTTCATTTCCATTGAATTTTAAAAAGTCTTTAATTTCTTTATTTCTTCCTTGACTAAGATGTCATTGAGTAGAGCATTGTTCAGCTTCCATGTATATGTGTGTTTTCCATTGTTTTTGTTGTTATTGAAGACCAGCCTTAGTCTGTGGTAATCTGATAGGATGCAAGGGATTATTTCCATCTTGTTCTATCTGTTGAGGTCTGTTTTGTGACCAATTATGTGGTCAGTTTTGGAGAAGGTACAATGAGGTGCTGAGAAGAAAGTATTTTTTTTTGCTTTAGGATGAAATGTTCTATGAATATCTGTTAAAAACCTTTGGTCCATAACTTCTGTTAGTTTTACTGTGTCACTGTTTAGTTTGTGTTTCCATGTTCTCTCCATTGATGAGAGTGGGGTGTTGAAGTCTCCCACTGTTATTGTGTGGGGTGTGATGTGTGCTTTGAACTTTAGTAAAGTTTCTTTTATGAATGTTGGTGCCCTTGCATTTGGAGAATAGAAGTTCAGAATTGAGAGTTCATTTTGGTAGATTTTTTTCTTTGACCACTATAAAGTATCCTTCCTTATCTTTTTTGTTAACTTTTGGTTGAAAGTTGATTTTATTTGATATTAGAATGACTACTCCAGCTTGTTTCTTGTGATCATATACTTCAAATATTGTTTTGCAAACTTTTCCTCTGGGGTAGTGTCTATCTTTGTCACTGAGGTGCATTTCCTGTATGCAGTAAAATGCTTAGTCCTGTTTATGTATCCAGTGTTTTATTCAATGTCTTTTTATTTGGGAATTGGGTCTATTTATGTTAAGAAATATTAAGGAAAAGCAATTGTTTACTTCCTGTTATTTTTGTTTTTAGAGGTGGAATTATGTCTGCATGGCTATCTTCCTTTATGTTTGTTGAAGGATTATTTTTTCTTCCTTCATCTGGGGTGTAGTTTCCCTCCTTTTATTGGTGTTTTCAATCCCTTGTCCTTTTTATGGCTAGATTTGAGGAAACATACCATGTAGATTTGGTTTTGCCATGAAATATCTTGGTTTCTCCATCTATTGTAATTGAGAGTTTTGCTAGGTCTAGTAGCCTGGGCTGGCATTTGTTTTCTCTTAGGGTCTCTAGGACATCTGCCCAGGATCTTCTCGCTTCCATAGTCTCTGGGGAGAAGTCTGGTGTAATTCTGATAGGTCTGCCTTCATATATTACTTGACCTTTTACCCTTACTGCTTTTAATATTCTTTCGTTGTTTAGTGCATTCGGTGTTTTGATTTTTATTTGATGGGAGAAGTTTCTTTTCTGGTCCAATCTATTTGGAGTTCTGTAGGCTTCTTGTATGTACATGGGCATCTATTCCTTTAGGTTAGGGAAATTTTATAATTCTGATGAAGATATTTACAGGCCCTTTAAGTTTCGAATATTTGCTCTATTCTATACCTATTATCCTTAGGTTTGGTCTTCTCATTGTGTCCTGTATTTCCTAGATTTTTTTGGTTAGGAGCTTTTGCATTTTGTATTTTCTTTGACTATTGTGTCAATGCTTTCTATGGTATCTTCTGTGCCTGAGATTCTTCCTTCTATCTCTTGTATTCTGATGGTGTTGCTTGCATCTATGACTCCTGGGTTTCTTTCCGAGTTTTTCTAACTTCAGGGTTGTCTCCATTTGTGATTTCTTTATTGTTTCTCTTTCCATTTTTAGATCTGGGATGGTTTTGGTCATTTCATGTTACTATATGTACATTAGATTTGTTTATATAGTTATTTTTGGATGACATGTATATTGTTTATCTCTACCATGGTTTTTAAATTCCATAAAAACAGAGATCTTATTATTCTTAGCACCCAACACAATGGTGACACATTAAAAACAATGAATACATAGTTGTTGAATTAATGAGTTGGGCATAGAACCTACATAAGCAAAAGAAATCAAGATGCCTACTAAAAATAGTCTACAATGTTATTAGCTGTTTGACACATAGTTAATTAAATATTTTCATCCAAATGTGCTAATATTTTTTCTTGCTTACACAAGTATGATGTTTTTGTTTGTTTGTTTGATTGTTTGTTTGTTTTTTGAGACAGGGTTTCTCTGTGTAGTCCTGGCTGTCCTGGAACTCACTCTGTAGACCAGGCTGGCCTCGAACTCAGAAATCCACCTGCCTCTGCCTCCCAAGTGCTGGGATTAAAGGCGTGTGCCACCATCGTCCGGCAAGTATGATGTTTTAGTTCTATTCCAGGTTCAGTCAACTTGATGCTATTTGTCCTTTTGCCTGAGCTAATACTTACAGATTGACCAATTCTTTGATGGAGAAAACTTCCAGATAGTATAAGATTAACTGCATGGAACGATTATTACTGATAAACCTTATACAAGGCTATAATGAAAAAGAGCAAGTCATGCAGAAAGAAGTAGAAAATACAGAGTATAGAGATAAAAAGAACATTAGAAAGCATAATTTTACTTTTATGGTTTGGCAGTGGACAAGTACTTTGTCAGGTCAGGGACAAGGAATGCAGCAGAGATTGCACCACTCAACATATCTCATACAAGAGATTTATTGGACAAGTGAAAGGTGATCCCAGAGTGGGGAAATGATACAGAGACAGAAATAGAAATGAGAGAGAGAGAGAGAGAGAGAGAGAGAGAGAGAGAGAGAGAAGCAGTGAGCATGAGGAACAGAGAGACAGAGAGAGGCAGCGAGTTGGCTGTGATGGCAGGGATTTTTTTTTTTTAGGGTTTTTAGAATTCCCCCCCCCACAGGAAAAAACTTCATTATAAACAGCAACACATGTATGTATATATATGTGACATATAAAGACATATCATTTTAAGTGTATATTAAGATACATTTTTATTACATTTATTTACCTATGCAACCTCCAAACAAAATAAAACACATTCTCCAGAATCCCAAAAAGCTTGACTCTTCTTTTTTTTTTATTTTCTATATTCTATGTTTACATTCCAAAGGCTTTCCCCTTTCCCAGTTCCCACCCACCATACTTCCCATAGTTCCTCTCCCCCCCAACTATTCCCCAATCATTCCCCCTCCCCCCTCGGTTTCTTTACTAAACTGGATGCAATCTTTACAGGCCCAGGGTCCTCTCCTTTCTTCTTCTTGGGAATCATTTGACTTGCTATTTGTGTCTTGAGTATTTAGGGCTTCTGGGCTCATTAATATCCACTTATCAGTGATTGTATTTCATGTGCATTCTTTTGTGATTGGGTTAATTCACTCAGGATGATATTTTCCAGGTATAACCATTTACCTACAAATTGCATGAATTCATTATTTTTAATTGATGAGTAGTATTCCATTGTATAAATATACCACGTTTTCTGTATCCATTCCTCCTTTGAGGGATATTTGGGCTCCTTCCAATTTCTGGCTATTATAAACAAGGCTGCTATAAACATAGTGGAACATGTGTCTTTATTGCATGCAGGGGAATCCTCTGGGTATATGCCCAGGAGTGGTATGCCAGGGTCCTCTGGAAGTGACATGCCCAATTTTCTGAGGAACCGCCAAACTGATTTCCAGAGCGGTTTTACCATTTTGCAATCCCACCAACAGTGGAGGAGTGTTCCTCTTTCTCCACATCCTCACCAGCACTTGTTGTCTCTTGAGTTTTTAATCTTAGCCATTCTGACTGGTGTAAGGTGGAATCTCAGGGTTGTTTTGATTTGCATTTCCCTGATGACTAATGATGTTGAACATCTTTTAAGGTGTTTCTCAGCCATCCGAATTTCTTCTGGTGAAAATTCTTTGTTTAGATGGCAGGGATTTTAAAAGGGAACATTTGGTGCCTAGTGATGACATGCCTGCTGGCACTGAGTTGCTCAAAGCCAGATGGTGTGGAAGGATAGGGATACCAAGTACCTGGTTTCTAATACTGGGAAGGCAAGTACTATAAGAAAGGGTGTTCTAGCTACTTTTCTGTTTTCCATTGCTTTGAGAAAACAATGAACAAAACCAACCTGGTTGAGAAAAAAAATGTTTACTTGAGTTTATACCTTATAGTGCATTTGAAGCAGAGACCAAGAAGGAGTGTTGAATACCAACATAATATCCATGCTCACTCTGCTTTCTTCTATAACCCAGGACCACCTGCCCAGAATGGTACCAATTGGAATGTGTACTCCTACTCCAATGATTAATCAAGAAAATATCCCAAAGACATGCCCACATGCCAATCTAATATAGGTAGTTTCTCAATTGAGGTTTCCTCTTTCCAGATGACTGTAGATTGAGTCAAGCTATGTTAACGAGATTAGTGCTATTAAGAATAAGCTCACTGTTCTGTTCTACAACCATGGGAAGTCTTCTATCAAGGTAAGCTTTCAACATAAAAAAGGAAAGTGCATAAAAGTTTGTGTGTTCCTATAAAACACTTGTTTCAATATAGTAAGGTTGGTGCTAATGAAGTCCAAAAGGATGAGGATTTATCCTAAGTTCCCATCTTAACCGTGTCATCTATAGGGTCCTGATTGCGGGTAGGACATGTGAAAGTGATGACTGGTAGAGAGAGACTTCCTTCACCATTTCAGAGAACCATTGAGGTCAAGCAACATCTGATAGGGCTGCAGTTGCTCAGTGAATTCCCTTACAGGTCATCATTCGGTTCTGGCAGACCATTGCATATAGCTACAAATATAACATGTGGATTTCAATGAAGATCCTATGATGATGAAGCTGCCAAAGCCCTGAATATTTGCTAAGGAAAGCTACATACACAGTTTGAAATAAAAGCAAAAGTGAGAAATATGTTTTAGGCAATAAAAGTACCAGACAAGAAACATGGAGGTCCCTCAGTTTGTTGACCTTTTTGAATTCTATTGATTGTATATTAGGTATTCGGTACTTTTTTTGTCTAATACCCCCCTTATTAGTGAGTACATATAATACATGTCCCTTTGGGTCTGAGTTACCTCACTTAGGTTGTTATTTTCTAGTTTCAACCAGTTGCCGGTAAAACGCAGGATGTCCTGGATCTTAATAGCTGAGTAGTATTCCATTGTGTATATGAACCACATTTTACATATCCATTCTTCTGTCATGGACATCAGGGTTGCTTCCAGCTTCTGGCTATCACAAACAAGTCCACTCTGAACATAGTGGAACACATGCTCCTGTGAGCTGGTGGGGCATCTTTTGGGTATATGACCAAGAGCAGTATAGCTGGGTCTTCAGTAAGATCTATTTCCAATTATCTGAGGAACCTCCAGGTTGAATTCCATAGTGGCTGTACTAGTTTGCAATCCCACCAGCGATAGAGGAGTGTTCCTCTTTCTCCACATCCTTGCCAACATATGCTGTCACCTGAGGTCTTGATCTTAGCTATTCTTATTGATGTAAGGCAGAATCTTAGGGCCATTTTGATTTGCATTTCTCTGATCACTAAGGACTTTGAACATTTCTTTAGATGCTACTCAGCCATTTGAGATTCCTCAGTTGTTGAGTATATTTCCAAGAGTGGTATTGCTGTGTCTACAGGTAGATTAATTTCTGATTTTCTGAGAAACCCCCAGATTGATTCTCAGAATGATTGTACCAGTTTACAATTCCACCAGCAATGGAGTAGTGTTCCTCTTTCTCTACATCCTCACCGACATGTTTCACTACCTGAGGTTTTGCTCTTAGCCATTCTGATTTATATAAGGTGGAATCTCAGGGTCATTTTGATTCGCATTTCTCTGATCACTAAGGACTTTGAACATGTCTTTAGGTGCTTCTCAGCCTTTCGAGATTCATCTGTTGTGAATTGTAGTTTTAGTTCTATACTCCATTTTTTAATTAGTTGTTTGTTTTTGTGGTGGTTAGCTTCTTGAGTTCTTTATATATTGTGGATATTAGCCTTCTATCAAATGTTATGTTAGGGAAGATTTTTTCCCCAATTTGTAGATTAATGATTTGTCTTATTGACTATTTCTTTTGCCTTACAGAAGCTTTCCAATTTCATGAGGTCCCATTCATCTATTCTTGATCTTAGAGCATGAGCCTTTAGAGTTATGTTTAGGAAATTTCCCCCCTGTGTCATTGAATTCAAGGCTGTTTCCCACTTTCTCTTCTATTAGATTCAGTTTATCTGGTTTTATATTGAGGTCCTTGATCCACTTGGACTTGAGCTTTGTGCAAGGTGACAAATATTGGTCTATCTTCATTTTTCTACAATCCCATTTGGGAGGGAGAAGAAAACATTCATAAGGATATAGGGATGGAGAGCCCTGGGATGGAAAGGAGATGGGGCTGCAGGGGAAGAGAGGAACATTATTTGGTATTGGGTGGGGGAAAATGACTAAAACCCTGAGGGCAGACAAAGAATGGAAACAGGCAACCTTGGGAGGTAGGAGGTTGGGGGGACCCTCCAGAATGTACCAGAGATAAGATTCTCAGAACTCCAAGGGAGGGACCCTAGATGAAATGCCCTATAGTGGAGAGAGGGAACTTGTAGAGTCCACCTCCAGCAGAAAGACAGGGCATCAAATGAGGGATGGGGTTGACATCCCTTATTCAAAATTCCGACCCCTAATTATTCCTGTCTGAAAGAACTGCAGGGATAGAAATGGAGAGGAGCCTGAGGAAAAGAAGGTCCAGAAACATGCCCAAAGTGGGATCCAGCTCAAGGGGAGGTGCCAAGGCCTGACACTATTACTGAGGATATGGAGCACTCACAAAAAGGACCTATCATGAGTGCCCTTTGAAAGACCCAACAGGCAGATAACAGAGTCAGATGCAGATATTTGTACCCAACCAATGGACAGAAGCTGCAGACCCCTGTGGTTGAATTAGAGCAAAGCTGGAAGAAGCTGAGGAGGAGGGTGACCCTGTAGGGGGACCAGCACTTTAAATTACCCTGGACCCCTGAGATCTCTCAGAAATTGGACCATCAACCCGGCAGCATACACCAGCTGATATGAGGCTCCAAACACATATACAGCAGAGGACGCCTGGGTTCAGTAAGAGAAAATGCACCTAACCTTCAAGAGACTGGAGGCCCCTGGGAGTTTAGAGGTCTGGTGGAGGGGGGTGATAGCCTCTTGGAAACAGGGGGCAGAGGGAGGAGGTATGAGATGGGGAAATATTCAGAGGGTGGACTGGGAGGTGAATTAAATTTGGAGTCCAAAACTAAGCATTAAATACAATTTAAAATAAAAGAAATATGGAGGAACAGAAAACTTTTTTTTTTCTTGCTGGATTTTAAGTCTTGCCTAATCTTTAGTTCAATCTTTCCTCATTTTTGTCTATTTTATCCTTTCTGAATGGGAATGCATATTCTGTTCCATTTTATATTGGAAGTATGTGATTTGTGTCTTATTTTATGCATATTATAGTTAAGACATTGCCTTGAATCTCAGAAGAGATTGTAGATTTTAAATTTTGAACAGCATTGAGATTTATAAGTAATATAGGGATTTTGGAAGTTGGACTAAAAGTATTTTGCATGAGAGGACCACAAGACTATGAGAAAG